>QXTE01000016.1:15635662-15712811 GCA_003942145.1 Platysternon megacephalum | reverse complement strand
AGTGGGGGCAGGGCACTTCAGGCTAGTGGGGGCAGGGCACCCCGGGCTGGAGGGGCGGGGGGCAGTGGGGGCTGGGCACCCCAGGCTGGGGGGGCGGAGGGCCAGGGGGGGCTGGGCACCCCAGGCTGGAGGGGCGGGGGGGCAGTGGGGGCTGGGCACTTCAGGCTAGTGGGGGCAGGGCACCCCGGGCTGGAGGGGCGGGGGGCAGTGGGGGCTGGGCACCCCAGGCTGGGGGGGCGGAGGGCCAGGGGGGGCTGGGCACCCCAGGCTGGAGGGGCGGGGGGGCAGTGGGGGCTGGGCACTTCAGGCTAGTGGGGGCAGGGCATCCCGGGCTGGAGGGGCGGGGGGCAGTGGGGGCTGGGCACCCTAGGCTGGAGGGGCGGGGGCCCAGCGTGCATGGGGGAGGGGTATGTGGGCCCTACCCCTTACCTGTCCCGTGCCGGGGGCGGCGTTCGGGGGCCTCCGCGCGGCGCTGGGGGCGGTGCCGCCACTGCAACGGCCACGCGCGTGTGAGCAGCAGAGAGACTGACACGGGCCGGGGACACGCCCCCTGGCCAAGGACACGCCCCTGCTGCCGGGGTCCTGCTCCCTCCCCTCGGGCCCCGCCCACTCGGCTGGGAGCTCCGCCCCCTGTGCTCCCCCAGCTGGCTGTGAGGGGGGCCTTCCACGTGTGCGTGAGGTGGTGGCCAGGTCCGCTGGTGGGGGCTCAGGGTGCCCAGTCTCCCATGGGTGGGGGGTTCTTGTGCGCTGCACCCTCCTGGGGCACAGGGGGCCCCTGAGCACCGGGGCTGCAGTTCAGTCTGGCCCTATTGGCTGGGGATGGGCCCTGCACCACTGCCCCCACCGCGCCCCCGCTAGACCTGGGAGGTGCTGCCTCCCCAGCCCTTATGGTTCCTAGGCCAGGCTAACAGCTGGGAACCCTGCAGAGGGTTGCCAACTGTCTAATCATGCAAACCCAAAGACCCTTGCCCCACCCCTTCTCTGAGGCCACGGCCTGTCCCGCCCCTTTCCCAAGGCCCTGCCCCTGCTCACTCCATCCCCCCTCCCTCTGTCGCTCGCTCTCCCCCACCCTCACTCACTTTAACTGGGCTGGGGTGCAGGCTCTGGGAGGGAGTTTGGATGCAGGAGGGGGTGAGGGGTTGGGCTCTGGGAGGGAGTTTGGATGCAGGAGGGGGTGAGGGGCTGGGCTCTGGGAGGGAGTTTGGATGTGGGCTCTAGGCTGGGGCAGGGGGTTCAGGCTCTGGGAGGGGGTTTGGGTGCTGCAGTTTTGGAGCACCTGAGCATCGCTTTCAATGGCATGGCCTGAAAGTGTTTCTGCTATGATCGTTTTTGCTGCGCAGTATTTTATTAATTTGATGACCGTTCAAATAACACCATAGAACATTACATTTGCCACTGCAGAAATACTTGCTCAAAATGCACTCCAGAGTAAATGATCTATATTAGCAGGATCAGAGGAAGGAGCAGAGCCTGTGGTTAAGATGGCCTGTGTACTGGCTAAACAAGCACATTTCTCCTCCAGTATCTTAACAACAATTAGCTCTAGCTGGCTGAAGCCCAGAGGTTCTCAAATTTTTTCTTAGTGCGAACCACATCTTAACGCAGGGATTTACTTGTACCGTTCGCAATTACATAGGCCACCTCTGTTCCTATTAATGATTGCGTAAAATCACTGGGGTAGCTTGCTTAGATAGAAAAATAAGATGGGAAAATAATAATGTATTCCTAGGAAAGCTCTATGAAATCTGCTGCACAACATGCAGTTTTAAAATGCTAATAACTTTCTTAATTGAACCGATCTGTTTGAAGCACTAGTCAAAACACTGATCCTCAATGAGGACTATCTCAATTTCAAGTTTAAAACTTCAGCCATTTTTACAGCCTTGTTTATAAAAACGTGATTATTTTACTTGAGGACAAATGTTTTATTCAGTGTTTTATTCAATGTTTTATTTATGTGCAGTCTCCGAGCACATCCTCTTTTGACATCGTGTGCCACTGCAATCCCCTGCCTCAGTTTCCCTGTAGGTTCTAGGAAATAATCCAGTTACACCCCTAAGTCATTAAATACAATACTCCACCTCTCTTTGTGTCTAATTTATTACCCAGGGGGTTCAGGGCCCCACAGCTCTCCTTTCTGGGACTATGTCCTTTAAGTCATAGCCTCCCCAGCCTGCAAACTCTCCCCTATAGTTCAGGGTTTCCACAGCCCTCCTCGAGGACTGTGTCCTAGCAAAGTCCTCTCAGCAGTCTCTCCCTGGTTGGGCTTGGAGCCTCCTTTTTGTTTCACCTGCCCAGTCATCTCACCACGCCCTTGACCCTTCCCAGGTGGGTCTAATTACCCCGGACACTTGTCTGGCTGGCAGGGAGAGAGGGGAGCCTTGTCCCACCCACTGTGCAAGGCTCCTGCTTCTGGGCCCTTAAAGGAACAAGGGTCTTGTTTTTCCTACTCCTTCCCCCTCCCAAACGCTGACTGTTCCCTGGGACCATCTTCCTCTTACCCAATGTCCATTTTGATTATTCCTTAGGCCTTAGTTCACCTTCCACAGGTAGCTGGAATGGGGTAACTGGTCTGCCAGACTGCCTTCTCCAGCTATTAAGAGCCAGCATCCCATTACATTTATTGAAATCAAATGTGGTTGAAGGGATTTTACTCAAACTTTATTATGATTTGTTTATTTATATTGTGGAAGTAACCACCATGAGCTAGGTGCTGTCCAAACAAATAAGAAACGCTGTCTCTGCCCTCAAAGCTTGCACTCTGAGACTCAAACATAGAAATGGAAACAGCTCATATACAAGCAGAGCGGTTAGAGAATGATTGACACATGTATTGTTAGTTCCACTATTTTAGGTGTGTTTGTATACATAAACCATCTCTAAATGCCCTCTAGTTTCTCATCAGCATTGTATCAGAATGGGATCTTGATGAGATAAGAGGTTAGTGGTCTGGCATACAGTAATGAGGAACGACAGTTCCAACAAATTCACCTTTGGTGGAAACATGGAAAACATCAAACCTACAGAATATTTGAAAAAGTTATAGGCATGGGTTAGGGTATGGGCATGTGAAAACAGAAGGGTTGTCATGGAAACCACTTTTCAACCATAAGTGTGTGTGTGTATATGTATGTGTTGAAATTCAGGTCAGCACAAGGGCTACACAGCACTTCAGTGATATATGAGCCCTCGAAATATGAGTTTCACCCAAAATACATATGTGCAAGCAGACAGAATGTGCAAGCAGACAGACTATCAAACTTGATAATAATAATAATAATTAATAATAAATAATTAATAATAATAATCATCCCTACCTCTTAGCACTTTTCATCAGTAGATCATCAGCACTTTACAGAGGAAGTCAATGTCTTTATCACTATTTATCTTTGCGTTCCCTGATTTTTAAGTGCTTACGGTTCATTCCTGCAGCTGATTCCAGGTAGGCAGACCACTACAGTACACACTCACGGAGCTTCAGTGGCCTCAGTGACCTCCATGCAATAAAGCTCACAGAACTCCTTTGCTGTGCCTTTGAAGTATGAAGGACTGAATCAGTCCTACTGTGATTCCGACTGGTGGTTCTATGAATTGCAGCATAAGTAGTTGAAACTCATTGGTTAGGCCATTAGCCAGCTCTTCCAACAAGTAACCCTAGCTCTATAGGTACAACATTAGTCTGACGAAGTGGGTATTCACCCACGAAAACTTATGCTCCAATACGTCTGTTAGTCTATAAGGTGCCACAGGACTCTTTGTTGCTTTTTACAGATCCAGACTAACACGGCTCCCCCTCTGATACTTAACATTGGTTATAGCACTCTGAAGCCATGGATTCATGTGTTTACTGTGTGTGCCTCTGGGCAAATCTATATTTTCTCTGCAGTTTGTGGTGTGCACCAAGGGCACGTATAATCCATGCTTTCAAAAAAATTAATAACATGATCGTTACCCTAAAATATTTCAGTCTTTAGCCTCAGATGGTTGTTGTTTGACGAAGATGATGTGTGAAAACCTGGCCCTCATTGAAGTCAATGGGTGTTGTGCAATTGACTTCAATGGGGCCAGGATTTCACCTGGTATCTGTTTTTCCCTTGCCATATGTCATAATCCCAGTCATTCTAGTGTGTGCCTTTTAGTTGTTTAGCTACTGTAGGTTACATGGCAGAGTGTATTTGTAGAGCCGGGGAAGTGTAGGGATATGTAATTTCCTTAAGGCCATATCACTTAAGTTGACTTTGCCCGATGGAGATGTTCTCTAAGGCCCAGAGCCTCAGAGAGCTAACTCTGATGGGAGTTAGACACCTAACTGCCTTTGAGGATGTGGGCCTAATAGTGAAGAATGAACTTCAGTTAAAAATGGAAGCCTTCCCCAGCTCTAACATAACAGCAAGTCTAGTGGATTGAGCAAGGTACTAGGAGCCTTCTGAATTCTAGTCCCAGCTCCATAGGTTTGGAGAATTCACTTAATCTCTGTATTTTACCCTCATTGGGCCCTGACTCTCTTCTCATTCACACTGGGGAAAATCAGTAATGACTCCACTGAAATGAATGGAGATCCACTGGTAAGTGAGAGAAGAATCGGGCTGATATTGGTACAATAAACATCATAATACCCTACCTGCCAGGGGTATTGTGAGGTTGAGACAGTTAAAATCTGTTAAGTGCTGTATGACTGCGTGAGATGATGATGATGTGTCCACCTTCCTTCACACTGGATGTTTTCAAAGCCTCTCTGAGGTATGTTTTCCTTGAATCTTCTTAACTAGCATGTTATTTTTCATGGAAACAAGTTTCCTGTACTTTTAGCATAGATGGTAGGTAATTGCTGTTTAACATTGTAACCGCAAAAAAAAGTATCACACATCTTTTTAACAACTGGCATATTTCTGGATGGTAATCTTACAACTATGAAACCAAAATGTATTAAATGGTATGGTTTGAGAGTCGTGTACCTTTTAACAATAAGACATAGATGCCAAACATATTGTGGCATTATTTGATAAGGTATAAACATTTGCTTTTATTTCACTTACAGATGTTGATGGTACTGGGAACAAAAATGTCTTTGCTATTAAAAAGGCACTGTCAGATCCAAGGTGCCTGAATTCCCCCTTTAATGAGCTCTGTAACCTACAATATTTCACACATGAAGGGAAATTAGGTCATTTGAGTCATTAATCTGATTGCTTGTCTTTCTAATCTCATGGGAACGGCTGCTTTCCTGCAGCACCATAGCTATGCTGGCGTAACCCTCCAGTGTAGACACAGACCACAATGACAGAAGCGGTGTTTCTATCACTGTAGGAACACCACCACCCTGTGTGACTAGAGCTAGGTCAATTCTTCTACATCGGGGGTCAGGTCGGTAGGGTGTGTATTTTCACACCCCTGAGCACCATATCTATGTCAAGCTAAATTTTAAGTTTGGACCGGGGCTCAGACTAAACTTTCATTTGATTTCGGAATGCTAGCCTCTGTCAAAGAGTTCTGGGGGCTCTAGTGGGAGGGGCAGCTGTGGCAGAAATATGATAGCCTTCAGAGAAAAGCTTCATGGCCTTATGGTACAGAACCCCAGAACCCCTGAGTTCTGAGCCCATCTCTGTTACTCACTGGGGCCACATCCTGCAATCAGACCCACTCAGGGGGACCCCCTGCACCAGTGCAGAGACCTACTGGCTTTAATGGAGCTTGGGTGTCTATCCACACAGATTGAGTCAATGTTGCCGGCTCTCACACCTTTAACACTAGTCTAACAATATTTAATGTTTTTTCTTAAAGCCTCAGCTGCTAGAGTCATGGGAATGCATGAGACTCTCAGCATTCACTTTTTCTGTTAAAATAGGTTTCTAGCCCACATGGTTTCAGAGAAAATCTTGAAAATGTGAAGATAGTGCATCCTAGAGGCCCAGAAACTCAAGGGGAAATAAAAACAACCCAAAATGTCTAATATTTTGAAATCTCATAACTTTTAAGTGATTTTGGAGCCTGACTTGTGGTTTTTGAATAACTTTTAAGTGATTTTGGAGCCTGCCTTGTGGTTTTTGAATGCTTGGGTCTAGGAATACTGTTGTCTTGGAGGTCAGGGTATTACAGGGCAAATTACTGAACCTCACTGGGCCAAATTCATCTATGGGGTAAGCCGTGGAAATCATTACAACTACAGCTGAGAAGAAATTGGCCCCCAGTGCTTCATTTACCCCAAATGTAAAATGAGGATATGAATACATACTACCTCACAGGGGTGATGTGAGGACTGATCTGTTAGTGTTTATAAGCTGTTTGAATATTTTAAATGCTAAGGATTGCTGCAAACAGCTATTAGGCGACAGATTTTAATTGAAAATAAGGTAATACCTATATATTGCTATGAAAGGGACAAATTGTCAAAGGCGCTCAGTTGAGAGTTCTCAGTGGGAGTTGCTGTGTGCTGAGCTGTTCTGAAAGTCTGGCCTATATATATATCTCCTAAAAACTCCTTTTCCTGTCATTTCAAGGGATGATCTTAGGCAAGGTGGGTGAGGTAATAGCTTCTATTGGGCCAACTTCTGAGAATGAGTTCAGTCTAGCTCCTTGTGGACGAGTGTCAACCACACAACCCGCCCCTCCCCCCCCCCTCACTATTTGCAACCTCTGTTGATAGTTGTGTTGGAGACAAAAGATTGGCCAGATCATGGAGATTGAATGGTCTTCACATAAACTAGTGGCAATTCTCTCCACTCCTGCGTCCACCCACATGGCTCTTTACACTCTCACTGCTTAACTTTCTATACTTGGCCCTTTGGTGGCCTATGTGGAGTCGTCATCAGTAGCGGCGTCAGCTTTGCCGGCGCCCTAGGCGCCGGCAGGTCCCGCCCCCAAATCCCGCCCCCAACAGCGGCGGCGGAAGGTCCCGCCCCCAAATTTCTACGGGTGGCGGGGGCGCAGGCGCCCCCAAAATAGCAGCGCCCTAGGCAACCGCCTAGGTCGCCTAATGGGAGCGCCGGCCCTGGTCGTCATGACAGCAAGCTTGCTGTGAAGCTGCAGCTCCATAGCATCCTGCCTATACCAGCTCTGTTATATGGTAGTTGAAACATGGGCACTGAGGAAGGCTGAAGAGCACTGGACTGACAGCTCCATTTGAAGTGGCAGGACAAGGTCAGTAATGAGGATATTCGTAGTTGAACAGTGCAACCATCCTCCATCAATACTGGTTCAGTTTTGGACGCTTTCTTGATACAGACACATTGTTAGGTGGAAGGCCAATGAATGATGAAGCGTGTTTACCAAGGAATGCTGCTATGGGGCTGGCAGTGACATGGTCACCAAAAGCTTCAGTGGCTTGTAAAGATCATGTCCAAGCACATTTTTTCAGCCCAGTTTCATCCTCCCCATGCTTAGTTGTACTGTGGGGGATTCCCAGGCTTTTGAGTCCCAGCACCATCATTTAGCCACTCGACCTTCCTTCCCAATGTTTGAGTTCTAAGAATGATACCAACTGTCAGTCTCCTTTAGATCTGAAGGAATTCAAAGGTGCAGTAGTGTCTTAGCTTTAAAAACACCCACATTAAAACAGCAGTTTTGATTATGCATTAAGATCATTTAGAATTAATTTGCAGGGCCACTCCTAATAATCCCAAAATACCACCCAAGGAAGTAAAAGTTCCACAAATTTTAATATTTGAAAGTAGGATAATACAGATTTGGCTGTAGAGAGATGAAAAGGCCCTTGATTTTCTGTGCTAATGGATTTCAGAATGATGAGTGATTCTCACTTGCTTTTTAAGCAGGAAGATGTTCATAATTCTGAGATGTATTCATTTTATTTAAAGTGCGGAGCTGTCATCCAGGAACTGTGGTCTCTTGAAATCACTTTCTTAATTGTTATAAAATAGCTAAGAAGAGCTTTAAACTGTCTCTGTTTACAAGTAAAAAAAAAAAAGTAACAACCTAAATCTTCTAGCAAAACTCTCATTTATTTGGAAATTTACCAGAGACTAGATTAGATTTTTCCCTTGGATGAAAATCCATGTAGCATCAAGAGACTATTCCATGCAGTCTTCTGCTGCAATAGGAGTTTTAAGTCTAATTTAAAACAATATAAATCAAATTCCTTGTTTCTCTGCTTCCATATGGTGAAAAGAATGTGGTGTTTGTTGTTAGATGAAAAAAGGTTGGTGAATTATAACTCAGGTACTTACATGCTAGTATTTGGTAAATCCTTTATTTTGAAAATAGTGGCCTGTTTTTATTCACTAAAACCACAAGGAGTCTTTTCTGGCTCAGGTAGACATAGAACATAAGAACATAAGAACGGCCGTACCGGGTCAGACCAAAGGTCCATCTAGCCCAGTATCTGTCTACCGACAGTGGCCAATGCCAGGTGCCCCAGAGGGAGTGAACCTAACAGGCAATGATCAAGTGATCTCTCTCCTGCCATCCATCTCCATCCTCTGACGAACAGAGGCTAGGGACACCATTCTTACCCATCCTGGCTAATAGCCATTTATGGACTTAGCCACCATGAATTTATCCAGTCCCCTTTTAAACATTGTTATAGTCCTAGCCTTCACAACCTCCTCAGGTAAGGAGTTCCACAAGTTGACTGTGCGCTGCGTGAAGAAGAACTTCCTTTTATTTGTTTTAAACCTGCTGCCTATTAATTTCATTTGGTGACCCCTAGTTCTTGTATTATGGGAATAAGTAAATAACTTTTCCTTATCCACTTTCTCAACATCACTCATGATTTTATATACCTCTATCATGTCCCCCCTTAGTCTTCTCTTTTCCAAGCCGAAGAGTCCCAGCCTCTCTAATCTCTCCTCGTATGGGACCCTCTCTAAACCCCTAATCATTTTAGTTGCCCTTTTCTGAACCTTTTCTAGTGCTAGAATATCCTTTTTGAGGTGAGGAGACCACATCTGTACACAGTATTCGAGATGTGGGCGTACCATGGATTTATATAAGGGCAATAATATATTCTCTGTCTTATTCTCTATCCCCTTTTTAATGATTCCTAACATCCTGTTTGCTTTTTTGACCGCCTCTGCACACTGCGTGGACATCTTTAGAGAACTATCCACAATGACGCCAAGATCTTTTTCCTGACTCGTTGTAGCTAAATTAGCCCCCATCATGTTGTATGTATAGTTGGGGTTATTTTTTCCAATGTGCATTACTTTACATTTATCCACATTAAATTTCATTTGCCATTTTGTTGCCCAATCACTTAGTTTTGTGAGATCTTTTTGAAGTTCTTCACAATCTGCTTTGGTCTTAACTATCTTGAGTAGTTTAGTATCATCTGCAAACTTTGCCACCTCACTGTTTACCCCTTTCTCCAGATCATTTATGAATAAATTGAATAGGATTGGTCCTAGGACTGACCCTTGGGGAACACCACTAGTTACCTCTCTCCATTCTGAGAATTTACCATTAATTCCTACCCTTTGTTCCCTGTCCTTTAACCAGTTCTCAATCCATGAAAGGACCTTCCCTTTTATCCCATGACAGCTTAATTTACGTAGGAGCCTTTGGTGAGGGACCTTGTCAAAGGCTTTCTGGAAATCTAAGTACACTATGTCCACCGGATCCCCCTTGTCCACATGTTTGTTGACCCCTTCAAAGAACTCTAATAGATTAGTAAGACACGATTTCCCTTTACAGAAACCATGTTGACTCTTGCTCAAGAGTTTATGTTTTTCTATGTGTCTGACAATTTTATTCTTTACTATTGTTTCAACTAATTTGCCCGGTACCGACGTTAGACTTACCGGTCTGTAATTGCCGGGATCACCCCTAGAGCCCTTTTTAAATATTGGCGTTACATTAGCTAACTTCCAGTCATTGGGTACCGAAGCCGATTTAAAGGACAGGTTACAAACCTTAGTTAATAGTTCCGCAACTTCACATTTGAGTTCTTTCAGAACTCTTGGGTGAATGCCATCTGGTCCCGGTGACTTGTTAATGTTGAGTTTATCAATTAATTCCAAAACCTCCTCTAGTGACACTTCAATCTGTGACAGTTCCTCAGATTTGTCACCTACAAAAGCCAGCTCAGGTTGGGGAATCTCCCTAACATCCTCAGCCGTGAAGACTGAAGCAAAGAATCCATTTAGTTTCTCCGCAATGACTTTATCATCTTTAAGCGCTCCTTTTGTATTTTGATCATCAAGGGGCCCCACTGGTTGTTTAGCAGGCTTCCTGCTTCTGATGTACTTAAAAAACATTTTGTTATTACCTTTGGAGTTTTTGGCTAGCCGTTCTTCAAACTCCTCTTTGGCTTTTCTTATTACACTCTTGCACTTAAGTTGGCAGTGTTTGTGCTCCTTTCTATTTGCCTCACTAGGATTTGACTTCCACTTTTTAAAGGAAGTCTTTTTATCTCTCACTGCTTCTTTTACATGGTTGTTAAGCCACGGTGGCTCTTTTTTAGTTCTTTTACTGTTTTTCTTAATTTGGGGTATACATTGAAGTTGGGCCTCTATTATGGTGTCTTTAAAAAGGGCCCATGCAACTTGCAGGGATTTCACTTTAGTCACTGTACCTTTTAACTTTTGTCTAACTAACCCCCTCATTTTTGTATAGTTCCCCCTTTTGAAATTAAATGCCACAGTGTTGGGCAGTTGAGGTGTTCTTCCCACCACAGGGATGTTGAATGCTATTGTATTATGGTCACTATTTCCAAGCGGTCCTGCTATAGTTACCTCTTGGACCAGCTCCTGCGCTCCACTCAGGATTAAATCTAGAGTTGCCTCTCCCCTTGTGGGTTCCCGTACCAGCTGCTCCATGAAGCAGTCATTTAAAGTATCGAGAAATTTTATCTCTGCATTTCGTCCTGAAGTGAAATGTTCCCAGTCAATATGGGGATAATTGAAATCCCCCACTATTATTGGGTTCTTAATTTTGATAGCCTCTCTAATTTCCCTTAGCATTTCATCATCACTATTACTGTCCTGGTCAGGTGGTCGATAATAGATCCCTAATGTTATATTTTTACTAGAGCATGAAATTTCTATCCATAGAGACTCTATGGAACATGTGGATTCGCTTAAGATTTTTACTTCATTTGAATCTACACTTTCTTTCACATATAGTGCCACTCCTCCCCCTGCACGGCCTGTTCTGTCCTTCCGATATATTTTGTACCCCGGAATGATTGTGTCCCATTGATTGCTCTCAGTCCACCAGGTTTCTGTGATGCCTATTATATCTATATCCTCCTTTATCACAAGGCACTCTAGTTCACCCATCTTATTATTTAGACTTCTGGCATTTGTGTACAAGCACTTTAAAAACTTGTCCCTGTTTACTAGCCTGCCTTCTTCTGATGTGCCAGATTCTTTTTTATGTGACTGTTTATCATCTGATCCGGCCCTTACATTATACTTTTCAGTCCTCTGCTCCTGACTATAACCTGGAGATTCTCTATCATCAGACTCTCCCCTAAGAGAAGTCTGTGTCCGATCCACACGCTCCTCTGCAGCAGTCGGCTTTCCCCCATCTCCTAGTTTAAAAACTGCTCTACAACCTTTTTAATGTTTAGTGCCAGCAGTCTGGTTCCACTTTGGTTTAGGTGGAGCCCATCTCTCCTGTATAGGCTCCCCCCATCCCAGAAGTTTCCCCAGTTCCTAATGAACGTGAACCCCTCCTCTCTACACCATCGTCTCATCCACGCATTGAGACTCTGAAGCTCTGCCTGCCTCCCTGGCCCTGCGCGTGGAACTGGGAGCATTTCTGAAAATGCCACCATAGAGGTCCTGGATTTCAGTCTCTTCCCTAGCAGCCTAAATTTGGCTTCCAGGACATCTCTCCTACCCTTCCCTATGTCATTGGTACCTACATGTACCACGACCACCGGCTCCTCCCCAGCACTACACATAAGTCTATCTAGATGCCTCGAGAGATCCGCAACCTTCGCACCAGGCAGGCAAGTCACCATACGGTTCTCCCGGTCATCACAGACCCAGCTATCTACATTTCTAATAATCGAATCTCCCATTACTAACACCTGCCTTTTCCTAGAAACTGGAGTTCCCTCCCCCGGAGAGGCAACCTCAGTGCGAGAGGCAACCCCAGCACCATCTGGAAGGAGGGTCCCAACTATGGGAAGGTTTCCCTCTGCTCCCATTGACTGCTCTACTTCCCTGGGCCGTTCTTCCTCCTCAACAGCACAGGAGCTGTCTGAGCGGAGGTGGGACAATTCTACAATGTCCCGGAAAGCCTCATCAACATACCTCTCTGCCTCTCTCAGCTCCTCCAGTTCCGCCACCCTGGCCTCCAAAGCCCGTACATGGTCTCTGAGGGCCAGGAGCTCCTTGCACCGAATGCACACATACCCACGGGGCAGGTAATCATACATGCAACACTCAGTGCAATAAACTGGATAGCCCCCACTCTGCTGCTGGGCTTCTGCCTGCATTGTCTCCTAGTTAGTGGAAGGGTGGTTTACAGGAAGGGGTTTTGGAATGTGGTTCGGTTTATAGGTTCTAGGGGGGGGCCATGGGGAAGGGGTTACGGCTGGCGAGGGGCTCCCACTCCCTTCCCACTCCCCTTCCAAACTCCCTTGCAAAACTCCCTGTTAGCAGCTCCTGTTTGCAAAGTTCCCTGGTCGCTTGTGCGCGGCTTTATAAAGCCCTGGCCTGAGTGAATGCCCCGCCCACTGATTAAGGCTCAGCCAATTACCAGAGGCTTCGACCTTTCAAACCTGAACCTGAACCCGACCTTTCAAACATGAACATGCGAGCATTTCCCAGATCTCCCTTCTGTGGAAGTCTGCCCGTCACCCCCTGAAATCCATTGCATGGAGCTGCCCTCATCTCGAACCTGACTCTGCTCAACTCCTAATTCAGGCCTTAATCGCTTCTTGTCTTAGCTATTGCAATTCCCGCTCTTATGATCTCAGGGTGAAATTCCCCCTTGTGTAGATAGCCAACACAAGGCCCAGGCACCTCTTAAATGTAGGATAAGCAGAGCTGGAGGGCTTATGCTCCCCTCTGTTCATGGCTGAATTTCCCAGCAGGGAGGTGGGGCTTGCACTCTTTGTGCAGAAAAGCTGGTAAATGCCCCAAGATCCATGGGTGGCCAGGACCAGCCATGCAGAGTCCTATATCTCCACCATGGCTCTAGCCCCGGTTGCTACCGCACTCCCTGCCAGGGTGATTCCATTGAACCCACTTTATTAGTGACTCCCTGCGGCCACAACTGCTCCCACGGCCCTGGGGGAGATCAGTTTAGGGCTGTATTAATTTTTGTAGCTAAGTTCTCTGGGGTGAGAGGGGGTGCAATACCTCCCACGAAGCCCTTGCTGTCACCGTCTGTCTTCTATGGCTTGCCATGATTCCACCCCCTTCACCTGCATGGACCCTGGACAATACAGGGAGCCCTCTACAGGGTCCAGGGAAGGGGAAAAGATGCCATGGAATTACATGAGCCACCCACATGTAAGAGACATTCTTGCTTGCAGGACATCAGCATGGAGTCCAGTTGTCTCTCCTCTCTCATAGAATCATCTAGTCCAGTCCCCTGCACCCATGGCAGGACTAAGTATTATCTAGACCAGGGGTAGGCAACCTATGGCACGTGTGCCGAAGGCGGCACGTGAGCTGATTTTCAGTGACACTCACACTGCCCGGGTCCTGGCCACCGCTCCGGGGGGCTCTGCATTTTAATTTAATTTTAAATGAAGCTTCTTAAACATTTTAAAAACCTTATTTACTTAACATACAACAATAGTTTAGTTATATATTATAGACTTATAGAAAGAGACCTTCTAAAAACATTAAAATGTATGACTAGCACGCGAAACCTTAAATTAGAGTGAATAAATGAAGACTCGGCACACCGCTTCTGAAAGGTTGCCGACCCCTGATCTAGACCATCCCTGACAGGCAGTGGTGGATTAGCCACTGGGCTGATAGGGGCCCTGGCCAACTGGTGCCCCCTGGAAAAAATCCACTGCTGGGCGGCTGAAGCCTGGAAGTGCTGGGCAGGGAAGCCCCCCTCCAGTGGCCCCAGACCCCGTTCCCAGCAGAAGCCATTGGACAGGGAAGACACACACTGCCCTCCAACCCTGTCCCCAGCAGAAGCTGCGGGACAGGGGAAGTGCCCCCTGTGACATTCTATACCTTGGGGGAACGTACTGTAACCCCCATATTCCACATAATCGTGATCTTACATATAAAGCATGCCTTGTAAGGCATCAGGGGAAAGGTTATGATCTGCTGAAAGGCATTTCTCTATCCATATATTGAGATATACCTATCTCATAGAGCTGAAAGGGACCCCAAAGGGGCATCGAGTCCAGCCCCCTGCCTTCACTAGCAGGACCAATTTTGCCCCACATCCCTAAGTGGCTCCCTCAAGGATTGAACTCACAACCCTGGGTTTAGCAGGCCAATGCTCAAACCACTGAGCTATCCCTCCTTCTGAAGTTATGAGAATTGTGTTGTATGGTTGTCACTAAAACATACTGTAAGTTGGGGAATCAGCCAGATATTAGCTCATTCATGGGTGTGAAACAAACCATCAACAACCATTGTCCAGCAAGGGAGCTACAATGCAATGACTCACCTGCATGAGGCCACACCAGGGGAATTGCTCAACCTTGCCTCAAGACTCAGCAATGCCCCCCAGACATGCCTGGACTTGTGTTTTCCAAGCACGTGGACTGAGGGTATAAAACAAATGCAGAGGCCATGTGCTGGGCCTTTTCTCCTTCACCCACCTACACTGGAAGCAACTAAGACACTGAGAAGAAGACAAGACTCCAACAGAGGAGATTGGCTCAGGTTTAAGGAACAAACCTGTATATTAAGGACTGCAATATCCAGTGGGGCGAGAAAAACTGCTTAATCTAGATGTTGCCCAGTCTAATAGGGTTGAGAGTTTAGACTGCGTGCTTAGAATCATAGAATATCAGGGTTGGAAGGGACCTCAGGAGGTCATCTAGTCCAACCCCCTGCTCAAAGCAGGACCTAATCCCAACTAAATCATCCCAGCCAGGGCTTTGTCAAGCCTGACCTTAAAAACCTCTAAGGAAGGAGATTCCACCACCTCCCTAGGTAACCCATTCCAGTGCTTCACCACCCTCCTAGTGAAAAAGTTTTTCCTAATATCCAATCTAAACCTCCCCCACTGCAACTTGAGACCATTACTCCTTGTTCTGTCATCTGGTACCACTGAGAACAGTCTAGATCCATCCTCTTTGGAACCCCCTTTCAGGTAGTTGAAAGCAGCTATCAAATCCCCCCTCATTCTTCTCTTCTGCAGACTAAACAATCCCAGTTCCCTCAGCCTCTCCTCATAACTCATGTGCTCCAGCCCCCTAATCATTTTTGTTGCCCTCCGCTGGACTCTTTCCAATTTTTCCACATCCTTCTTGTAGTGTGGGGCCCAAAACTGGACACAGTACTCCAGGTGAGGCCTCACCAATGTCGAATAGAGGGGAACGATCACGTCCCTCGATCTGCTGGCAATGCCCCTACTTATACAGCCCAAAATGCCGTTAGCCTTCTTGGCAACAAGGGCACACTGTTGACTCATATCCAGCTTCTCGTCCACCGTAACCCCTAGGTCCTTTTCTGCAGAACTGCTGCCTAGCCACTCGGTCCCTAGTCTGTAACAGTGCATGGGATTCTTCCGTCCTAAGTGCAGGACTCTGCACTTGTCCTTGTTGAACCTCATCAGGTTTCTTTTGGCCCAATCCTCTAATTTGTCTAGGTCCCTCTGTATCCTATCCCTACCCTCCAGCGTATCTACCACTCCTCCCAGTTTAGTGTCATCTGCAAATTTGCTGAGAGTGCAGTCCACGCCATCCTCCAGATCATTAATGAAGATATTGAACAAAACCGGCCCCAGGACCGACCCTTGGGGCACTCCGCTTGAAACCGGCTGCCAACTAGACATGGAGCCGTTGATCACTACCCGTTGAGCCCGACGATCTAGCCAGCTTTCTATCCACCTTATAGTCCATTCATCCAGCCCATACTTCTTTAACTTGCCGGCAAGAATACTGTGGGAGACCGTATCAAAAGCTTTGCTAAAGTCAAGGAATAACACATCCACTGCTTTCCCCTCATCCACAGACCCAGTTATCTCCTCATAGAAGGCAATTAGGTTAGTCAGGCATGACTTGCCCTTGGTGAATCCATGCTGACTGTTCCTGATCACTTTCCTCTCCTCTAAGTGCTTCAGAATTGATTCCTTGAGGACCTGCTCCATGATTTTTCCAGGGACTGAGGTGAGGCTGACTGGCCTGTAGTTCCCCGGATCCTCCTTCTTCCCTTTTTTAAAGATGGGCACTACATTAGCCTTTTTCCAGTCATCCGGGACCTCCCCCGATCGCCATGAGTTTTCAAAGATAATGGCCAATGGCTCTGCAATCACATCCGCCAACTCCTTTAGCACCCTCGGATGCAGCGCATCCGGCCCCATGGACTTGTGCTCGTCCAGTTTTTCTAAATAGTCCCGAACCACTTCTTTCTCCACAGAGGGCTGGTCACCTTCTCCCCATACTGTGCTGCCCAGTGCAGCAGTCTGGGAGCTGACCTTGTTCGTGAAGACAGAGGCAAAAAAAGCATTGAGTACATTAGCTTTTTCCACATCCTCGGTCACTAGGTTGCCTCCCTCATTCAGTAAGGGGCCCACACTTTCCTTGACTTTCTTCTTGTTGCTAACATACCTGAAGAAACCCTTCTTGTTACTCTTAACATCTCTTGCTAGCTGCAACTCCAAGTGTGATTTGGCCTTCCTGATTTCACTCCTGCATGCCTGAGCAATATTTTTATACTCCTCCCTGGTCATTTGTCCAATCTTCCACTTCTTGTAAGCTTCTTTTTTGCGTTTAAGATCAGCAAGGATTTCACTGTTTAGCCAAGCTGGTCGCCTGCCATATTTACTATTCTTTCTACACATCGGGATGGTTTTTTCCTGCAACCTCAATAAGGATTCTTTAAAATACAGCCAGCTCTCCTGGACTCCTTTCCCCCTCATGTTATTCTCCCAGGGGATCCTGCCCATCAGTTCCCTGAGGGAGTCAAAGTCTGCTTTTCTGAAGTCCAGGGTCCGTATTCTGCTGCTTTCCTTTCTTCCTTGTGTCAGGATCCTGAACTCGACCATCTCATGGTCACTGCCTCCCAGGTTCCCATCCACTTTTGCTTCCCCTACTAATTCTTCCCGGTTTGTGAGCAGCAGGTCTAGAAGAGCTCTGCCCCTAGTTGGTTCCTCCAGCACTTGCACCAGGAAATTGTCCCCTACACTTTCCAAAAACTTCCTGGATTGTCTGTGCACCGCTGTATTGCTCTCCCAGCAGATATCAGGGTGATTAAAGTCTCCCATGAGAACCAGGGCCTGCGATCTAGTAACTTGTGCTAGTTGCCGGAAGAAAGCCTCGTCCACCTCATCCCCCTGGTCTGGTGGTCTATAGCAGACTCCCACCACGACATCACCCTTGTTGTTCACACTTCTAAACTTAATCCAGAGACTCTCAGGTTTTTCTGCAGTTTCATACCGGAGCTCTGAGCAGTCATACTCCTCTCTTACATACAATGCAACTCCCCCACCTTTTCTGCCCTGCCTGTCCTTCCTGAACAGTTTATATCCATCCATGACAGTACTCCAGTCATGTGAGTTATCCCACCAAGTCTCTGTTATTCCAATGACATCATAGTTCCTTGACTGTGCCAAGACTTCCAGTTCTCCCTGCTTGTTTCCCAGGCTTCTTGCATTTGTGTATAGGCACTTAAGATAACTCGCTGATTGTCCCACTTTCTCAGTCTGAGACAGGAGTCCTCCCCTCTTGCACTCTCCTGCTCCTGCTTCCTCCCGGTATCCCATTTCCCCACTTACCTCAGGGCTTTGGTCTCCTTCCCCCGGTGAACCTAGTTTAAAGCCCTCCTCACTAGGTTAGCCAGACTGCTTGCGAAGATGTTCTTCCCTCTCTTCGTTAGGTGGAGCCCGTCTCTGCCTATTACTCCTCCTTCTTGGAACACCATCCTATGGTCGAAGAATCCAATGCCTTCTCTCCGACACCACCTGCGTAGCCATTCGTTGACTTCCACAATTCGACGGTCTCTACCCAGGCCTTTTCCCTGCACCGGGAGGATGGACGAGAACACCACTTGCGCCTCACACTCCTTTATCCTTCTTCCCAGAGCCATGTAGTCTGCAGTGATCCGCTCAAGGTCATTCTTGGCAGTATCATTGGTGCCCACGTGGAGAAGCAGGAAGGGGTAGCGATCCGAGGGCATCCGGAGTTGTTTTGATCGAACCAATCTGTACAAGGTGAGAGGCGGCACCTTACTACGTAGCTGACCCAGCAGACCCGAAGAGAACCCCCAATAACCACAGAGTCCAGTAAGATGCAAAGTCACGTCAACTAGGTTTATTGCGATCTTGGACACAATTGCAGTTCCCTGTAGGTTTCTTAGCCTAACTCAGGGCATAGTACGAGAAAGTGCCTCTTGGCAAGGACCCGGCTTAGTGGCGGGACTTTCCACTACCCCTACGGCCGGACAAAGACACTGCCCCAGGGATACGTTCTTATACACAGGTACAAACAAATTACACATCACTCCTGACGTATTAAGGTGCAACCCTTCTACGCAGCAAGGTACAACCCCTCTACGTAGTAAGGTGCCGCCTCTCACCTTGTACAGATTGGTTCGATCAAAACAACTCTATCCATCATTTTACCCTTTTGCCCCTGTCATTGGGATGGGTCGGCCTGTTCCATGTTATCTGTGTGGAATGTCTACATTCTGATATCTAGTGTTCCGTACCTTTTAGGTATGTATCTTCTTGCAGCATCAGCCCTTTCCTTGCCAGCTTCTGTGAGCAGGGCCTGCCTCTAGCTCACAGCTTAACTTTGCTTTATGTTAGCAAAGTCTTAACCATTACTTCAGTTCAGGCCTCAGGCCTCATACTGGGCCTTTATCAGGGCCTTCACTTACTACACCAATTACCAGAGGCTTCTAGCTTATATTTTCTTTTCTTTTGGTAACTAACTCTGACTTTTTGCCTATCACTTAATATCACTTAGAATCTATCTTTTATAGTCAATACATTTGTTTAATTGTTTATCTTTATCAGTGAGTTTGTATGAAGTGTGGGGCAAATCTGCTCAGAGTACAAAGGCTGGTGTATATCCACTTTCCATTGATGAAGTGGTGAACCAATTAATAAATTTGCACAGCTCACCTTCAGCAGTGCAAGATGGTATATTCCTGGGGTACAGTGCTGGGAGCTGGGGGGAGCTGGCTGGTGCCTTTCTCTGTGTGATTCATGAGAGGCTCTGGGAGCATTCATGCAATCCAGCTGGGTGTGGGGCTCCACATGCTGTTGTGCTGAGTGATCACAGCGCCTGGAGGGGTTTGCTGCTGGTCACTAGCCAGGAATTGTGAGAGACAGCCAAGGCTGGAGAGAGTTAAGGGGCAACAGTGGTCCCACAGTCCCAGGCTGCACCCCAGGGGGATCCCATCACACCCCCCATCCCCGACAGAAGCTGTGGGGCAGCAGGCAAGCCCCTGTGCCCGACCCATTCTCTGGCAGAAGCGCCGAGCAGGCAGGGCAGGAGAAGCCCCAGCACACCAACCCTGGTCCCCTGCAGAAGTGCGGGCGGGGGGGGAAGCCCCAGCACTGGACCTCCGCTGCGGCCCTGGGACTGGAGGAACTCTCACTCCACACTGCCGCTCCAGTGCCTGAAGTGGGGACAGAGCTGGCTGCAGTGGGGGGGCAGAATGGTGGGACTGTGTGTGGAACAGGGGCGGGCCCGGGGAAGTGGCAGAAAGGGGTGGGGCTGTGGGCAGGGCCACAGGCAGAAGGGGTGGGGAGGTAGAGTTGCTAACTTTCTAATCACATGAAGCCGAACACCCCTGCCCTGCCCCTTCCCTGATGACTCACCCAGGGCCGGCTCCAGGCCCCAGCTAAGGAAGCAGGTGCTTGGGGTGGCCAATACAAAGGGGCGGCACGTCCGGGTCTTCGGCAGGAATTCGGCAGCGGGTCCCTCAGTCCCTCTCTTCCTCTTTGAGCTGCCGCCGAAGTGCTGCTGAAGAGGAAGATAGGGAGTGAAGGACCCGCCGCCGAACTGCCGCTGAAGAATGCAGCGGCACGACTGAGCTGCTGCCGAAGTGCTGCCAATTGGCTTTTTTTTTTTTTTTTTCCCCGCTGCTTGGGGCAGCAGAAAACCTGGAGCTGGCCCTGGACTCACCCCTGTCCCGCCCCTTCTCTGAGGCCCCACTCCTGCTCGCTCCATCCCCCCTCCCTCCGTCACTCACTCTCCCCCACCCTCACTGACTTTCACCGGGCTGGGGAAGGGCATTGGGGAGGGGGGGGTGAGGACTCCGGCTGGGAGTGCAGGTTCTGGGGTGGGGGCTGGGATGAGGGGTTTGGGGTGCTGAAGGGGGCTCTGGGCTGGGGCCAAGGGATTCAGAGTGCGGGAGGGGGTGCGGGCTCCAGCTGGGGGTGTGGGCTCTGGGGTGGGGCTGGGGATGAGGGGTTTGGGGTGCAGGAGGGGGCTCCGGGCTGGGGCAGGGGGGTGGGATGTGGGAGGGGATTCAGGGTCCTGGTGGTGCTTACCATGGCTCCCAGGAAGCAGCTTCCAGGCTCTCTGCAGTGCAGCCCCTAGGTGCATGGGCGGCCAGTGAGGCTCTGTGCACTGCACTCGTGCCCGCAGGTGTCACCCCCGCAGTTCCCACTGGTCGCAGTTCCTGAACAATGGGAGCTGCGGAGCTGGCACGGGGGGTGGGGGCAGCATGCGGAACCTCCCTGACCGCCCATGTGCCGGGAGCCATGTGGAGCTAGGGCAGGCAGGGAGCCTGCCTTAGCCCCAGGCCCCCACCGCGCTGCCAACTGGAGTTTTAGCAGCCTGATCGGCAGTGCCGACCGGTGCCGCCAGGGTCCATTTTCGACCAGGCATTCCGGTTGAAACCCAAACGCCTGGCAACCTTATGGGGATCCCACTTGCTCTGGCCCAGGGCTCCAGGAAACCGTAATCCTCCTCTGCATGCAGGGCCGGCTCTAGCTTTTTTGCCGCCCCAAGCAAAAAAAAATGGGGGGGGCGGCCGGACTGCCGAAGCAAAAAAAACCCCAAAAACCGGCAGCCGCAGGGAGCGCGTGGAGGGTGGTCAAGGCGGCTCGCAGGGGGGTGAAGGGCGGCGCCCACCCACTCCCTCCTCCCGTGAGCAGCCAGGCGCTGCAGCCCGCTCGCAGCCGGGCAAGAGGGGCTCCCCTCTCCGGCCTTGGGGTGCCTCTCCTGGCCGGGCAGGTGGAGCCCCCGGGGCTGCAGGAGGTGCTGGCTCAGCCGCTCCTTTAAAGGCGGCTCGGCCGGGCCGGGCTCAGAGCGGCGCGGGAGGCGGAGGCCGGTGCAGGCGGCGGGGAGTGGCGCCTCCCAGGGAGCCCGGCAGCAGAGTGAGCGGCGGGGATCGCTAGTTCCGTGCCCCTGCAGGGCTGGGCTGGGACTGGCGGAGCTAGGGTGACCAGACGTCCCGATTTTATCAGGACCGTCCTGATATTTCGGTCTCTGTCCCGCGTCCCAACCGATCTTTGGTCGGGACGCAGGACAGAGATATCCGCAAGCAGCACTGTTGTTTTGTTTTTTTCCTCAGCCGGGACTCGCTCGGCTTTTTTATTTTTTTTTCCTCAGCCAGGACTCGCTTGGCTTTTTTTTTTTTTTCCCTCAGCCCCCCCTCCCCCGCCATGTGTCCCGATATTTTATTACCCTCATCTGGTCACCCAAGGCAGGGGGTGGGGGGCCGGCCGGGGAGCTGTGGACCGGGCTGCCAAAGAAAAAAAAAAAAAGTACCACGGCAGGAATTGGCCGGAATGCCGCCCCTTACAACGTGCCGCCCCAGGCACGTGCTTCCCCATCTGGTGCCTGGAGCTGGCCCTGGCTGCATGACTGGTGTTTGTCTAACCTGCTCTTAAAAATCTCCAGTGACAAAGATTCCAAAACTTCCCTAGGCAATTTATTCCAGTGCTTAATTACCCTGAAAGTTAGGAAGTTTTTCGTAATGTCCAACCTAAATCACTCGTGCGGCAATTTAATCCCGTTGCTTCTTGTCCTATCCTCAGAAGTTAAGGAGAACAATTTTTCTCCCTCCTCATTGTAACAACCATTTATTTACTTGAAAACTGTGATCATGTCTTCCCTCATTCTTCTCTTCTCCAGACTAAACAAACAGTTTTTTAAATCTTCTCTCATAGGTCATGTTTTCTAGATCTTTAATCATTTTTGTTGCTCTTCTCTGGACTTTCTCTGATTTGTCCACATCCTTCCTGAAATGTGGCGCCCAGAACTGGACACAATTCTCCAGTTGAGGCCTAATCAGCACAGAGTAGAGCGGAAGAATTACTTCTTGTGTCTTGCTTACAACACTCCTGCTAATACCTTACAGAATGATGTTTGCTTTTTTTTGCACCAGTGTTACAAGGTTGACTCATATTTAGCTTGTGATCCATTATGACCCCCAGATCCCTTTCCACAGTACTCCTTCCTAGGCAGTCATTTCCCATTTTGTATGTGTGCAACTGACTGTTCCTTTCTAAGTGGAGTACTTTGCATTTGTCCTTATTGAATTTCATCCTATTTACTTCAGACCATTTCTCCAGTTTGTCCAGATCATTTTAATCCTATCCTCAGAAGCACTTGCAACCCATCCCAGCTTTATATTGTCCACAAACGCTCCTGTCACTGATCAATGTTCTCTTATGATTCTTTGCATCATATTGTCAAAAAAGAGGATGTCGGGCACAATCTACAAACTCCAGTATTTGCATGAGCAAAGCAGGGGAAAAGGCCAAGGGCGATTACCCAGCCAGCACATACAAAGGCCAATTTACATATGCACATGTGCACATTTTGTGTCTATGTGTTTGCAAGGGGTTTGCTTTCCTTTCCAAAGGCAGTTTGGCTTAAGTAACTCACCTGGCTTTTCGTTTTAATTGCAGATGCACTCTGGCTAGATGAAAGCTTTATTTAGATTATAAATTCATTGTGGGATGGACCTTGGGCCTCATTCCCCAGCATAAATCAGAAATAACGCCACTGGAGTCAATAGGATGTAAAGTAAAAATAATTGAATGCATGAGCTTCCATGATTTTGCAGAATTTACAGGCCCAATATATGCTGATCAGAGCCATCAGGTGGGAAGCTGGGGCTTGAAGACCCCTTTGTAAACTGGTTAAGTGGTTGAAGAAAGGGCACTTTTAACGTACCCAATACCAGGGTTGCACTGTAGTACGGAAGCCAACAGAACTTGGTCACAGAAACCTCACATTCGCAGAACATGGCGCTAAATGTTATTGAAAAAGTCTCAGTTCCCAAAAGCATCACGATAATTTTAAAGTGTAAACAAAAATAGCACTACTCCCTGAGCTCTGGAGAGCACTAAAACTTGAGTGGTGACATAAGGAATCCTGTTCCACAACTTGAAATTGTGATTGATGTTTCTTTTTCTATCCCCGAAGCATCTCTGGGACATAAAATGTGAAGCCAAGTGTTCTCTTTCCATTGATAAGGGCTCATTATGAACAAAACTGATTGTCTACAGCCCCATAACAGCGCTAACACATCAAACCTAATAGAAACTCTCCACCATAGGGTGCCTTCAAAATATTCACAGGATCTAAACAATGTTAATACTTTGCAAGACCTACATATTTTTTCTTCAAGAAGTAGCACTCTATGGCCCCAGTTCAGCAAAGGGGTTAAGCATATGCTTACTTTTAAGCATGTGCTTAAGTCCATCCCTGTTAAGCAAAGCACTTCAGCATATACGTAAATCTCATTGAAGTCAGTGGTACTTAAACATGTTCTTACTAGCTCTTGCTGAAGTGCTTTGCTGAATTGGGGTACAGGAGTCTGATCCACCTTGATGTCAAGGGGAGCTGGATCAAGTTCTGAAACACTGGGCTTGATTCTGATCTCACGGCAGTTTTGCAACTTAACCAAAGAGATCTGTGGATAACTCCTTCTCATGCCCTATATCTTTGGTTGCAGCTCTGATCTTCGTACAGATACAACTCATTATGCTGACCATATCTACTAATGCATAACCAAATACAGCTTATCCTAGGCAGAGCTTGTAACACTGCCCATGCTGAAGGTTAACCAACCTATCCCATTATAAGACCCTGTTTTCAGTGGCTTATAACTTTGTCAAATATTAATTGTTCAGTCTGAAATTTTCCATGTCAGGTGAGCAAAAAGGGTTGAGCTGTTTTGAAGAACAAGATTAGGGAAAAAGACGTTGCTTCACTCATGTTAAAAATATTGTTACAGCCATTTCAATAAGATGCTCTAGTACTTCCATGTTTTGGAGCAAGGGCTTGGAATTTGGCACGTCAAAGACATGCCCTTTGCTGCACCGAGGAATATTCTCTAATTTGGCCAAGTTACAAGCCTTTGAAAAAATCTTAGTTCACACATGCTCAGCAGAGATTTTAGAATTTGGTAGCTAAATTCTCTGAAGCTTTTATCTGCTATGAGCATACTGCAGTCTGGGGCT
Organism: Platysternon megacephalum; assembly: GCA_003942145.1. Lineage (NCBI taxonomy): Eukaryota > Metazoa > Chordata > Testudines > Platysternidae > Platysternon > Platysternon megacephalum. The sequence goes on along the minus strand of QXTE01000016.1, from coordinate 15,688,328 downwards.
GAGCAGGACTTTCGGTTTAAGTGCTCTTCCCAGTTCCCGGGGGACACTGGTCACTGGAACGCAGAACCTTCCTGCTTCTCCATGTGGGCACCAATGATACTGCCAAGAACGACCTTGAGCGTATCACNCCACTGTGACACTGGTCACTGGAACGCAGAACAGGGAGACTGTCTCTCCTGTGCTATCCATGGTCCTGCGGCTGGTGCCCAGGCTGGAGGAAACTGCCTGACTTAATTCCAGAAAAGACAAGAGATGGCAAAAGGGGTGGGTGGGGCAGTGGAGGAGTAGATTGGTACAAGCAGCCTAGGAGGGGAGAATGGGACTGGGAGCCAGTGTGGGGAGTAAAGATTGAGTTCAGACAAGGAGCTGGTGGTGGGGGAGAGAGAGAGAGGAAACTGGGACTGGCTGGACAAGGAGACTGAGGACCAGTGGCGGGGAACACTGAAGAGGAGCCTAGAATCAGGGTGGAGGAGACTGGGACTGGCTATTGTGGCAAGGCAGCCCTTCTACCTCGCCGGACTTAGCACTCCCTCCTCTGGCAGGGACAGGGCCTGGGGTAAATCAGCCCCCCACTCTGGAGCGTGTCTGTCTTCCCTCTTCGGGGTTTGTTTCTCAGAGCCTGAGGAGTGCTCCTCTGCCAAACAAAGGGAATCAAGTCTATAACGCACCAAAACAAAAGGGGATACCTTTCCCTGGCCCCCTCACTGGGGCAGGTGTTGTCTTGTCACCGGCCCCGGGGTGTCAGTCCTTCCCCTAAACAGGCACTGGGGGTTGGGTGTCTCCCCTATGGGGAGGAGCACAGTCTCTCACACTGGAGAAGCCGATCTCCCTGGTGCCTCCAGTCTTGCAGCAGTTTGTCTCTCTCCCCTCCCCTCTCTCTCACCAGGAGAGAGATTTTAACAGGTTTCAGGCAGCCCTTACTTGGACTCAGGTGCCCCTAATTGACCTGAAGTGACCCCTTCCCAGCTTGTAGGAAAAAGGGCCTTTAGCATTCTAGGGCCAACACACCTGTTTTCCCAGACCCTCCTGCAGCTGTCTGGCCTGACTTTGTCACACTATGCAAGGTGACTGGAGCAAGGAGCCTGCAGTGGACACTGTGATGAGGAGTCCAGGATAGGAGAGGACAGGGACTTTGATGGGGAAGGATGGAGGAGGAGACTGGGGCTGAAACAAGGAGCCAAGAATGGGAGAGAAAGAGACAGGACTTGTGGAGAGACAGACTGGAGGGGACACAAGCAGAAGAGGTCAGGCTTTGGTGGGAAGAGGGGGAGCAGGTTCGGTGCCCTCTAGAGCACACTTCCCCTACAGAACCTGGAACTGAACCCCTGACTCCTGACTCCCACCACACCGCCGCTGTCAGCAAATAGCCATGAAACACACCGGCAAAGCGGGTGACCCATCTCCCTGTAGTCACTGGTCCACAAAGAGGATGACAACCTACTATTGCTACGATTAACTCAAATGGCAGAGGCCTGTGCTGTGTTCCTAAAAGTTCCAGCCCTGTTGAGGACCTGTATGGGAGTCAATAACGTTCCAAGTAATGGAATTGTAGTGGGTTTTGCTTGGTTGTTTTTTAAAACTAGGAAATTACACACCAAAAATTACATTATGAGAACATGAAGGTTGAAAAGTGAAGCACTCAAAAGGAAATGCCAGAATTAAGGTTGTCTGTGCAATAAATATGAAATACAAAAAGACACACATTCCTCAAACTCAGTGCTGTCCTTATTTGAACTGGAGATGAGTCTTTTCTGGAAAGCAAAGGTCTAAATTTCTGATCTGCTTTTGAACCTGCTTGGCGAAGTCAAAGTAACAATGATTAAATGAGGAGGGTCTAGAAATTGCCGAGTGGCAGCAGTTGGTTAGAAGAATGCAGCAAATGTTATCTTTGTCCTCAACAGAGGATCGTTGGTATGTTTCTGTATCTGGAAGATGTTTAATTGTTTTCTTCTTCTAGCAAATCTATCTTCAGTGCTGGTTGGTTGGAATTCCTATTTGTCATCTGTCCCATTTTTGGCTTGAATAGCTCTGAGGTTTCAAGCTGAAGATGGGAAACTTGCACTCTGTGGCTTGGGGTATGTGAATGTGAAAACCAGGGAATTTTTACTGTGACCCCAAATTATACACAGTTCCAATGCATGTCTGGTTATTCAGACAGGGTGTACATCAGAAACGATCCATATAATACGAGGATAGCTCTTTTTTTTGGCTGGTTCTGTCAACCATTGGATCCTGCAAAACAATAGCTGAAGACAGAAAGCATCAGTGAAAAGAAAAACGGTAATTGTACAGCAGGGCATTCCTAACATAACTTGCAACCTTTATGACCTTGAACGTTTATGATTTTTTGGAATCCAGCGAAAAGATTCTGCAATTTGCAATTAAGGGTATCAGTAAAATTAGACATTTCCAAGAAATTTCCTTTGTTTTCCTTCCACTGTCTATAACAATTGTAGAGCATTAAAGCCATTCAGTCATATTTTACACTGTTCTCTTGCCTCTTCTGTTGAAACCTCCCCCAGTTTTTAATGTCAGATAGTAAAATCAGAATTTATTAAATCTGCTCTGAACAACTCACTTGCCATTTGACCTCTTGTATGGAAAAGTTACTGTTATTAAGTTGTTTGGTGTCAGATTTTACCTTTCCTAGATAGTCTGGTGATAATTACCCCCTTTCATTGAAGTCAATAGCTTGACATTTGAAATGTTATGTGAAAATGAGTCAGGCAGGAGATCAATGAGATTATTTTTCTGGAAGATGCTCGAGTTGAATTCCTGTCAAAATTCAAAACATTAATGATGTTCTCAGTGACCACGACATTCATCTCACACTAATTATTTCTTCTGATTCCCGCCATGATAAGGACTGGGTTCTTAAAATGGACAAGGAAAGAAAGAAGGATCAGATACTCAATGGGTGTAAATGGGCATATTCTGATTTACATCTGCTCAGAATCTGGGCCCAAATGTTTATATTTAAGGACGTCATTTCCCCAGATGTGATTTGACATTAAGTAGGGGGTGTCGATCGATATCCGTAAACAGGGAATGTAATTACATTGGTATTCAGTCAGCCATTTTTTTCTCTGCAAAGTTACACGTGCGTTCTGATGGCAAAAGCTATATTTTCTATGGCTATATTTTCTATTTGACTAGAGCTGGTTGAGAATTTTCTGACTACTTTTTTTTCCATTGGAAAATGCCAATTCTTCTCAACTAAAACTGTTCCGTGGAAAGGGTCAGTTTCAAGTTGAAAAATTTTTGGAAAAAAAAGTTTCACCATGGGTCCAGAGGTTTTGTTTCAACATTTTTGAAATAGAAATTCAAGTTTTTATGGGTTAACATAAATTTCTGTTTTGAAATTTAAGCTAATAGTAAAAATAATGTTCACAAAATGTAAAAATGGTTGAATTGAAAACAAAACATTTTGAAATTATCTAAACAAAATATTTCCATTGACCCACGTTGAATTATTTTTCAGAATTTAGATTTGCAAACTTTTTTGAGATTTTGACTTTTTGTCCCAATTCAAGATGGGGAATTTTTTTTATATATCTCAGTATATTTTGCAGGATGGGAAAACCTTTTCCTGCCCAGGTCTAGTTTTGAGTAGGACATTTTTTGATGATGATGTAATTAACTAGTCTACTGCATGAGATCATGCTCCCTCTATTGGTTGGTCTCAGTCACTATTAATGGAGCTCTAGGTTCAATCCCTACAGGTGACAAAGACATCTCAATGTCTAGTTGGCAGCCGGTATCAAGCAGAGTGCCCCAGGGGTCGGTCCTAGGGCCGGTTTTGTTCAACATCTTCATTAATGATCTGGATGATGGGATGGATTGCACCCTCAGCAAGTTTGCGGATGACACTAAGGTGGGGGGAGAGGTAGATAAGCTGGAGGGTAGGGAGAGGGTCCAGAGTGACTTAGACAAATTGGAGGATTGGGCCAAAATAAATCTGATGTGGTTCAACAAGGACAAGTGCAGAGTCCTGCACTTAGGATGGAAGAATCCCATGCACTGCTACAGGCTGGGGAACGACCAGCTAAGCGGCAGTTCTGCAGAAAAGGACCTGGGGATTACAGTGGATGAGAAGCTGGATATGAGTCAGCAGTGTGCCCTTGTTGCCAAGAAGGCTAACGGCATATTGGGCTGCATTAGTAGGAGCATTGCCAGCAGATCGAGGGAAGTGATTATTCCCCTCTATTCGACACTGGTGAGGCCTCATCTGGAGTATTGCGTCCAGTTTTGGTCCCCCCACTACAGAAAGGATGTAGACAAATTGGAGAGAGTCCAGCGGAGGGCAACAAAAACGCTTAGGCGGCTGGGGCACATGACTTAGAAGGAGAGGCTGAGGGAACTGGACTTGTTTAGTTCGCACAAGAGAAGAGTGAGGGGGGATTTGATAGCAGTCTTCAACTACCTGAAGGGGGGTTCCAAAGAGGATGGTGCTCGGCTGTTCTCAGCGGTGGCAGATGACAGAACAAGAAGCAATTGTCTCAAGTTGCAGTGGGGGAGGTCTAGGTTGGATATTAGGAAACACTATTTCACTAGGAGGGTGGTGAAGCACTGGAACGGGTTCCCTGGGGAGATGGTGGAATCTCCATCCTTGGAGGTTTTTAAGGTCAGGCTTGACAAAACCCTGGCTGGGATGATTTCGTTGGTGTTGGTCCTGCTTTGAGCAGGGGATTGGACTAGATGACCTCCTGAGGTCTCTTCCAACCCTAATCTTCTATGATTCTATGATCTTTATGTGCATGTGTTACACTCCCAGACCAGAGGCAGTTTTAAAATTGGAGTTTTATTAAATGTACTATCAGAAAAATAGCTTGCATAATCATCATTGTCAGTCTGACCTTTCAATGCACATCAAACTTTGCTGCTACCTACTGCGTGCCTTTGACTGAGGTCTCCTCAGCAGACCTTAAAGGGACAGGGCATAGGCAAAGCTAACCCTGATATTCCCTTATGAGTGCTACATGTGCAGCCATGATTAATTGCACATTTGGGCTTCAGTCCTACAGATGCTAAAGCACATGCATAGCTTTATGTATGTGAGTTGTCACACTAAAAATGAATGGCTTGACTCATATGCTTAAAGTTATACACATACTTAAGTTTTGTAGGATTGAGGCTAGTGGCCCTAATATTCTGAGGTGCGGAGTATCATCAACTTCCATTGAAGTCAGTGGGAGCTGAGGGCACTGTGCATTTCTCAGGAAGCATTCAGCATTTTCCAAGGTATGAACTAATATTATAAGACAATGGTTCTCAAACTGTGGCTCATCGAGCTGCTTCTGTCAGAATGATGGAGCATCTGTCAACTTTCCAGCAGTGACTCTTCCTGCTACAGTAATTGTAGCCCATCCAGGATTATTTTAAGGTTTTCAAATGTTTTTCTGACCAATTAAACTAGCACAAAACAAGTAGCCCATTTGGCTACTTCATATCCTTGTCAGGTGCATTTGGTGTCAATGCCCAGATCTTCAGAGGACACCAAAAGTAGGTCGGGGAAGGAGTGGGAGTAAGTACAGAAGATATAGAACAAAAATGCAAAGTGTTCTGAAGAGATTAGAGTGACAGGGGCTGCTGGCAAAGAGGGGAGAGTCTCACTAAGCAATAAACCGCTCAGAGACAAAACGCGGGGATGCTACTGTCCCGTTAAAGCAAATGTATTGTCATGTTATTTCCTTAATACTGTCCTGCTATTAATTGTTAATGTAACTGTGCACACCAGGTGCTGCAGTGAAGATGAGCGGTTGAGGTTTGGATATTGGAATATAAGAGGCCAAGAGAAGACCTGGATCTGAAAATGCAGCCCATGATATGAAAAAGTTTGAGAACTACCATTGCTGGCCTTTCTTGTGCAGACATTACCCAGAAATCCTTGCTGACTTAAAGAGATGCAAAAGAATGGCTGAATAAAAAATGCTACTGTACTTAAATCATTAACATTAAAATTGTATTTATTTATACATGGTAAATACTTTGCAAGGAGGGAGATCCCAGATTGTCCTAATTTGCAATTCACAGTGTTTACTTAGATTTAACTGACATCAGTCCTGGGCAATATAATGGAACAGCTGATGTGGGACTTGATTAATAAAAATTAAAGGAAGGTAATGTAAGTAATGCCAATCAACACAGGTTTATCAAACTAACAGGTTTGTCAAACTAACTCGATTATCTTTTTTTTTATTAAATTACAAATGTGCTCGATAAAGGTAACAGTGTTGATCTAATATATGTAGACTTCTGAGAGTCATTTGGCTTGGTGCCTCACACCTTGATGTGTGTCTGCGTTAAGTCTACAGAGTGGTCTGTTTGGGGGGGCTGTGTGTTTGGGGGGGCTGAGCCTAGGGGCCTGCTAGGCCAGGCTGAGAGCTTCCTAAGGAGGCGCGAGCCTGCTGCCCTTTGATCTCTAATCCCTTTAGGATCCTTCCAGGAGGAGGGGGTGGGGCTAACTCAAGCAGGGCCGGCGCTTCCATTAGGCGACCTAGGCGGTCGCCTAAGGCGCTGCTATTTTGGGGGCGCCTGCGCCCCCGACGCCCGTAAAAATTTGGGGGCGGGACCTTCCGCCGCCGCTGTTGGGGGCGGGATTTCGGGGGCGGGACCTTCCGCCGCTACTGAACTCAAGGGTTTAAAAAGCCAGCTCCTAAGTGACCAGAGGAGCCAGTAAATGGGGGAGTTTTGTGTGGGAATCTGAGAGCCAGATAAACATTCTCTAAACCTAGGCCAATAACACCCCCTCCACACACACACACACACCAAAGGAAAACCCACACAAAGAACAAGAAAACAAACAAACACTCGGCAAGAATAAAAATAATGCAGGCAAAAGTCCAGCAGCAGAACGAGGGCATCCAGATTATTGCCCTGACTGCAGCATGTACCATTCCCTGCCTTGTGGGCAGGTAGCGTATGTGTGCACTACGGGCAACTGCTACAGCTCATGGCTCTCAGAAACCGAGCAGGGGTTCTTCAGACCCGAGTGGCTGAGCTGGAGGAGCTAATGGAGGCAGAGAGGTACGCAAAGGAGATTTCTGGGACACAGTAGAGCGGTCCCACCCCCAGTCTGACAACCTCTGTGCTGTTGAGGAGCATTATAGAAATATAGATAGCTGGGTTTGTGAACCTCACAGTGAATTGCCTGACAGATGCGAAGGTTGCAAACCTCTCCAGTCATCTAGACAGACTTATGTGCAGTGCTGGGGAGGAGCTGGTGGTCATGGTGCACATAGGTACCATTGACATAGGGAAAGGTAGGAGGGAGGTCCTGGAGGCCAAATTTAGGCTGCTGATTTAAGTCCAGGACCTGCATAGTAGCATTCTCTGGAATGCTCCCAGTTCCACACACAGGGCCAGTTAGACAGGCAGCACTAAAGGGTCTCAATGTGTGGATGAGGTGACGGTGTACAGAAGAGGGATTTAGGTTTAGCAGGATCTGGGGAACCTTTTGGGACAGATAGCTCCAAAGCAGACTGCAAAGAGTTACAAAGGGGTCTCACAAAGCTGGGTGATCAGGCAGCAAAATGGGAGATGATATTCAATGTTGATAAATGCAAAGTAATGCACATTGGAAAACATAATTCCAACTATACATACAAAACGATGGGGTCTAAGTTAGCTGTTACCACTCAAGAAAGCTCTTGGAGTCATCATAGATAATTCTCTAAAAACATCTGCTTAATGTGCAGTAGCAGTCAACAAAGCTAATAGAATGTTAGGAACCATTAGGAAAGAGATAGAAAATAAGACAGAAAATATCATATTGCCACTCTAAAAATCCATGGTATGCCCACACCTTGAATACGGCATTCAGTTCTGGTGGCCCCATCTCAAAATGAATATATTAGAAATGGAAAAAGTACAAAGAAGGGCAACAAAATTGATGAGGGGTATGGAACAGTTTCCATATGAGGAGAGATTAAAAAGACTGGGACTGTTTAGCTTGGAAAAGAGACGACTAAGGGGGGATATGATAGAGGTCTCTAAAATCGTGACTGGTGTGGAGAAAGTGAATAGGAAAGTGTTATTTACCCCTTCACATAACACAAGAACCAGGGGTCACCCAAAGAAATTAATAGGCAGCAACTTTAAAACAAACAAAAGAAAGCACTTCTTCATATAACACAGTCAACCTGTGGAACTCATTGCCAGGGGACATTGTGAAGGCCAAAAGTATAACTGGATTCAAAAAAGAATTACATAAGTTCATGGAGGATAGGTCCATCAATGGCTGTTAGTCAAGATGGTCAGGAATGCAACCCCATGCTTTGGGTATTCCTAAACATCTGACTGCTAGAAGCTGGGGCTGGATGACAGGGGATGGATTTCTTGATAAATGCCCTGTTCTGTTCCTTCCCTCTGAAGCATCTGGCACCAGCCGCTGTTGGAAGACAGGATACTGGGCTAGATGGACCATTGTTCTTATCCAGTATGGTCATTCTTATGTGTGTAATGATATGCAGTCTGTATACAATATTGTATAAGCACACACATACATTATATATATGTGTGTGTGTGTGTGTGTATATAATGGAAAATAAATTTATAAATTTATTTACAAGATATTTTTTCATTGTTATTCCATGCTTACTTGTGTATATAAATAAAATTTCACTGTTGCTCTTTTTCTTTCTCTTCCACTATGTGCTTATATTGTTTAGGTAGTTGTCCATATATTGACCAGACAATTGCAGGGATTAGGGGAGTTGAAAGTACTTGCACATATATTTATACATGTACTTATAAGTACTTCTGTAATGGTGTGCGTGGCACTTATACTGTACTTAAGTCCTTTTGATCAGTACTTATTGAAACATTGAATTTTAAACAGGTACTCATGATCAAACAAGTGTCTTTCTAATGGGGTTTATTATTTAACTCTTTTATCAGTGACCTGGAAGAAAACAGAAAATCAGCTCTGATAAAATTTGCAGATGACGCAAACATTGGGGGAGTGGTAAATAATGAAGAGGGCAGGTGACTGATGCAGAACGATCTGGATCACTTGGTAAACTGGGTGCAAGCAAAGAAGGGGTGGGATTCACAAGTTAAAAATAGAAAGGGATGGATATGGGGGAAAAAAACCCTTTCTCCTGCATCCCTCTCACCCTCCTGTGTGTGTGAGGTGCTGCGACAGAGACTGCCTTACTGCAGCCCTGCGGCATGCCTAGCACACACGTGCAAGCTCTGATTCTTTAAGGTTGATATTCCAGTAGCACACGGCAGCCCCCAGTCAGGCTCGGGGCCTCATTATGCAAGGTGCTGTACAGACACAAAGGAAGACACAGTCCCTGGCCTGAACAGTTTATAGTTCCAGGGCCAGAGTCTCAGCTGGTGTAATTCAATATAGTTCCGCTGAAGTCAATGAAGCTCTGCCAATTGATACCAGACCTGGCCCAAAGAGTAAACAATCTTATCTTTAAACAGCACCTTCCATCCTGAAGCACTTCACAAGCAAGCCCTTTCCTGCTAAATAGTCAAACAAGCCCCTTTGTGCTTGCTCCCATACAGCCCTGCTGCTTGGGAGGCGTTCCCCATACACAGCCACAAAACTAACTCCTCCTCCTTCCCCACTCTCCTTAACAGGCCTTTTCCCTGATGCCTACAAAAACCATGACTATGCTTAGGCCGCTGGTGTGCCGAGACCACTGTCTATCAGGCTAATCAATATTGTCTCATTGTTTCTTTGTGCTCCCCCCTCTGTCTGTATCTACTAGTTGTCTCTTGTTTTATTCTTTGATTGTAAACTCCGTGGGGCAGCATTTTTTCCGGTATTCGTACAGCACCTAGCACAATGGGGTCTTGGGCCGTGACGGGGGCTCCAAAGTGCTCTGGTAATACAAATCGTAAATAATAATAACAAGCACCACCACAGGAATCACATCACCTACCACTCATGTGTAGTTCCCAACAACATACACAGAAGTATAGGACAGTAGAATTGAAATTATGGGAGCAGAATGTTTTCTGTATGCTGGTGTAGCACCAACAGGCCCCGGGTGTCGGTGGGATCAAACCAGGAACCTCGGGAGCTCAGTGCATGAGTCTCTACCACATGAGCTAAAAGCCATCTGGCTACTAGCTAAGGCTGTAGAGTAGACTCATTTTCTCTCTCACTTTAAGTGGTCTCAGTGCCACTAGCTGGGACAGAGCCCCACCCCCAGGAGGTGTGTGGGTTACACTGGCATTTTGCTGGGCTAGCTCTCCTCTCACAAAGGGATCCGCAGGCCTTTTGCTTTGGTCAGGATTTCAGTTATGTGCATCGTCTCAAAGGAGACACTTCTAATTTAACAGTGCCGCCTCTACCAGTTTTCGGGTGCTGATTGACACTGACTGACAGGGAAGGGAGCCACCACACAGGACCATCAGTCCCACTTCCTGCCCCCTGGCTTTTCCAGACAAGTCTCCCATACATCGCAGACCAGGCGGTATAGAAGGACAGAGTGAAATTTCCATTCACCAGGCTGTATTGAAACATTCTCAAAGGCACAAGTATCAGTGTGTAACCCACACCCACTCAGTGTGACACTGTCCCCCTCTAGTGGTGGCTGGGCCACACAGCGTCCATGAGCCTGCTGGCCTCTGGATCTTAAAGCATGAGTCCCTCCCTACTACCCAAGCTGAAGGGTCTAGGTCAATAGGGTTGCCAACTGTCTAATCACACAAACCCAAACACCCTTGCCCTGACCCCCATCAAGCCTCATCTCCAAGGCTCCACCCTCCACTCACTCCATCCCCCCTCCCTCCATCACTCACTCTCCTCCACCCTCACTCACTTTCACCGGGCTGGGGCAGGGGGTTGGGGTGTGGGAGGGATTGTGGGCTCTGGGCTGTGAGGTGGGGATGAGGGGTTTGGAGAGTTGGAGGGGGCTCCAGGTTGGGGCAGGGGGTTGGGGTGCAGGAGGGGGTGCGGGCTCTGGGCTGTGAGGTGGGGACGAGGGGTTTGGAGAGTTGGAGAGTTGGTTGGGGCAGGGGGTTGGGGTGCAGGAGGGGGTGCGGGCTCTGGGAGGGAGTTTGGGTGAGGGGCTGGGGCAGGGGGTTGGGGTGTGGGAGGGATTGTGGGCTCTGGGCTGTGAGGTGGGGATGAGGGGTTTGGAGAGTTGGAGGGGGCTCCGGGTTGGGGCAGGGGGTTGGGGTGTGGGAGGGGGTGAGGGGTGTGGGCTCCAGCTGGGTGGCGCTTACCTCAGGTGGCTCCCGGAAGCGACTGACACGTCCAGCTCCTAGGCTGAGGGGTGGCCAGGTGGCTCTGTGCGCGGCTCTGCGCGCCGCCCCTGCCCGCAGACACCACCCCCGCATCTCCCATTGGCCACAGTTCCTGGCCAATGGGAGTTGCAGAGTTGGCGCTTGGGGGTGGGGCAGTGCGCAGAGACGTGCTGGTCGCTTCCAGGAGCCGTGCGGAGCCAGGGCAGGTAGGAAGACTCTCTTAGCCCCGCTGCACCGCCAGACTTTTAGTGGCCTATTAAAATCTCCCGGATTGGTTTCAGTAGCCTCCAGGACATCCAGGCCAATCCGGGAGGGTTAGCAACCCTATCGGTCAGTTACAAGTGAGAGAGAAAGGCAAAAGTCAGGCAGTTACCCAGACAGAAAGTACACACGTTCGCTTCCTTCTCTCCAGCATCTGCATATAGACACTAGGCACTCTGTGATTGACACACCCATAGACACCCTCGGGTCCTACCATAAGATGCAGGCCTCATTCAGCATTAATATGTTTGCTCTCTGGGCCAGAGAGTGAAAAGGAAAGACTTTGAAAAAGAGAGAGACAATGAGGAAATGATTAAGAAACGTCCAGAGTCTTTAAGAACTTGCATACTGGGGCTGCAGTCGGCCCTGTAGCCATAATATGCCGTCATCTAGTTAGTATCTGTCTGCATTTATCTAAGTAGGTTACTTACCAGTCATTCCAAAGCCAATTTTCGCTGACTTCAGTAAGTAAAGAACTGCCTACTTAAGGTAAAATAGATTGTTCCGAGCTTATGCACCCAATTGAATTAGGGAGAAATAATGTGATTCTGGGGTAATGCGTTCTGGGCTGGCTGCTCCCCATAGAACGGACAGAGAAGGCATTAGCCCAGAGAAGGCCTGGACTCCTTGCCAGGTCTCACTGTGAGTATGTCTACACTAGAGCTGGAGGTGTAGAGACACTGATTGAATTAGTGTGCTACAAGTAGCAGGGTAGCTGCAGCTGCCTGGGTGGTGGGGTGGGCTCGTCACCCCAAGGACAATCCTGTCTGACACCGTAAGGTACATAGACTCATAGACTTTAAGGTCAGAAGGGACCATTATGATCATCTAGTCTGACCTCCTGCACAAGGCAGGCCACAGAATCTCACCCACCCACTCCTGTAACAAACCCCTAACCTATGTCTGAGCCATTGAAGTCGTCAAATCGTGGTTTAAAGACCTCAAGGTGCAGAGAATCCTCAAGCAAGTGACCCGTGCCCCATGCTGCAGAGGAAGGCGAGAAACCTCCAGGGCCTCTGCCAATCTGCCCTGGAGGAAAATTCCTTCCCGACCCCAAATATGGCGATCAGCTAAACCCCCAGCACCGAGCCCGTCTTGCAGCCGTGGCCATACACTCTGTTTTGTGCACTGACTCAATCACAGCTAGTGCAGACATGCCCGTTGTGTCTGACTGGAACCTATGGCAGTTCTTGGGTTAGAAAAAAGCTCATTCGGATCTCATTTACACCTGCGTAACTCCACTGCACTACACTCCCGATTGACACTGGTGTCATTGAGATCTGGTTCAGGCCTCATAAGTCTAATGTCTATATCCAATATTTTGACCTTCCTGAAGCTGCAAAACATATCCCATGGAGCACAGCTTCCCTGCACATGGAGACAGGGCAAAACGTGGTCCTCGTTCAGCTTTCCAGCGCAGGGACTGTGGTAAAGCAGCTGCTTGGAACATAAAGGGTTTCTTCCCACATGGGGTTCTGGCTACTCTGGGCTGTGCCTCCGTTGCACCTGCCATACGTGCACCTGTGCATGCCAAACATGTCACTGCTTTGTACTTGGACTGTGTCTTTTACCTGAGAATCTCAAACACTTTAAAAACATTAATCCTCACAATGCTGCGAAAGGCTGATAGTATTAATGTTATCCCCACTTTACAGCTTAAAGGGTAAACTAAAGCAGAGTGAGGTGTATTGCACTGGCCAAAGTTACACTGTGACAAACCCAGAATTCCTAGCTCTGAGTTCCTCGCCTTAACTGCTAGCCCACCCGCCTCTGCAGTGGGGGGACTAGACCCAAGGATTCCGCCTCCCAGTCCCCTGCTTTGACCACTATAGCCCAAGTCTTCAGCACTGCTAGAGTTACCCTGCTCACTACAAAGAATACTTTGCTATTTATGTAAGTTAAGTTAATAATAACTGGCTGCTACAATTAAAGAGAACATAACAAAGCATTATTTCTAGTGTTATCATTCACAGTGTTTTTTAAGTTTGGTTAAACATGAGTAAAAATACTTAGCACTAGGATAGCACTTCCCATCTCATGGCATTAGCTATATAATACCTTGGGTGTATGTCTTAAAGCTTTAATTTCAGCAGGCATGAAAGTCACTGACCACCTGATAGGTATTTATATAACCTCACAGCAAGCCAGGGGTTCATCTCTGCCCTGACTTGCAAAGTACAGTAACAGAGCTGGCCTTAGACACCAGACATTTGGGGTTCTGGTCTTGGGCTATATACATTCAAGGCCATCTTTTCAAATGCATTGCAGGTTAGGTGTAGGTAGTTCATAATTTACCAATCACTCTACACTAGCAGTATTAATTGCTAAGCTTCCCTCATGGAATAAAAACATTGAAACAGCTGTGTATCAAAAGCCTCCTTAAGTAGAACAGTAGCTAATCTACACATTTGTGTTATTAATATTTACATTTCCAAATAAAGAACATACTCAGAACAAACATTCTTAACAGCTGCACATTGACAGGAAATCCTTCCAAGGTCTTCCATTTGTGTGTATGTATATATATATATATATATTTATATATCTATATATAGGCCTTAGAAGAATTTTCTGTCAATACTCTGCTGATAAGTATATATATACATATAAAAATTTGGATGCGCACAGTTTAATATCTCATAAGCTATTAAAATATGCCTGTCTCTGAAGGAAGGACATTTATTTAGGTCTCACTCATGTAAGAGCTACCATATGGCATATTTTTTATATCTCACTGGAACTCTTTATACATGTATTCAGTCAAGGAAAAATATTTCCCAGAAACTTCTTGTGGTCATTTATGACCAATAAGTAGAAGATGTTTAATTTAAATAAGCAACCCTGATAAAGGAAGCTCTGTAGAGTTCTTGGAATGTTGTCAAAGAATTTCAGCTTATAGGACTTCACATAAAATTCACACAAAATGCCTTGAAAGCTGTATATTTCTTCACCTTTTTCTTGGCAGTGCAAGGAGCCCTGTTGGCAGAAGGCATGTGGGGGTGACCCTTATTTTCCATGTTAGGGGACCCTCTATTCATTCAGGTTTGGCCTAAATGAGGTAGTGTCAAGAAAAATGTGATTCTACAGTAACTCACTCCCGGTGCATAGAGCGGCTCCCAGAGATTCCATGTCAAACCGCGGCCTGAAAAGTTTGTTTTTCCCCCATCAAATGTGAAAATTATGGCCTGGTTTAATGCAAAAATGATGTCCTTGTTCATTGATTCTGAGTGCCGTTCCGATATGATGGAAGGCTCACCACAAGCACCGGTAAAGCCAAATCACTGACCCACATCAGACACTGATGATGTGTCTTTTGCCAAATGCTGGATTCTCCTTCTAACATGGCTGTTGTTTGGCCTCAAATAGATGAAGCTGTTATTCAGGCCTGGAATTACTGCCATTACAAATTGGGTAGAGACGTGCACGCTGATGCTGATGTCTTTGGAAGTGCACTTGCTGCGGTGTTAACCGTCTCCAGATGATTTAAAGAGGTTGGGTTGGTTTGGCAATTCATTTTGCAGTGAACTTTGTGGGGTAATCACATGTAGAACTACCAAATAAAGCTTTGCTTTGCTAAGGACATTCGATTGTATAATCAAAAACCGTAAACTCCTCTTTGCTTCTCCAGGTGCACACAGTGACATGTAGCTTTATTTAATCTCTACCCAGGGCTGAGCGAAGGTCACGTGAAATCTGCAACTCGCAGCAGCCTTCTGGAAATAAAGACAAGCAAGAGCACATCTCAGCGCCCCATTGGCTGCCTGAGAGTCTCCAGGCCCACATCAAGGTCCTTCTCTTAATCTTTAAAGCCCTCAAAGATGCTGGAGTCTGGCTGTCTGATCCTCCGTCTGCTACAACTGTGACCAGCAAGGACACTGCCATTTGCTGGCTGTCAGGGACATTGCTCAGGCTTCTGCTTCAGCTCTGGGTAGTCGGGCTTTGGGCCCTGGGCTTCAGACCCATGTGGTGGGGCTTCTGCGTTCTGCTCTGAGCCCCAGGGAGTCTAACGCCAGCCCTGCTTGGTGGCCCCCCTGAAACCTGCCCCCCCAGAGGGCCCCGGACCTCTGGTTGAGAACCACTGCTCTAGAGCTCTTTATTAGGGATCAAAATAAACCAGCACCTGACCCTTCTCAGAAAACAATACAGGCCCCACCTTTGTGTCCAATGACGAGACCTGCCAAACTTCAGCATTTTCCTAAGCACTCATCACAGCAGTATCCAAGCGTTGGCACCTTTACCTGTGGCTATTTTACAAAAGTCTCCGAGGAACAGCAGCCAAACTAAGGAGGTGGACAGCAGGTGCCTTTGTGGATAAAGGCAGTTCTCCCCTGGGTGGAATTCCCGCCACGGAGCGGGCCAGCACAAAGGCCTATGCACCAGGTCAGTATCTTGAAGGCTTATGTGGGTGCTGAGGAGTGCATAGACCTTGTGGTGACATCTTTACCAGAGTGAATTCACCCACGTTTGTATTCAGCACCCACGCACCATGGTGTCGGGCTCATAGTACCAAGTCTTTCCTAGGAACTGCAGCCCCAGTTCTGGCTGTTAAATACCAGATAATAGCAATGGGGCAGAGAAAATAAGAGGCGTAGCCAGAAAGACAGATGTTTGCAGAGGTGATTAGCAAGCACAAAAGGGTCCGTGAGATGGAGACACATACAGAGGCTGTTCCAGATAGCAAAGGTTTTACAGGAGAAGGCTCTCATCCCACCAGCAGCAGGAGTAATAGGGAGGGGGCTAGAGTTACATGTACATGAGGAGTGGGAAGGGGAGCAGAGAGGGGCAACCCGAGCATGCAGGTCAGTTCTGAAGAGGAAGCTGAAATGAATAGATGCTCCATGAATGCATATGACCCTAGAGCAGTGGTGCTCAAACGTATTTGATTGCACCCCCTTCTTTGTGTCTGTAGTACAGTGGTTCGCGACCCTCTCCCGCCACACAAGTACATGTACCAATTAAAAAAACCCAACACGCAACTCTCGCAACTCTCACTAAATATTAAAAACGATCCATTGTAATAAGAGCAAAAGCAAAACGGCGATTGTGGTCGATGCTTACAATTAAATGTGCATTAACGTACAGATGGCAACGACTTTGTATAATGCTCTGCTAGCTTGTCAGAAATCCGTCAAAATGCACAGCGCCATCTAGAGGCGAATGCACAGCGTCGTCTGACAGTGGCGCTGGAGTATTTTTAATAGTGGGGGTGCTGAAAGACAGCCCCCTTACCCCTGTCCATTCCTTCCCCTCAGAGCTGAGGCCGGGACCCAGGGCGCATGGGGCAGCAGGTGGGACCCTGGGTGCTGCAGCACCCCCCGCACTCCTAGTTCCCATGCTTATGCCATCTGATGACCTGATATGTCCGGAGGAATCAGCTTTGTAAGTTATTCATTGCTGTGGGTAAAATGTGCACGGTACGTTTTCTTTTCCCCTAAAGCTTCTCATGCCCCACCAGGGCCCGAACTGTAGTTTGAGAACCTCTGTCCTAGGAGTTAGATTTTACAGACTCCAGCAGAAGGTTCAAATGGAGTTTGAGTCCAAGTCTACATCAGACACTGGTAAACTGCTTCCTTTCCCTCCATTCTGCTACCATCAGCTGACTCCAGGCCTTAATAGGACCCTCTGGCATTATCTTCTCCTGTGTTATGAAGAAATGCCATAGAACAATGACTGAGCATCCCATCTGAAAAATGAACAGGAGTACTTGTGGCACCTTAGAGACTAACAAATTTATTTGAGCATAAGCTTTCGTGGGCTACAGCCCACTTCTTCGGATGTAGCCCACGAAAGCTTATGCTCAAATAAATTTGTTAGTCTCTAAGGTGCCACAAGTACTCCTGTTCATTTTGCTGATACAGACTAACATGGCTGCTACTCTGAAACATCACATCTGAGTTGCAGAACATGCCACCAAGGATACATCAGCTTTGAAGGGCTGATGATCAGCTGGGACATCAGCACTTCCAAAAATCCTGCTGTCCCATTGAAGAGTGGCTGCAGCAGACCGAGCAGGGAATGGCAGCCCAGGGGTTGACAGAACTGGAAAAGCACCAGGAGAAGTTATTGCTTTGACTTCACCCTCCCCAGCCCAGCAGTGGCAGAACAGATCTGGTTTTACAGTTGTTAAGCAAGGCTGGATAAAAAATTTTGGTGCCCAGGACCAAAAAAAAAAGGCAATTTAACAATTGACCACTCTCATTCTAAAAAGACGTTTGCTTAATTAGTGCTTGGTTCAGTTTAACTCTGGGGACTCATTTAGCAGCTTTACAAAATTCAATAGAAGCAGGCTTCCAACAAATACAGCTCAGGAATAGATCTGAACCAGACACCAGCTTGGCTCTTTGTTTGGGTAGGGAAGGTAAACAGCAGGAAATTTTATTACTCTCCCTTTAAAAATCCAGTGTCCTACTGGATTAAGACTCTTGCTTCTAATCCAGGGTTATCAAAGACTGTGGCCAGCTTCGAAATGGACTCATGTTTCCATTAGTACAGACTAAGTGCCAGATTCTCAGTGGAGGTATTTTGGTTTACACCATGGGAGGATCTGGCCCTAAGTAACTAAAACTCCAGTTTCCCTGCTGGGGCATTGATTTAGGTCCAGAGCTCATGGAGCATGTCCAATGCTTCTGGTTTTGTGAAAAATATTGTAGTGCTCAGATCATAGAATGGCCACATGTCATTGGCATGTACATCCATGGGACTGGTCCCTCTTATGGGCACACAGGTAGCTGCCTGCACCACAGGCTACCCTTATGCCACACTGGTGCAATGGATACAGCTCCCCTCAGCCACATTCAACAGGGAGATTCAGAGCAGTCACTGTCGAGTAATGGCTACCCTCCCACAGGTCTGGATGCAGAGTGAGAGGGAGGCATGAGCCCCACTGTGCTCCTTGCACTCAGGCAGCTCCACAGGTTAACGCATGCCCAGGGGAAGCAGGCACTCAGCAGTGCAGGGCTCCCCTCCCATCCCTCTACTAGCTGTAGGTGGTGATGGGAACTTGGGGCCTGTCTACTCGGGGAAGGTTTTCTCTGTATAACTTTAGGGGGGTTTTTTTGGCATAAACTGTCTTGCATCCACACAAAAAGTTCTTTTTTCCAATGTATCTGTCATCTTATCCCACTTTCATTAATCCACTTTGGCCGCGACATAACTCGATTCTGGAATGAGTTATACCGGTATGAGCTTTGTGGGGATGCATCCCTACTTCAGATTAACCACATCGCTTCTGGCAGTTGTCCCACTACTAGCGCATGGTGCATAGCTTCACACCAGGCGTGGCTTGTCCGCCTACCTCTGTGCCCTCAACTGCTCTGGGGTCATCTTGACCGACTGTCACCTCCCTGTCTAAACATTGGTACCTACATAGGGCTCTGAGTTGCTTCTCTTTCTCCTCCCTCTGCTGGTGGGGAGTTGAGTTGCAATTTGCATCTCATGAACTGCTGTGGTTAGCAGAGACTCTTATGGTTGTGGGGCTCCAATCGCTCTCTTGCATGGCCCATGCTATATGCTACCCCTTTGTATCTCCGAGTGCTCCCAATCCTGGGCTTCATACAGAACAATGCAGAGAGCACCTGCTGCAGTAACAACCCTGCACTTACAAGCTACTTCTCCAACTTTAGGAGCAGTTTTCTTCCAGCAAGAGATGTTCTGGGACAACTGATCAGTTATATTTAGGGCCCTACCAAATTCACAGTCCATTTTGGTCATATTATGGTTGTAGGATTTTAAGTATCATAAATTTCATGATTTCAGCTATTTAAGTCTGAAATTTCAGTGTTGTAATTGTAGGGGTCCTGACCCAAAAAGGAGTTGTGTGTGTGTGTGTGTGGGGGGGGGGGGGTGTCACAAGGTTATTGTAAGGGGGGTTGTGGTACTGCTATCCTTACTTCTGCGCTGCTGCTGGCGGTAGCGCTGCCTTCAGAGCTGGGCAGCTGGAAAGTGGCGGCTGCTGGCTGGGAGCCCAGCTCTGAAGGCAGCGCAGAAGTAAGGATGGCATGGTATGGTACTGCCACCCTTACTTCTGCACTGCTGCCTGCAGAGCTGGGTCCTCAGTCAGCAGCCGCCGCTCTCCAGCCACCCAGATCTGAAGGCAGCAGCACAGAAATAAGGGTGACAAGGTATGGCATTGCCATCCTTACTTCTGCGCTGCTGTCGTCGTCAGCTCTGCCTTCAGAGCTGGGCAGCTGGCCAACAGCCGCTGCTCTCTGGCCGCCCAGCTCTGAAAGCAGCGCAGAAGTAAGAATGGCAATACCGTGACCCCTCTAAAATAACCTTGCAACTCCCTTTTGGGTCAGGACCCCCAATTTGAGAAATGCTGGTTTCCCCCATGAAATCTGTATAGTATAGGGTAAAAGCACAAAAGACCAGATTTCACGGAGGGAGACCAGATTTCACAGTCCGTGACACGTTTTTCATGGCCGTGAATTTGGTAGGGACCTAGTTATATTTCTCTAAGGAGGCATAAAGTTCAATCTCACACTTGTATTATTGCTTTTAAAAATAGTTACTGCAAACTTTGTTTACAATTTAGGTTGAATATTTGGAATTAACTGTTCTAGGAAAAACAAGACCAATGGCTGACTGATTTCTTCCTAGGGCCTCTGACTGGTTCATTAGTTTCTGCCTGACATCTGTTGGCTCAAGTTTTATTGTGGAATTTGAATTTAAGAAGCTTCCAAACCATACAATGCGAGTCACTGTCCAAAAAAGTGCAGCTGCAACTATGGACACGAATCCAGTAAATAATATCAAGGAGACAGCAAGTTGCATTGTCGTGGCCAAATTCAACTCCAGTGTAAAGAAGGACATTTGTATCCACTTATACGGAGGATGACTTTGCCCCTGTATGTAACAGGTTATTCTGAACTGTGGTGTTACATGGACACAGCAGATGCACATTACAGGGGGTCATGCAAATATCACCTGCAGTTTGGATCTGTGTGGATTCTCTGCCTGGTACTAACTTTGAATGTCAAATTCAAACACACCCTCTCAGCCTACTTATAGGATCCCTAGTGCTGGACTCGTATCTGAGCTCCTCCCAGTTATTCATGGATTTAGTCTCACAGCCAGAGCGCGGTGACATTTTTTGGCAAATAGTAAATTTGCACCACCACCACCCCCCCGCCCCAAATGCAGTTTCAGAGGATTTGGTTCGGATTCAATTAAGGGTTTTGGTTGAATAAAAAATGAGAAAAAAAATGTGGCAAGCTTGAAGAGGCTTTGCCTTGCTGTTTTCAGAATGAGCTGTCTGACGTTTCAGTTCCAAATGTCGTTTTGTTCCCCCTGAATTCCATTTTTTCATTTTTTTGTTTCAGAGAGAAAAACAAAATATTCATTTTGGGTTCAGAAGGCACTGATCTGTTATTGGTTGGTTTGGCTGCCAAACTGACCAATCAGTTCTTCGCTCAGCAGTGCTCTTCCCCTCCCTGTGAGGCGGGGTAGTATTATTATCCCCATCCTACTGATGGGGAAACTGCAGCATGGAAGATTTTCCCAAAGACACACAGGAAACTGGTGATGTGCTGAACTGAGAAAATGCAGATTATACATTAATGCAGGGCTGGCCTTACCATGTGGCGAACTGAGGCGGCCGCCTCAGGTGCCAGACTGTGGGGGGCGCCACTAGGACCCAGAGTGTAGAAAATTGTGTCTGCTGCTGGTGCATATGTATTCTCTCTGCTGGAGATGCACAGAGATGGTGGAGTGCTGTGCTGGAGGAAGGAGGGCACAAGAGACAGAACAGGCAGGCAGGAGAAAAGGTGAGAGGGAAGAACAGAAAGCAGCAGGAGCTGCAGGGAGAGAGAGGAGGAGGAGCCTCTTATGACCTCTCCAGCACCCCCAGGAGCCTGGCCTGATTCACACCAGCTTCTCAGGGAGCTTCCTGTTTCCTGCTGCTTCCCTGAAGCCACCTGAGGAGAACAGGCAGTCAACTGAAGTAGTAGGAGCCAGTTAGGCCCTTAAGACGCTGATATCTTCCCTCACTCAGGCCCGGCTACCAGCCTGCTTATTTGTCCCCTTCAATTGAGTGTTGAGAGTCACTATAGCTGGCACAGAACCGCAGTCATGAGTGAAAGAAGAAAACGCTCCTCTGGGGCAGCATTCAGAAAAAGAAAGAAAGCAAAGGAAGCTTTTCTATCTAAGCAGGAAGAAGCTCTCCTGAGATACATAGACACAAATGTTCACGATGAGCCTTCCGGCCCCAGTGAGGATGGGAGTGGTGAGGAGATGCCTGATCTTCCAGTTAGTCAGAGTGCAGGTGACCTGGCAGCTACTGCAACATCCATATCTCCATCTCAAATGGATGTAACCATGCACATTCCTGAAGAAAAGTGTAGATCAGAGAAGAGTGTGGTGGAGGCGCAAGAAACAGCTACTGCTGAGTTTAGTTCCTTAAGTCAAGATGATCCAGGACTGTGGACCCACTTGAGCAGTAGCCTGAGGGACTTCCTTGTACTGCATGGGCCACAGCAAGTGAAAAACTTCATGTTTCCCAAAGACAATGAAAATAGAAGTTTCCATCCAACACATTACTGGTGTGAAATCCCCAATGGTGACAAAGTGGAGAGGCCATGGCTTATGTACTCAAAAACCCAGAATACTGCATACTGTTTTTGTTGCAAACTCTTCCAGTCTAATGTTCCAGACACATTGGGTTCTACACGAACAAAGGACTGGAAAAATCTGGCTAGAAATCTGGCATGCCATGAGAAGGCAGCAAATCACCAGAGAGCATTCCATAGGTGGAAAGAGCTTGAGATGAGATTAAGGTTAAAGGCCACCATAGATGATCAGCATCAAGAGAAGATTGCATCAAAGTCTCTTTACTGGCTAAATGTTCTGAAAAGGCTCATTGGCATTGTGAGAATGCTTGCTACCCAAAACCTAGCACTGCGTGGCACTTCAGCTCAGCTGTATGTGCCAAATAATGGAAACTTCCTTAAAATTGTGGAGCTGATGGCTGAGTTTGATGCTGTACTCCAGGAGCATCTAAGAAGAGTCACCACCCAAGAAATGTACACACAACACTACCTCGGAAAAACGAGATCAAAATGAGATCATACAGTCAAAAGTCAAACAGAAGATTGTGGCCCATCTGAAGTCAGCAAGATATTACTCTTTTATTCGGGACTGCACACCTGACATCAGCCATACAGAACAAATGATTTGAACGGTGCGTTTTGTAACAACAACAGAACCTAGTGAAAATGTCCCTGCAATGGTGACTGTCAGAGAGCATTTTCTAGAATTTATTGACATTGATGATACTACAGGAGCTGGTATGACAAATATCAGGGGGTAGCCGTGTTAGTCTGTATCCACAAAAACAACAAGGAGTCTGGTGGCACCTTAAAGACTATTTTCCCACCCATTCAAGAATACAAGAGTCACCGAAGAAGAAGACATTTTGATTACGAGGCACGGGATAATTCCATAAGAGACCCCAAACAACAATTCAAAGTTGAATTCTTTAACCAGGTGCTAGATTGTGCAATACAGTCAGTTGAAGAACGTGTCATGCAGCTCAAGGAACACAGCAGTATATTTGGGATGTTGTATGATGTTCCCAAACTCCTCACTATACCTGAAGGAGACCTACACCAGCAATGCAGGGCACTAGAGACAGTGTTGACACATGATGACATGCGCGATATTGATGCGAGTGATTTAGGTGATGAACTGAAAGTCCTTTCAAGATACATTTCAGCAGGATCAACTCCAAAGGCTGTTCTGGAATATATGTGCACAAATAAGATGACCACCCTCTTTCCAAATGCTTTTGTTGCTCTGCACATAGTTCTAACCCTTCCTGTAACTGCCAGTGGAGAACGCAGCTTCTCCAAGCTGAAGTTAATAAAAACACATCTACGCTCCACAATGGCACAGGAGAGGCTGGTCGGCCTTGCAACCATCTCAATAGAGCTTGAGCTGGCCCAGACTGTGGACCTTCAGGAAGCAGTTCAAATCTTTGCAACCAAGAAGGCACGGAAAGCACCACTTTGATTATTCAAACAGATAAAAATGCCGGTGTTTACTAGGCAGACAAGAAAAGTTACATTTGCTGTTCAGGTGTTTGAAAGTTATTTTTGAACAAGGCATTTTACGTTGTTAGTTCTCCTTTATTGGGGTAGGTAGCAGAGCAGTCCCATGAGAGGGGTAGAACAGGAAGAAGGCAGAATTGAGACCTTTCAACGTTTTGACCCAAGCAAGGGGGCATGGGGGCGTCATTTGAGCTCCCCGCCTCAGGTGCCAAAATGTTGTGGGCCGGCCCTGCATTAATTTACGTGACTCAGTTTCCCTGTTCAGTTTTGTATTGCTCCCTGAATGCATTGCGTTAAATCAAAGGAGGCAGTAAAGAGATTATTAAAGAACGGGGCAGGAAAGGTAAAGTAATGACACAACCAAGACAGCCTCAGGTTCACAACTTCAAAGAAGTTAAGATAAGAATGGTTGGGCCATCTACTGGGGGAAGAAACTGCCTAGCTGGCTCCATCCAGGTTAGAAGGAGTTACGCTTCCCAAGGCAAAGCCTAAGATCAAAGGGGACCCAAAAGCTCGAAGACCCAGGGAAAGAGGAGGGGGTCGGGTGAGCAGACAGGCTGGCCAGGAAGTGTGAGTAGAAAACTGACAGTCTGACTGAGACACACCGGGTTATGTCTACACAGGGATGAAAAAACGGTGGCTGGCCCAGGTCAGCTGACTCGGGCTGCGGGGCTGAAAATTGCAGTGTAGACATTTGGGCTCAGGCTGGAGCCCGAGCTCTGGGACTCTGAGAGGATGGAGGGTCTCAGAGCTCAGGCTCTAGGCTGAGCCTGGACATCTACATAGCGATTTTTAGCCCCATAGTCCAAGGGAGCCTGAGCCAGCTGCCTGGGCCAGCCCCGGCCGTGCTGTGGGGCTTTTATCCCTGCATAGACATACCCACAAAGGCAGGGCGCCTGCTACTGCAATACAGGCTGTTTCTCTCTCTCAGAGGTGTAGTCAGCTGGACTGAGGGGGACTTACCGCGGGGCAAGGAAGACCCATGTGGCCTTCTAGGGTTTTACCCTTTGTTCTGTAGGCTTGGGACTTTTGAGTAATGAATAATGGTGCTTTGTTCTGAGGCAGTTGCTTCTGTCTCACGGCAGATGTCTGCTGTGGCAGGCTCCTGGAGAAAAGGAACTTGCAGGTGCCACATGCCGTTGGACCTGCTGAAGTAGGCATGGTTGGTACCCAGGAGTTGGTCTAAGGGCGAGTACTGGGAGAGGTAAAGGCCCAAGGCCTAAAATCCAGGGGATGGGGGCGGCTCTGTGTTTTTTGCCGCCCCAAGCATGGCAGTCAGGCGGCCGCCGGCGGCGGTCATGCGGATTCAGTGGCATTTCTGCAGGTGATCTGCTGGTCCTGCGGCTTCGGCGTACCCACTGCCGAATTGCCACCGAAACCGTGGGACCGGGGACCTCCCGCAGGCAAGCCGCCGAAGGCCGCCGGACTGCTGCCCTCACAGCGACCGGCACGCCGCCCCCCACGGCTTGCCGCCCCAGGCACGCGCTTGCTGTGCTGGTGCCTGGAGCTGCCCCTGGATGGGAGGGGGGGTACTTGGTGAGACCCTGAGAAAGGGCAGTGGTGCAGCTAGGCCGGGAGCCATTACAGGAGGTATGGCCTGAAATTGAACCCGGAGTTGCTGAGTCGCTAGCTAGTGCCTTCACCACAAGACCATCCTTCCACCCCCTGAGAAACTCAGTCGAAACTTCTGAGGTTTGGCTGGTTTAGCTCAAAGCCAGTGAGGTGAGTACCTTGCCCCCATTCTAGCAGCATATTACGCCTGGACCCCAGCTGGCTTTAGGGGCTTGGGGACAGGAGGGAGCCGCGTGATGAGCCGGCTCAGTGTTTAGAATTTGGCCTGGATCCCCAGACCTGAGCATCCTCGGTTCTGGGCTCTGCTTGTGGTGTGACACGCCCAGTACCATGCACCACACGAGAGCCCAAAGGCAGAGGTTTAACAGTCCCTTCACTGAGGGGCACACAGCTGGTCTCAAAACACCGCCCTCCCCTCAGGGAGCTTTCATCCTACTGGGTCTCTCACTGCCCCATGAGGGAGGCAGTGTGGCCTAGTGAATAGGGCGTTCAAGAGACCTGTGTTCTATTCCTGGCCCTGTCACTGTGTGACCTGGGACAAATCACTTCCCCTTCTGTGCCTTAATCCCCCCATCTGTGCAGTGGTGATGTGCTGCTCACCCAGCTTAGTGACGCGTGGAGAGATCCCATCTCAAGCTAGGGGTCCAAGTGCATTGACACTAGCCCGCTCACCAGTGCCAGATCTATGACCCCACCTGTCCCAGCTCACTTTAACCCTTGCTCTCCTGCTCACATTTTTGGATGTAAAATTCCCTTTTCAGTTATGTTCTTGCTTCTGCCTCTGCTGAAAGAATTTATCCTTCAGGGCCTCACTGGGGTGTTCAAACCCCCCTTTAATGCCAGCGAGCCCCACGGACAGTGAATCCACTGTCCGGACACAGATGCCCTGTGGCTCCTCACCAGCCCCGGGGGCCCTGTTCTTACCTCTGGGGTCTCTGTCAGTGCAGTTCCACAGGACACCTGCCAAAGCGCCCCCCTCCACACAGCCACCCACAGCTGGCAGTGCAGTTCATGCAGCCTCCTGCTCCCCATGCAGGCACCCCCAGACCTAGGGATCCTGGGATGGGGGTTGGGGGGAAGAACTGCAGAGGCAGCTCACACAGGTGGGGAGTTGGGGGGTGATCCATGTGCAAGGTATCCTCTGCAAATGGATCATGAGGAAACAATCCCATACATACCAAGGCACCCTCAGTGTTGCCTCCTGGGAGAGCACGTCAGATCGTGTGAAATCTTGTTTGCCAACAGCTAATCAAACAAGAAACCGTGTTTTGCTGCAGCCTGCTTGTGACCATTTATTTTCCATTGCCATAAGCATGATATGGACAAAGCTCTGTCTATGTGACGGTCACAGAAAGCAATGCCAGTCAGTCACCCAAAGTCCTTTCATCAAGAAACAGAATTTGCTGCAGGCAGAAGCCATTGATAAAGTTTCAGTCCTCCAATCAGAGAACTGATACAATAACATGTGACTTAGGTGACCGGCCACAAAGCTTGGATAGCAAATTCTGAATACAGGTCTGTCGCATCTTAGGCGCATTTAACATGCGCGATTTCAGCTTTACGCGGTCGGCAAAAACAAAACCCCCAAAAAGAGAAAAATAACAATTTAAATACTGTTTCTGTAGTGCGGGCGATTCCGCCCGCCATTACACTCAATGTAATTTTCACTATATGCGATTTTCGCTTTAGGCGCTGACTGCGGAACGTAACCCCAGCGTAAGATGAGACAGACCAGTATCAAACTCTTTGAGAGCAATCCACCAGCCAAAAGAGATTCCAAAAAAACTACTCGGACAGCTTCAAACAACAAACAAACTTGAAAAGCGGTGATCTGTTCATTGACAATTTACAAAGATGATAAAAAGGGATAAAATTTGCCCAATAGCTTCTTCTCAATGGACAGTTGGACCAACTCTCCTGGTAGGGCTTGTTACAAGTACAGCCATTCCACTGGTGTGAACACCCCCGCTCTGGTGAGAAGTTCTATGGGATCTTCAATGACTGAAAATGGCCAGGACTCCAGTTTCATATCTCAGCTGATAGCAGCCTTCAACTACCTGAAGGGGGGTTCCAAAGAGGATGGAGCTCGGCTCTTCTCAGTGGTGGCAGATGACAGAACAAGGAGTAATGGTCTCAAATTGCAGTGGGGGAGGTCTAGGTTGGATATTAGGAAACACTATTTCACTAGGAGGGTGGTGAAGCACTGGAATTGGTTACCTAGGAAGGTGGTGGAATCTCCTTCTTTAGAGGTTTTTAAGGCCCAGCTTGACAAAGCCCTGGCTGGGATGATTTAGTTGGGGTTGGTCCTGCTTTGAGCAGGGGATTGGACTAGATGACCTCCTGAGATCCCTTCCAACCCTGATATTCTGTGATTCTATGACAGTATCTCCACTGCCTTTAGTCCTGCAGTGCTTATTAACTCAAAGAGAAAGGTGCTGCCTGATGAACCACTCATACAACTTCCATCGGACAGAGATCATCCATCTTGTACCTGCTTAATTCCTAACATCTGGTGGCGATGTGAGGAGTACAGACTGCAAAAGGCCCGCAGAAAGGGAGGTAGTGTCACAGCCAGGGGCCAGGAAACCATTAGTTTCTCTAATGCACCTTGATCCACATGTAATCCACTCTTCTCCCTGCACAATGGATGCAACATTCCCATCCATCTCAGAGGAGAAAAGCTCTTCATCACATTTAAATGCAGGGTTTTCTCATTAGAATTTAATTTGCAGCGATATAGAGAAAATTATCATGTCAGCGCAAAGAAAAGAAACAGAGATTGGGTAATTCAGGCAGAGAGAGGCCTTTTGATAAATTGTACTGAGCACTTTTTATCTCCATTGGCTTAAGGATTTGGCTTAGAGGGGTTTATATATGGCTTTGTAATTGCCCATTGTGGAAGGGATAGATTGCCTCCAGCCCCACTGAAACTGCAGGCAAGGAGTCTGTCCCTTCCCATTTCTTTCTAAACAGCTGTGGTGGTTGCCATGACAACCCTCATTAAAACAAAAACAAAAACCAAAAATATATCTTTAATTAATCCCTGAAAATCTCAGATGTGTGAGAAATTTTTAAATAAGAAAAGTTGGTATCTGCTCAAGTCCCTGTGTGAATGATTCCTTTTGGGATACTCTTCTTTTGCCATTCTACCACAGCACAGAAACCCCGGCCTAGAGCCTTATTGAAGCTCTGGAAATTAGCCAGTCCCTAGTCACATCCCCCTGGGAACTGGCATGTGATAAAAACTGCCCCAGAACGGCCACCCATAGATACAGACATTATATTAGCCCCTCTCCAGTCTCTTGCTGCGTCCAAAGAAGCTCTCTCTCAGGCAGTGGTGGGCAACCTGCGGTCTGCGGGCAATCGGGGTAATCCACTGGCGTGCCGCCAGACAGTTTGTTTACCTTTGCACGGCCGCCCGCAGCTCGAAGTGGCTGCAGTTTGCCGTTCCTGGCCAATGGGAGCTGCGGGAAGCAGCGGTCAGCACGTCCCTGCAGCCCGCGCCACTTCCCACAGCTCCCATTGGCCGGGAACGGCGACAGCGGCTACTGGGAGCTGAAGGCGGCCGTGCAAATGTAAACAAACTGGTGGCCCGCGGGCTGCCCACCACTGCTCTAAGGTAATTATCTGGCTCCCAGTTACCATAGTAGGTGAGCAGCTCATGATCTTTAATGTATTTGTGACGGTACCTCCCATAAGGCTTTGTGGGAATATGACATAACTGGAATATGTTTTGTGCTTTCTGTGCCAGGTACATATCTATGTAAAGGTTATGATCTACTAGTTATGTTCACCCTAGTTGTATGCAGGCACCATTTGTGTGTTCAAGGTTATGAACATTGGCTGTGTAATTGCTTGATTCCTAAGGGGCCTCAGTTAGAACATTTGATGACTTCTTGGGAAAGGAATGTGCAAATTAGGTGTTCAGTCAGGGGGCACTTAACAGACAAAAGAGCTTGGAAGATTCCAATCCACATTAGAAGTCTACCTGAGGACGTTCAAGGCAGCATGTGGGTAATGGCTGCTACCTGCAGTCCTGAGTCATGCATGGGCATGTGACCTGCCCATGTGATTNAGAAGCTCTCTCTCAGGCAGTGGTGGGCAACCTGCGGTCTGCGGGCAATCGGGGTA
The DNA here is from genome assembly GCA_003942145.1 of Platysternon megacephalum. Taxonomy (NCBI): domain Eukaryota; kingdom Metazoa; phylum Chordata; order Testudines; family Platysternidae; genus Platysternon; species Platysternon megacephalum. Next base: position 15,659,109 of record QXTE01000016.1, on the reverse strand, counting down.
ATCCGCTGGCGTGCCGCCAGACAGTTTGTTTACCTTTGCACGGCCGCCCGCAGCTCGAAGTGGCTGCAGTTTGCCGTTCCTGGCCAATGGGAGCTACGGGAAGCAGCGGTCAGCACGTCCCTGCAGCCCGCGCTGCTTCCCACAGCTCCCATTGGCCGGGAACGGCGACAGCGGCTACTGGGAGCTGCAGGCGGCCGTGCAAATGTAAACAAACTGGTGGCCCGCGGGCTGCCCACCACTGCTCTAAGGTAATTATCTGGCTCCCAGTTACCATAGTAGGTGAGCAGCTCATGATCTTTAATGTATTTATCCTTATCACACCCCTGTGAGCTGTAGAAGTCACATTAATACCATTTAATGGATGGGAGACTGAGGCATAGAGAGACTAAGTGCATGGCCAGAGGTAGTGGGAGTGGCAAGAACTGAACCTAGGATTACTGAATCCTAATGTAGCATCCTACCCACTGGCCCAGCCTTCTCTCTGTAAGCTAGCCTGTCTTTCCATCCTCCCTCCCTCCTCCTTTGTTTATGGCTGCACTGTGGGAGGTCGAGACCTGATGCTTTGTTCACTGTAGCTGCTTCCCCCGCACTTCTAATCATTTTTAAAAAATCATCTGCTGCCTTTGAACATCTGATTCCTCATTTGTAAAAAACAGATGTTTAATAATTGCTCCGGGTCTGTCCTGGCTGCTTCTTTCTTCTCATTGCTCACAGCCTTGCATCATGTTGAAGAGGGGATTTTTTTTAAAGAGATTGTCTTGCACGGAGACCACGAATGACAAAACTCTCACTTTGATGTCTCCAAAGCATTAGGCTTTTTTCCCCACATCTCCTCCTTGTCTGTCACACTACTGAGGGGACAGTCTTGTTCCAGGGATGGGGACACTCAGTGTAAACCGACTCAGACTAAGAAAAGACAGAGTTCTACACGTTCTTGGAAAATTAATAACATTGTAGCAAAGTTACCAAACATGTGGATGCTTTTGTAGGTCACCAGCTAAGAGTGTGTCATATCCCCCTCTAGTGGTGTGATTCTAGAGGATAAAAACCTATGCTGATGCTGCCAAAAAGAGTTGCTCCTTTATCTCTAATGGCAGAGATTTATGGAGCAGTTGTAAAGATACTAGGTTCAAACCCTGCTGCTGAACCATGCCAGGCGTTATGAAATCTTGGGCATGTGTATCATTAACTTCCTCTGGTCACTGGTAAAATCCAAGACTGTATTGCCAATCTAGGGGAAATTACATTGCGAATGACAGTGTGAGAGATGTTCACATCTTAATAGTCAAAGAGGTGTTTAAAAGCAACTGCTTATGCATTCAGAATAGGCAGATTATGCGGACCTCCCCTTTTTTTACTTGGGCTGCTGTATCCAAGTCTACCCAACCTTCTCATTCTCCATTTCATCTGTACTTGTTCTAGCTTTTGCTTCCAAGTGGGGAACAAGACGTTCAGATAGCTGTAATCCTAAACCCGGTGTGGGTCGTTCAGAATGAAAAGCCCCTGACAAGGGGACAATGCCTGAAGATGGACACAAATGGTTGGAGAAGTTTGATTGCTCCTCTCTGTGACTTCTTCCTGTCTACCTCTGAGCAGCTGTGCAAGTTCATGATTAACTGCGCAGAAGCACTGTGTAGAAGGTCCTGGGACGGAGCAGTATAGAAGGGACAGCTCTGGAGTCCAAGAGGCAGGTGGAAATTGGCCTAACTCCACTGACCTCAGTGGTGATTTACACCAGCTGAAGAGCTGGCCCAGCGCGCCAGTGCTGAGATGTCAGCTGGTGAAACAGTCTCAAACCACAGTGCAGTATGGAGGGATTGGCCACCTTGGCTCAGGGGAACACCCGTGGGTGGAAGAGCGGCCGTCAGAGTGGGGCAGCAAGCTGAAGCTCTCTGCTGCACAGCTACAGTAACAGATACACAGAGTTTAAGGCCAGAAGAGACCATTAGATCATCTAGTCTGACCTCTTGCATATCACAGGCCACTACGTTTCACAGCTACCTGAGGCCCTTCCTTCTTCACTCCACGGTTGGACCGAGTACTCTGCTTCTGCAGCACTCTCAGCCCTCACTAGCCTGAGGATTCCAGGAGCAAGGTGCCCTCCATGGCCGGGACCATGTGGCTCTTAGGACACCTGTGATCTCATTGTTCTGTTAAGATGTTACTTCAGATCCCGCTTAAGCCTCCTTTAATGCTGCTGAGTCATGAGCTCTGGAGACAGGAATTGAGCTGCTTCCATTGGGAGGGGTTGTTGTTTATTTCTAGGGGGATGGATCAGTGGTGTGACTGCAGCCTGGGTAGACATACCCGAGCTAGCTTTGATCGAGTCAGCTCAAGTAACAATAGCTGTGAAGCGGCAGCAGCGTGGGTGGTGGCAGGGGCTAGCTTGTACAGCCTGTGCTGCAGTCCGTGCTGCTGCGGCTCAGGGGCACCGGAACGGGGTGGGCCGGGGGGCCATGGCTCCATCACTTTTTACCTGCCTTAAAGGAGAGCAACGGGGGGGGAGGAGAGGGGGCGGAGAGGAGTGAATGGGGGCGGAGTCCTGGGGGGAAGGGTGGAGTGGGGGCGGAGCCCTGGGGGGAAGGGTGGAGTGAGGGTGGGGCCTTGGGGGAAGGAGTGGAGTGGGGGTGGGGTCTTGGGGGAAGAGGCGGAGTGGGGAGGGGCCTCAGGGGAAGGGGCAGAGCAAGGGGCTGGGCCATGGTTTGGGCGCTGGTGCCCGCCCCCCCCCCACTTCTAGGGAGCTTCCGACGCTTCTGCTGCCGCTTCTCTGTTTTTGTTACTCGGGCTAACTAGATGAAAGCCAGCATGGGTCTGTCTACACGTGGTGCAGCCACACCTCTGAGTCTAATGTAGACAGCCCCTTAGAAATAAACTAAGGTTATTTCTAAGGTTAACATGAAGGTTAACGAGATGGTAAGAACCTTCTCCATCACTGCAACAGTGCCAGAACACTATTGATAACGGGGTGGGGGGGGGGCATATACAATCTTTTACCAGTGTATTATTTGCTTTCAGAATTAGTTTAGATTCACTAGGCAGAAGCCCAATCTGCTGCAGCTTCTGTGCCTCTGCTTTTAAAATACTCTCTTGTTTGTATTATTAGGTTTTCTAAATAGCAATTATTAATACTAATCATTAAACTAAAACCTCGGGGAGAAATTGCCATCTCCAATGAGGGCCCTTTGTGCCCCCGTGCTGTGTCCCAGAGTAAACACAGACCTAAGTTGAAGCCATTTGTGTAGCGATTAGTTCCAAAAAGTGCTTCCTGGCTTTGATAGCTACAAAACAGCAGAGCTTGGATTTTGAACCAGTCGTTACGCTGAGAGTGGCGTGGAGAGACAATAATGGCAGGGCAGAGCTCATACTTGAACAGTGTTAATTAGGAAATATAACGTTTATTTTCCTCGAGGTGAACAAAATGCTCCAAGGGTCATTGTTGTCGCAGAGATGATGGGCGAGTTTTTTCCTCCTCTCTGGGTTGATCTCATGCACATTGCACACGCAATAGGATTTCATACGAGCTGTTGTGGTCACGTTGAGGAGATGGGTTACTGCCCTCTGATCTATTAGATGGTGCAATGCAGGAGCAGCAGAAATATTAAGGAGATATGTGGCAGTTGTAATTGGATGGATCCATAGTCCAACAAGGAACCCTACACAGATGTGTCAGAATCAACCCAGCTTATCGATGGAAGTTATACATGGGATCACTGGGTTACTGCCCATGGGCTAGATGCTAGCTAGGGTAAATCAGTGTCGCTCCACTGGCTTCAGCTGGGAATCTGGTTCAATGGCAACACACAGCCCTTTATTCCATTCTACTCAACAGAGTTCTTTCACCACTGTAGTATCGAAGCACCTTCCAGCCATGCATGAACCGATGTTAACATCTGTCATGTGTGGTTCGTTCTCTCTCATTTTCTCCCCTCTTTACACCTTCAGTGCACTCAGACATTAAGTGACTAATCCTCCCCATGCCCTGTAAGGTAGGCAAGTATTATTACCCCTATTCTACGGACAGGGAAACTGAGGCAGGGTGGCTTGCTCAAGGACACAATGCAAGCTGGTGGCAGGGCCAGGATTAGCACTCAGGAATTCATAATTCCTAGCCTGGATTAGTTATTCTTAAGTGGTTCAGTTCATATAGTACCTGCAATTGTAGATTTTTTTTTAACCTATCTTGAATCTGCACAATGGAAATTGCATGAGAGCTTTTGCGTGACCTTCTCTGGGGCTATCTACCTTGGTCTGGGCCACAAAGACCATGTGAAGAACTCTCCTTCCAGTATTTCAACACTTCGCTTCCAGCCAAATCGTTGTAATGCAGTCTCGAGTGCTGAAAATGAGCATCAGTGGTTTAAAAGCGACTCACACTTTGTCAAAGTTCCTCCACGATTTCTTTTCAGGGTGGGGCGGACGCTCAGGGGAACTTTGGGCAAAGGTTCAGGGTGGTTTCTTACCTTGGCCACTTTGCTCATCTCTAATTTTTATAGCTGTGTATAACACTAGGTCTGTTTGCAGCTATGCCCAGGACTCCATCGCTAACACAAACATGTGCTAGATGCACAGGTTCTTCACGTCCCTCTGCCCACAAAGGCTCTGCACATGCTTTCTATTGGCTCCGGTAGAGCGCAAGAAGCAGTGCTACCCCATACCCTAGTACCACAGTCCTGTTGGTTAACTTGCTGATGATGCACAGCCAGGTTCTTCCAACCCCAGCCCACACATACTGTCTGTACCCAGTCGTTGTGGCTAGTTCCACGGCTTCCCCGACACACACATTTTCTTTGATCCCTTGGACCTGAGTCTGATCTCACACCAATTTTACACCTCCATATAGCTCCACTGACTGGAACTGGTCTGGGAGTAAATACAAATAAACTCCAGACTTAACATTCCCTGGGCCAAATTCATCAGTTGCAAAAACCCACTGAAATCAATGGGGTTCTGGCAGGGATAAAATTGGTCCTGTCTCATCCCAAAAATCAAGATCTTGAGAGCGAGATAGAAAATAATTCATATTCATAGCTTATCAGGCCAGAAGGGAGCACGGTGATGATGGTCTGACTTCCCGTATAATATAGGCCATAGGAGTTCCCTGGTTTAATTCCTGTTTGAACCAAAGCAGATCTTTTTTTTCTGGGGGTAGGGGGAGTGCATGAAAGGGGGCGGGAGTTTGGCTGGTGAGTCCTGGTAGAGGGATTTTTAAGGTGGTTGTTGAAATACTGGTGTATCCTAAGAGAGACCCTCAAAGGCAGCTGCAAAGGTGCAATAGCAGGTGTGATGCCACCACAGACACCACCAGTGAGATGGCACAAGTAGGTACACCTACATGCATACTTCCAACACTGAGTAACATCCTGCCAGCTGCCAGGACTTTGCCTCTTATCATGTGACCTGGCTGTGCCTTTTGAGTCTCTTCAGGAGTTCAAGGTTTGATATAAGCAGCCTTCAGAAGAGGAAAATATGGAATAGAGGTTCTGGCTCTGCGAGATTTGATAGGAGCAACAGCGCTGAGATATGGCAGTGAAGGACCAAAAGGATAGAAAGCAATCAACCAGTGTAAACAGCTCCCTGGCCAAGCCAGCTGCTCTCCAACTTCTCACACAAGTGCTGCTCTATTTAAGGCTTCTGAGGCACTTCACTACTGCAGGCACTAGCAGCTTGTGCTGTTTGTTTGCAGGGAGTAATTGGAGGTACAGCTCTCATGCTGGATACAGAAAGTTATATAACAATTCTCACTCTCTCAGGCTCCCAGCCAGCAGGGTAAGGAGAGATGCTGTGACCTTTTGAGAACGCCACTTCAGGAGAATTATATCACTAAATTAAACGTTGCCGTGCTCCTGGTTGTGGAGGTTACAAGGAACACTGTGGCTGGTGTTTGCAGATGAGCTGGAAAATAAGTCCTAGCAAAGGAAGTGTGAGCGTCAGGGCCTAATTCCTATAGACCTCACTTATAGGAGTAACCTTACTGAAGTCAAAGTGACTGGGAGTGGATGATGATTCAGCTGAGTGTCTGGCTTTTCCATCAGCAACATAGTCCAGACTTTTGTGAAAATTCCTCCATAATTTAGTGCTGCCTGGTCCAGGTTTGGTTGTAGGGTTTTTTGTCCCCCACCCCCGATGGACTACTTGTCGCATCCAGTGTGGTGATTCTAATCTGCCTAACAGTCAACCTCATGACGCCACAATACAGAATGCAGGAAATAGATACAAAAAATCTATACATCTGTTTTGTATATGGTGAGCTACTCTGTGATCATTCAGGAAGAATGTACGCTGACTTGATTATGGGGACATTTACTGTATGACTATGTTGAGTTAAATCAACAGTGTTTTGGGGAAACAGGCAAGTGAAACAATGACTCTAGACAAGACAACCCCCCAGCAAAGACGGGGAGTTACTGAAGGCAAAGTGAGAGCCCTTGGCCCAGAGGAGACCGGCTCAACCTCCCAGCCAACTGGTTGTGGGCTAGCAGAGTCCCAAAGCCCAGGAACTGAGAGAACAAAGAATTCTGTCTGGATACAATGTGACTCTCTCTCTAGAGGGGAGGCAGCAGCTGTGGACACAGTTATTGAGAAGCTATTCAGACTGACACACACAGAGACACCTGTTAGGCCTTCCTAGGCTTCCATCAGGGGATGGTTAGCCTCCAGGTAAGATCCACCTGTGTACAGACAGTCTGCTGTTTTAAAATCCCTTTTCTGTTATGTTGCACTTTATTCCTTCTGGTAAGAACCAGCAACACGGGGGTATAAGGAGGCTGGTGGGTCACTCTTTCCCCCACTAGTCACCGCTCCCGAACGGAAGGACCACAGGTGCCAAACCCAATTGGACCTGCTGGTTACACATGGTGGATAAACACAGGGTCCAGGCTAAGTGTGGGAGAACTGAGGGATTCCACCCCAGGAGAAGTAAAGGCCTGACACCTGAGGGGGGTGCATCACAGAGTCAAAGAGGGGGCAGAGGCGCAGCCAGCCCTGCAACCGTGATCCCTTTCTATTATTACTTATATTACTGTAGTGTCTTGAGGTCCCCAACATGGCAGGTACTGTGCAAACACATAAAACCAGACAGCTGCTGCCCTAAGAGCTTAGTCTAAATAAACAAGGCAGAAAAAGGGAAACAGAGGTAAAGTGACTCACCCGGGGTCGCATAGCAAATCAGTGGCAGAGCAAGGAACATAGCCTAGTGCTCCCAAGTCCCAGGCTTGTGCCCTGCACACTGGACCACACTGCCGCTGCTATTTGTATAACAGGCGATGAAAAAAACACTGCCCAGCAGATAGAATATCTCCGGCTTGGTCCAAAGCCAATAAAGTCAGTGGAGAGCCTGCCAGGCTCAGACTCCTAGTTTGATTAAAGCAGGTGCACTGGGATTTCAGCAACAAGCTCCTTGTTATAATTACAGGTGATTGCATTGTTTGGAGAGAGATTTTAGCAAGTCTGTCCATTCTCATTTTCTTTGTGAAAAGGTTTAATATTTCTGCTCAATGTGCTCTGGAAAGGGTAGTGACCTTATGTGGGCTACTGTTTGTCTAACCTTGTTGATCTAGAGGGTTCCAGCAATTAGCGAGCCCGCTGGATTAGATTCACAGCTGCCTCTTCAAACAAGGTTTGTTGACTGTGACAAAACGATGGGTTTAAAATAGAGATTGTAAGCGTGATGACAGAGTAAATAGCTTCCCTAGAGGCTACTGCCGCAAGCCTAGAGCTTGCCAGTCCTCCTGAATTCCCTCCTGAGTGGGAGGAGATGGCAAGGAGATGGCAGAGGAATAATAGTAAGTGAGTCTGACATGAACTGACCACAAAGAGGAAGGGAAAAGAAGCATCCAGCAAGTAGAATCTTCTCCTTAGCTCCCCCTGACCTTTGTCACCTTCAGACCAAACCTTGGGGAAGGAGATGGAACTCACAGGGGACCAGTCATGACCCTAATACTACGGGGAAAGGAGTGGCACCTTCTCACTATTTGGCTTCTAAAAGGTACTTAAAGAAATATTCAGCCAAAGCCTATTATCAAAGTTTGGCCAGTCTTTAGCCAAATGCCCATTTCTGGCTGAATTTCTCTCCAGTCCTAACCAATGCAGTTCTAATACTCCCTGCATCTATTGTGCCAGAAGATCCCAGAGCATTCCAAATGTGTACACCAGATTCTACTTTGAAATACACTTGCATAACGCCTGCTGAAGCCCACAAGAGCTGTTTGTGTGTGTCGAGGGGCAGGAGAGCGAAAGAGCTATGCTTTAAAAATAAAAATCAATTGTAGGGATGACACCATTCCACCCTGCAAACCCGTTATGAAAATGTAACTGCTCAAGCACAAAATCCACTCACCTGTCTTTACCATGATGATTATTGCCACTTATATAGAATGTTACAGGCCAAATTGTCTGCTCTCATAGCTCCACTGATTTCAGGAGTTACACCCTCACAGATTTGGCCCTGCACATTCAAAGCATTTTACCAACACTACCTAATTTGCCCTCAGAACACTCCTGGGAGATAGAGAGACAGGTGGGGAAATTATGACCAGAGTTAAGTGATCTGCCTACGGCCACACAGCAGGTCAGTGGCAGAGCTGGGAATGGAATCTAGGTCTCCTGGCTCCGAGTTCTGTGCTTTAATCCATAGACCATGCTTCTTAAGAATGGAACACCTCATCAAACAAAAACAAATCATAATATTTCACTGGCCCATCCAAACAAATTACCCACCTGGGCAAGTGCATGAGTAGATTTTTGCAAGGATGGTAAACTGCTGTATAGTATAGTGAAGATTAACTGTTACTTTTGTTTTTGGGTAATAATGTTAAATAATGGATAATAATGTCTAGTAATCAGCTACAAACGCATTCATATGTTTACTCTATTGGTAGCATTTATTGATAGCATTAAATATTTAAAGTGTATTAAGATCTCCCAAATATGTATTAATTTTAAGTAATTCTTAATAAACACAACCAAATACCGTAATTTTAATATAAACATTGTATCAGTCGTTCATAAAGGGTTTAGTATTTTTCTTGAATGTGGTTTGACAATTCTCCTGTTCCCATGCTAAATAGCAGGCCAAATACTATGGAACATTTCTCACAAATATTTCAGCGAGTTCTGAACAGATCTCACTTTGATGATATCAGTGACACTTCTTATTTACTTTATGAACATTTGTGTGAGCAACTCTTTCTTCATGAGAATGTTCCCTGCACAGCAAAGTCTCACAAACACTTGTGCGAATAAGCTTTCACGCAAAGCTGCAAGCCAGGGGTGATTATATGGCCATTTTGAAATGCCTGTAAAAGAACGAAAACAGTGCCATGTGACACGTGACCAAGTAAACATTCATGGCAAACAGTTCATGAGCAGCCCCACAGCGGGAATTTGTGGGCACAAAATACTTGCCAAATAACTGAATATCAACCAGCGTCATAGAAATCGTCTCCTGTGTACAGACAACTTGCAAACAGGAAGGGGGGCTGAATTTGCTAAATAAACTGTGGGTAGCAAATTGCTTGCCGACCTCTGTTCACTCATGAGTAAACATGATTGTGGTTGGAGCAACGCTGACAGCTCCAGAAGAACGTTCAGCTTACATGGACAAAGGAAGACTAATTGCAGTTGAATCAAAGATGACAGTGTGGAAAGACCTACTGTCACTGGTCAGGGTTCATCCTGGTCCAGGGTCATTCCTTTCATTGCATTGTGAAGTCATTTGTCTGGGACTGTCTTTTGTCCCATGTCTGTGCAGCTCGTAGCACAATGAGATCCTGGTCTATGACTAAGGCTCCTAGGGGCGACAGTGGTACAAATAATAAATACTAATAATACAATAATTTGTTTGGTTCACATTTAAATATCCCAAATGATGGGACTTCCACTAAGCTTTCCTGGGAGCCTGTTCCACAGGCTGATGCGCTCTGCACATTTGCTAGTCTCTAAGGTGCCACAAGAACTCCTCGTTGTTTTTGCTGATACAGACTAACACGGCTACCGCTCTGAAACCTGTCTACAAACATTGTACTTCCCAATATTAAACCTAAGTTTTCCTTTGCTTAATTTCTTCCCATTACTTATGCCTTTACCACCTCAGAACGTCCTGAATAATTCCTCTTTTCTTGGTATTTAAGCTCTTCAAATACTTGTAAAGAGCCCCCTCAGATGGCACTTAGCCACGCAAGACATGTTTAACCCTCTTAATCTTCCTTGTAAATCAGTCCCTCCAGCCTCCAAATCATTTTCACTGCTCTTGTCTGAATTCCTGCCAATTTATCAGCGTCAGCTTGGTAATGAAGTGCCTGTAAATGATCGCACAATTTTGTGTCTTACCAGTGTGACCAGTGAAATAAGAAACACAATGGGTCAAAAATCTCTGACCCAAGTGCTAAGAGTAGCTCTGAGCCAGTCAGATACTAGTGCAATTCCTCCGGTATCTCTCCATGGTATTGAAACGCTTATTTACCCCACAGCAGCCACATAGTCATTGTGATTAATTTTACCCTATGGTATCTTAACACTGTAACGGGTACATTCACCTAACCAGCTGTCTTCCAAACTAACTTCTGCAGGCCCTGGCAGATTCCACCTCTGTCCTGCCATTTCCACTGCATCCTGGCTCCCGTTTTCTTCATGTGATTGTGCTGACAGAGCAGGAGAGGCGAAATGTGCAGAGCTGGGGCAAAGGGGACACAGCAACCCCATGGCTGCCAGAAGAGCACCCTTCCTAGACCAGGAGGGAAAGGAGGAAGTAGGGCAGTAGGGGAAAAAAGCCAGGCAAGTGGGCCTCCCTCTTCAGGCAGATTTGTGTGCCTGAGTTAAGCTCTGAAAATGGTCCGCTACTCACTTGATCCAGAGAACCCCACCAAATCATGCAAGTCAAGGGGTTCTAACCTTCGAGTCCACTTCCAGAACACTTGTGAGATGGCTCAAGCTATCGAGGGTGTGCATATCCGGAAAGCCACTAAATACTTAAAGGATGTGACCCTAAAAAGGCAGCGTGTTCCCTTCCGTCGTTACAACGGTGGAGTTGGCAGAGGTGCTCAGGTCAAGCAATGGGGCTGGACACAGGGACATTGGCCTAAAAAGAGTACAGAGTTCCTACTCCACGTGCTCAGAAATGCTGACCGTAATGCTGAACTCAAGGGTCTTGCTGTGGATTCTCTGGTAATTGAGCACATCTAGGTCAACAAGGCCCCCAAAATGCGCAGGCGTACCTATAGAGCTTATGGTCGTATCAACCCCTACATGCGCTCCCCTTGTCATACTGAGATGATCCTCACTGAGAAGGAGCAGATTGTTCCAAAGCCAGAAGAGGAAGTTGCTCAGAAGAAAAAGATCTCTCAAAAGAAGCCGAAGAATCAAAAACGTGTGGCTCGGGAGTAAATCTGACATAACAGAGGTACATAAATAAAAAAGAAAACTATAAAAAAATAAAAAAGAAAAAAAAATGGATGCCAATGTCACCATACTTGGTGCAGTAGAAATGCAGGGACCTGTGACTGAGAGACAGGCCCTTTTATGTCTCCCCTCAGAACTCCATTGCAGAGGTGAACACCTAGGAGCTCAGGATATCTATGTGCCTGGTAGCATCTGATCTGCATGAACACACAGTACAAACAAGATGTATCTGGGAGTGTTTCGTTACCACTCCAGTAAATAAAAACCAGGCCCTTTTATCACTTTAAGTGGCTCATTTTTCATCCAGAGGTGTCTGGAATTCAAACAGGGCAATAAACTCCAGCTACTCATCTTTGCCCTGTCAAATGTGTACAGGCCGGCTACCACCAAGGCTTGTGTGCTACAGGGGCCAGATGGAGATCAGTCTCTACCCAGTGGAGGGGGAAGTGTGGGTCAGCCCCGCCCTCCCCTTGCAGGGGAGGAGGGGCTGAAGGGAATTCATTAACCTGGAGGGCATGCTCCCATTCTGTGGCCACATCTTTCAAGAAGACAGGGAGGGAAATTTCCTCCTTGCATTCCCCTTCCGCTGATTGCTGCGCTAACACTGCCTGGCCTGCCAGTGCGACTTTGCTACAGGGTCCATGACAAGCACAGGGAGGTAAGGAGCCTTGTTTTCAGTTGTCAGTGAGAAGCGGGGTCAGTAAGCAGAGACTAAACCTGATCAGTTTCCAATACCCGTGGCCAACGTTACTGCCCCAGCTTTGCCGGCTTTTCAGAAACAACGTACCCCTGAAGGCAATGAGAATTCTTTCCACTGACATCAATGGGAGCAGGATCTGGCCCATTGGTAAACTCTTCTATGTGATGTGTGGGGCAGCTGACTTTTTAGAATCATAGAATCATAGAACATCAGGGTTGGAAGGGACCTCAGGAGGTCATCTAGTCCAACCCCCTGCTCAAAGCAGGACCAATCGCCAGACAGATTTTTGTCCCAGATCCATAAATGGCCCCCTCAGGGATTGAACTCACAACCCTGGGTTTAGCAGGCCAATGCTCAAACCACTGAGCTATCCCTCCCCAACTGAGGTGCAAGAGGTGGGAACCCCAGAACGACCCACCCCCTTCTCTGCCAATCCCTCCATCCTCCACATGGAGACTTTTTCCATGTTTCTTGGAGACTAAAGTCTGCTGTGGTCCAGAGATGGGAACCCAAGAAACTAATTTAAAGCTGCTAATTTGGGGATGTGTTTAAATCCTCAAGATAAAAGGAGAAGGGTAGTAACACAATACTTAACAATGACTTATAAATAATTAGTCAGAAGGCTGGCTTGCTACATTAGTGTCACCTCAGATTAGATCTTGTTGGCTGTTTCTCAAGTAGGATCAGGCTAACTTTGCATGGGGAAGCTTCAGGGAAACCTCAGGTACTGCAGGAAGTGCTGCTTATAATTCAGTAGGTTGTGTTCTTTGCTCTGAATTGGAGTTAGGGGTGTGCTAGGCTGTTGGAGGTGCCATCTTTCAGATACAAAGCAAACTTGACGTCCTTATTTCTTGAGCGCATTGACTGTGACATGGTACCTCACACAATGTGTTTGCCTCTCTCATACCACTGTCCTTGTTTCTTAATCACATCTGAATTTCTTTGTGAAGGTAGAATTTTAATTTCTCTATCCTCCTTTGAGCTGCTGATTGCTCTTTTATAACTAAACAAGATGACGTTTGTAACTGAAAATTAGTGATGACATATTTTGTACCTTGTACTGTAACCCAGAAACCGTTAAACATGAAGATTTAACCCCACAAAAACTCGAATGGTGCTTTTCAGAAAGGCCAGGGTGTTTAAGTGGCAATGTGGTCCAATGGGTAGGGCACCAGACTGGGACTTACAAGACCTAGATTCTATTCCTAGCTCTGCTACTGACCTACTGTGTAACCTTGAATAAGTCACTTCACCTCTATGTGCCTCTGTTTCCCCTCCAACATTTATCGGTCCTGTTTAGCCTGTGAGCTGTTTGAGTCTCATACTACAGGAACATACAGTGCCTAACACAATGGAGTTGCTCAGTGCTACTGTAATATAAATAAAAATGGTGGTCACCATGGTGTCTGGCCATACTCCAGTTGACATAAGTACACCTTAGTCTAGCTAATCCCTACCACACCAGCCCACACACGTGGTTGTGTAGTGTTGTTATCTGCTACACAACAACTGCTAAGTTCCCCTCCTAGCTGCTGAACCGTCCTCTGACACCTGTATTCCTCAATAAACACTCAAACGTGTTGTGACTAATCCCTGTCTGCACACACACGCCTAAGCTAAAAGAGAATGTCTTCACCTATCACTAGAAATCGGTCCTTTACCCTCTCTGCTGGCCAGCGACTAGAGGGCAACATTGCACTCCTTCATGTAAAGCCAGTATATACAAACTGCAGTAATTGTCGGGAGGTTGGTTAGAGCCCTAAAGTAGGTGGCACTGAAATAGAAGGGGGAGAAACACAAGGGCTAAAACTCAGACAGCACAAGATGTTAGTTATACAATAGACTCAAACTGCCAGGCTGTGTTTTAAACTGTGTTTAGAATGTTAATGAGTAAGAATATATATTTTTAAGTGAATGATTTTTTTCTGATAACCTTTTCTCATTAATCCAAAAGCAAAGTGGAGAATGAGGGAGATAGCTGTATTATTTTGTATGAATATTATATGTACTTCAGTTTACCTGCTAGATATTATTCTGTCTGACTACACAGAGTTAAATCAAAGGAGGCTATTAGGATGAGCAAGCAGGAAACTACACAGTGACTAGAGATAAGAAACCACCAGGGAAAATGCCAAGGGTCTTTAAGAGACCATTGGGAAGCTATTAACTGGGAAATGCCTACCTGACTGACTCCAGTCAGGTTAACAGGCGTGTTTTACCATCCAGGGTGCTAAACAAAAGAACACTAAGCTGTTAAAAACCTTGGCTTCAAGAGGATGGAGAGGGGTTGAGTGTCCAGGACCTGCTTGTGGGAAGGCGTTGTGGGAGACACACTGGGAGAGAGATAAACTGCAACAACGCAATGTTTTTCTCCTAGAAGTCAGGATACCTGAGCTGAGTAGAACTTACCAAAACTCGCAAGAAAAGGATACGGGTTAGGTAAGACCGAATCATATAGGCCTATTGTTGTTTTAACCCTTCTCTCTGCTTTTCCTATGTACCTTTGGATGAATAAATAATTCTCTGTTTTGTAGCAGCTGTTTCGGGTCCTTTTAAACAGCCACCGGTCACAGGCTGACAGAGGAAAGTTTCTTGCAGGTGCCAAATATAATTGGGTCTGTCATGTTAGCACTTTGGAAACAAGTGGCTGCAACCCAGAGAACCACTCTAAGGGTTGTTGAACTGTGGGGTTCCACCCATCAGAGAGGTAAACGAATCAAAGCTTATCAACTGAGGGGTGCACCTGAGAGAGAGGGCCAAGCAGTCACAAGCGCAGCTTGCCCTATACCTGTGATAGAGGGATTGGTTTTTCTGGGCTTTAAAGGGAACTCTAACTTACAGGTGAATTTAAAAGCACTTTGTAAAGTACGAGCTGAACTCAGGCTGGTGGATCTCCTTACCAGTGCAGAATGGCTGTACCCTCGAAAGCCAGGAACTGACTGCAGCTTCCTGCTTTGTTAGGGGTCCTGCTGCCAGGGAAAAATGGAACCATGAGCTCGGCTCCCAGCATGTGAGTGAAGCCTGGGCTGATTCTCAAGTCGCTTTATTTTTGTTTTTAATTCTCAGGGTGGCAGACAGGTCCAGTTCACAAGTTATGGTGTTACCAGGCTTGTTAATCTATCTACTTTTAACAAAGCTCCAAAAGCCATTTAATTAATGCTTCCAGAGATAGAGAGTTGCTTGGAGATGTAATAGGTTTGGAAGGCACAACGGAGGTGCACAAACTGCCGCACAACTGCCTCATTGTTATAACAGTGGTGCCTAGGGTGACCAGATGAGAGATGTGAAATATCGGGATGCGGGGGGAGAGGAGGGGGCGGCAGAGCAAAAAAACCCCAAAACCCAAGAGCCGGCGGTGGAGGAAAAAACAAAAAAACAACAAAAACAAGAGCCGCCGGAGCATAGGGAAAATTGGTGGGGGCTGAGCACCCACCGGCAGCTCCATGCACTGCCCCCCCGCACCAGCTCGCCTTCGCTCCACCTCCCCTGAGCTGGGGGCTGCGTCCTGCTTCTCCCCCCTCCCTCCAGCGCTTGCGCTGCCATACAGCTGATTAGCGCAAACCTGGGAGGGAGGGGTGAGGAGGAGGAATGCGGCGTGCTTGGGGAAGAGGCGGGTCCAGGGCGGGGATTTGGGGAGGGATCCAATGGGGCAGTGAGGGGGCAGGGCAAGGGTGGGAATTTGGGGAGGGATCCAATGGGGGAGGGAGGGGGCGGAGTCGGGGAGGGGGGGCATGAGCCCCCTCCGCCTTTGCGCTGGAGGGCAAAATATCGGGACAATTCGCGTCCCGACTGGGACAAACAAGTAAAGATCGGGACAGTCCCGATAAAATCGGGACGTCTGGTCACCCTGGTGGTGCCAGAAGGACTGCAAAAGAGGTGAGGGCCAAACAACAAAAATGGCCCATGTCTGAGTGGTGGAGTGATGCCATATGCCAGCTCACAACGCCACTCACTCAAGTTTGGCCTGTCTTCCCTTCTGTCATCCCAACAGGAAAGAGGCTTCACCATTATGCTGCCCAGCTGCGGTCAGGGGGCATGAGTGGGAGGGGCGGAGGCCCTGTCCTCCCCCTTTCTTGCACCCCTGCTGCATTAAGATTCACAAAAGTGGGGGTGCAACGGCCCTTTGGTCCCCTGTCTCTGGCGTCCATGTGTTATAGCAACGTTATTGGGAAATACTGGCTCTTTTGGAGCAGCCTTATGTCCAGGATCACAGGATTCATTAAAGACAGAATGAGTAAGACTTACATCCCCGTAAGATAAGGACGTATCGTTATATCCATTCGAGAGCGGGAGAAATTGAAGCACGCAAAGGTGAAGTGACTTTGCCCAAAGCTACAGCTCTTTAACTCAATGGAGCAAATTGTCTTTAGTGGGATCACAATAAGAGTTTGGTTTATTGTTAGAAGAATTCACCTTTATCTATTTATTAAACCAAAGTAATACCCAGCGCTGGGGTTCAAAAGCCTTTCCTTATTCCTGTATCTTACATTAAGCCAAATGGTTCACTTGTCCAGGATGGTTAAAAAAGCAGTGAGGAATACATGCATGACCATTTGTGGAGCATTAAGAAGTTGGAAGATGGGAGTAAATTGGGGCCAAGCCATGAGTTTTGCAGAGGTGAAAGGGTGAATCTAAGGGTAAGTGGTATTAAGAATGCAAAACAGGAAGAGAAGTTTATCTGAACAAGGCCATAATTAAGTGCTGCAGGGCTATCAGCACCACTATGGTTGATGTTTCCTCCATCTAACTAAGAGGTGGGAAGCAGAAGCAATTTATAAATAGCAGGGGGTGACATACAGCTAGATACACAAAGGGATTTAGGCACCTAACTGCCACTTTAGGCACCTCAACTCTTTTCCAGCTGCTGTCTAACTCTGTAGGTGCCTAAAGTCCCGTGCACCTAATTTCCACTCGTAAAGTCCCTTAAGCACCTAAAATTCTGTCATTGGACATGCAACCAATGTTTTAAGGTCCTGATACATGCCTTAACCCCAGCGGAATCCTCAACCTAGACATTCCCCCTGCATATCTCACCTGCAGGACCCAATCCAACAGGTGTTCTCAGGGGCCATCTAACATTCAACACTACAGAAAACCTAGGAACTGCCCCTTCCCCTGTGGTTAGATGTTCGGCTGTGTGCGTGTTCTCTCTGTGTGCTGCCCCAGCTCTGCGCAGACAGCTGGCACAGCGGATCTCGTGTGAACCGTCCAATGACCACAAGATTTGTTAAGGAATGAAGGCACCAGGCCAGGTTTATTGTCAACAAAGCACGGTAATAGCACCTGGAAGACTCTACGAGGATACTAAGACATGTATGCCCGTGACAATGGACACAGGTCAGTGAATGGTGGGAGTTTCCATGTCCCCCTTGGCTGCACAAAGATACTTCCTCTGAGATACATTTTTATACCCTGATACAAACAAGTTATGTACCCTCTGACATAGTTACTGCCCCCTGACGTGACTAGTTATCACCCATCACCTTGTACATGTTGGTTCGATTAAAACATTTTTATTACATACTGATCTTATTTTTCAGGAGGGGACAGTGCGTTCCTGTTATCCTTGGGGAATGTTTTTGTACCATCCTTGATATCAGGATGTTCTGGTGCCACTTAATATCGGGATGTGTTTGTGGGAGTACTCACTCTATGCTTAGCACTTCTTAAGAATGTGTCGTTTTGCAATATTAGCCCTTTTCTTGCTAAATTCTATGAGCAGGTTCTGCCTCATACCAGGCCTTTAATATAAGGGCTTATGTCTCAGGCTCTCTTCCTACTATACCCCCTAAATAACTTTTAGGCCTGGAACTCACCCAGGATGTAGGAGACCACTGGTTCAATTCCCACTCTGCGTAATGTGGAGGTGGGATTTGAACCCACCTCTCCCATCGGTGAGGCGAGTGCCCTCACCAGGGGACTTTGGAACAAGGTACAGGATAGACACCAATCCCAGAATATTGCATAGCCCAGGGGTTCGGGCACTCACCTGAGAGATGGGAGACGTGCTTTCAACTCCCTGCTCCACACCAGGCAACGTGGGGATTTGAACCCAGCTCTTCTGTATCGGGGTGAGTGCCTAGCCACTGGCCTAAAGGTTATTTCTGTGGAAAGGGAGTGGGAGGGGGAACCAACTCCTCGGGTTTTTTTAGAGAAAGGGCTCAGGTGCCTTACTCCAGGAGAGGGTTCACGGCTGTGACTCCCCAGCAGAGAGATGTGTCTCCCGCCCAGCCTGGAATTAGGTGCCAAACTCCCTTTGAGGGCTTAGGTCAGCTTCCTCTCCTCAGCATTTCCTATTGGCTGGCTTAGGTGGCTCCCTGCCCGGCATGCTGGCTTCTGTGGATCCCATGCTCTGGTGCCTGTCTCTCCCCATTCATTGTATAGGGAGCCTAGATGCCTAACTCAGGCCTGTGGATTCCATCAGGGACAGACACCTAAAGTGAAGTGTTGCAAGTTAGGTGAGGCTAGGTCCCCTTTGTGGATCTAGCCCTAAACATCCCTTCCCCTACAATGCAAAGCCGCAGCCTTTAACCCATTTTCAGCAGCTAAGGTACAGCTGCCATCTGATCATGGAAGGGTTGAAAGCAGGTTCAGAGTCTGAATCTATGGCTTGGGCCCTTTGAAACTTCACAGGGCAGGAAGAAGACAACCACACCCGCTCCACTTAAGCAGGCTTTCCAAATAGCTGCAGTCCAAAGAGGGGCCAAAAGCAGCAGCTCAGCCAGTGCTGGACAATCCATGATCAATGTGAATTTTAACATTCGTTGGCTGATGTCAAAAAGAATTCAGCTAAAGCAGGAGGAGAAACACAAGGAATACACGGGCAGTCTCTGAGGGAGCCAACTGTGTGACTAATGCAGCTACCTTCTGAGTAATGCTTTAACAGAAACATAAATAATAATGAATCCAATTCTACTCTTTCAGGAGAATGGAGTGGAGCCCACTGTGTTTGGACAAAAGCAGGCCTCTGTGTTTAATGACAAGAAAATCCTTGTGAATTTTTATTACTTACTGTAAAGGCTGTAAAAACCCTACATTAGGAAATAAACCTTGCAGCTGATTTATGGTGTGGCCACGGGAGCAGACGCTTTTTAATTTGCTTACATTTCAGTTAGATGTTGCAAGAAATGGTTGGTCAGTAGAAGAGGCTTTTCCCCTTGTTTTGGTACCCAACCCAATACGCCAGCATGATGCTAGGAGACATGCTGCACCTGGGGGGTTTGAATGAGGTGTAAAACCAAAGGCCTGAATGCTTGTGCTAAGATTCCATGTCATTTCTTTGCACAATAGGTGTGTTGAGGCCAAATAGTTTGCTTAGGGAGACAGTGTGGCTTAGAACGTAAACCAGTGACTTGTGACTCAGGCCACCTCGGTTCTGTTCCTGGCTCTGGCCTTCTGGCTGATATTGGGCAAGTCACTTCATTTCTCTGTGCTGCAGTTTCCCTATCTGTAAAATGGGGATAAGGATACTCTGCTCCATCTGTAAAGTTTTGGGATTTACTGATGGAAAAGCACTATATAAGAATATGCTCTTATTATTAAATACAATGGATGCCTAAAATTCCCTCTGCAGTTGGATTTGACTTTCTTAGTTTTAGTGGATTCTGTTATGCAGCTGCCCTTTTCCATCTCAGAGGTGGCTGCATGTCAGTGGTGGTTAAGTGATTCCATGTATGTAAAACTTGTAAAGGACTTTGGGATAAAGATTCCCTCCTAAATGGAATGTATTGTCCCCCTCATCTTCTGAAGGGGAGGGAGGGAGACTGCCACAAACGACTATCATCAGGTAGGACTCGGGACAGCAGGTTTCTTCTGAGATGGCTCTGTCAGGGCTAGTCAAAATTCCACTGAAACTGTTTTTCAACAGAAAATTGGATTTTTAGAGAAAATGGAATTTTTTGCACAACAGTGTCTAATTTCTGTTGAAAAGATTGACTTTTTATAAAAAAAAATACATCTCCCATGATTCACTGCAGTTAGGGATTCTCATGATACACCATGGTGGCTTAGCAAGAGGAGAGACCATGTTGCATCATGGGAGATATAGTGTAGTCATGGAACCCAACCCATCAAGGAGAATGAAGGCACCTGAACAACAATTACCATGAGACACTGCAGCAGCATTTCCCAATCAAAAGATTTTTCAGACAAAAATTTTCAGGTTTTGATTTTTTTCATTGAGAAAATTAGTAGTAGTTGTAGTTTTTGTCAAAATTTTCCACTGAGGGTGGGATTTTGACCAGCTCTATTATTGATCCATTTACAACGCACTCTTCACAATGTTACCTGAGTACAGGCTAATTTCACCGTTGCTCTGCAGATTAATTCCAGTGTTGCCATTCTCATAATTTAATCATGGATTACACAATATTTGTGTAACCCTTCTGCCAAGCGGTGGAGCTTCCTCTCAAAATGACAAAAGAATACCAGCTCAAGCCCTCACCCAGAAATCTGGGAAAACTAAGCACCGCAACTGGGCACCTCTAAGAAGCAATACTTCACCACTTGCAAGCACTAAGTCTTGTATTAAGAGGAGAGGGAATACAGCATTAATTTTGTGACAACACTGCAACAAAGACTCAAAAGTTCGCAGACAATATGTAAACACCTGCCCCCACTGTATCCTGGAGAAACCTCACTGACTTAAGTTAAACCTTATTGAACTTAGTTTAAGTGTCTCAGGAGCTCATTGTAGTAAAAATGCAAATGTTTATGTGTTATTGTGGGGTTGTATGTAACTTGTCAAGGAGACATGACCAATGTAAACCTTGGGCAGTGTTATGAGCTCCAAAGGACTCAAACAGTGGGCTAAGACAAGAATAAACTATTACTTGAGTAGGGTTTCATAGGAAACACTTGAGAGGAAGGGAATGCAAATTATCCACCTACAGCTCCATCCTTTTGAGGAGAAATCCATTGTCTGGCTGATTCCCTAGTCACAATGATTCTCAGATTCATGGCAGTGCTTGTTCTAAGTTAACAGCTGTTATGAACTTGTGACCACAGAAAAACCACTTGGGGACTGTTCACTGGCCAGAGCCCTTGTTAGAGTTGGGCTTATTCGTCTGTCTGTAGGTACTTGTATTGTTTTTTAATGTTTTCTCTGTGGTGCTTTCACTGTAAGAATAAATGTGCTTGCTTAGAAAAAGCTGTGTGGTAATTTAACTGTGGCAATTACATTGCTTACAACCTCTGAGGAGAAAAGCAAAGCAGATCTGCTTAGGCAGTCTGACTGTGCTGGGGAATGCACAGTGTAGGCAGGAAGCTGTGCAGGCTGGAAATACCCTGGCCAGGAGGGGCAGAGACCACCATCAAGAAGGTGATGGCTGGGAAGCCAGAAGCCTGATAGTGGGTGCTTGGGTGCCACGGAGGGGGAATACAGGCACAGATGCCCTGAACTGTAACACCCCATTCATAGTTTGTTGTCTAGGTCAGCAAAATCCCAGAGTCCAGGGGTGGGTTCACCTCCAGCCTCCCACGAGGGGGAGGGGGTGCAGTGACTCTGCTGCTTCTGCTTGCTGCTGCCACCTCTGTCATATCCTTGGTCCAGTCTGTTCCTACAGCACCATTACCACCTAATCCAGCTATTAGTAATCATAGCTCTGGGATTTGCTGGGGGTAGAGGGCATCTTTGCTGGGATGTGGGTGGTCTGACCTGGTGGTCAAAGCAGGAGTCAGGCCAGGTCTGATGTTGGGAAGTCAGAGTTCAAGACAGGCCAAAGGGCAAACCAAGAGTTGAAAGTCAGGAGGAAGGCAGAGTCAGGTTACCCAGAGACAAACTTGAGAGCAGAACCATGGATTGATATCCAGTCAGACCAGCTCTGAGTAGCAGGAGAACAAGACATACCGTCCAGAGCCAGGTGCTGGGTTTATATAGAAGCTGTGGGCCAGCCAGGACCCCAGCATTCTGCAAATCAGGTTACAGGGCTAGAGTCCTCTGTCAGGACTCAGCTTCTACCTTAGCAATTGTTAGTGGGTGGCTGGTTGGAGCTTTCTAGCTCCTAAGAAACTTGTAGACATGAGTTTGAGATTCATGGCCCCTGATATGCCTTTAGCTGCAGTACCATGTTCTGAGGTTCTATCACCTACTCCGTACTGATTTCACTAGGTAACCACCTCTATCTTTAAATGCTAGAGAGCAAGACTGAAAGAGCACCTATAATCCTTACTACCACATAGAAAAAAATAACCACTACATCACTTGCTTTTACTTCACTACACGCACCCTTAGTGAGTGAGATTACATTTAGGGTGACCCCCTCAATTAGGGTATATTACGTACAGTTCTTCTTCACTTTAGTCATACAAAAATATAACAACAATTAATTACCCTGCATCCAATACTTAGGTGACTTTTGACCTAAAACAACCAAAATTGATCAATTTGACAAAGCAGGTATATTGAGTAAAGTAGGTGTGTTTATGCAAATATAGTCTGCTCCCGAGATTTGTTCCTCCACTTCATCAATAGATGGCAGAAGAGAGCTCATTCAGACCACTGGTTACATCTGGTATTTTACTTAAAGCCCCAGCTCCCAGGGACAAGTAATTAGGGGAGAATCTCAGCTTCCATTTTTAAAAAGGGGTACATTTTTAGCCCTCCTGGTTGTGGAGAAGTGCCTGAAAATGTGCGCCAAGGGTGAGCTAAAGGCTCTGAGATCAGAAAAATAATAAAAAGATCCCAGATTGATTTGTTTTTTAATCTCATGATTTTTGAGGCCTGACTCAGGATTTTTGAACACTTGGGGTTGGCAACACTAACTCACTGCACGTTGTTATGTTAACCCCTTCCACTCCCTCCAGCTGTGCTGTTCAACAGAGTGTAGCTGTATAGTTGTGTGGCATTCATGTAGTACCTATCAGTTGAGAGCAGTGTAATGGAACGAGCTTGACTCCCCTGACTTCGCATTACATGAAACTCTCAAAAGGCTAATGGGGGACCTATTAATTCCTCCCAGACTAGGTGTTTATCCCCACTAGACCCCAGCAAAACTACCCAATTACTACATTGCAGCAGGTTTGTTAGGGAATCTGCTCCCAAACCTGGGTTGTGACCCCCTCTCTGCACATATGAAGGATAAATGGTCATATAGTGACGCATGGTTGGCAGGCTCTCTTCATAAAGTGTTTTGCATGTACATTTCCTTCAAGTGATGAGAAGCTGTGAGAAAACCTGAGTCTGTATAAAGGGCTGTATAGTAAGATTCTGATCAAAGCAGAGCACTAAAATCACTTTCCTGCAGAAATCAACTCAGCTGAAATAGACCAGGGCTACTGTGGATAGTGGGGGGGCTGTAGAAGGGAGAGATGACGACTCCTTCACTGAGAAAGGGGAAGCTGGATACAGAGCAAT
>QXTE01000016.1:15530196-15635336 GCA_003942145.1 Platysternon megacephalum | reverse complement strand
GTAATTAGGGGAGAATCTCAGCTTCCATTTTTAAAAAGGGGTACATTTTTAGCCCTCCTGGTTGTGGAGAAGTGCCTGAAAATGTGCGCCAAGGGTGAGCTAAAGGCTCTGAGATCAGAAAAATAATAAAAAGATCCCAGATTGATTTGTTTTTTAATCTCATGATTTTTGAGGCCTGACTCAGGATTTTTGAACACTTGGGGTTGGCAACACTGTAACTCACTGCACGTTGTTATGTTAACCCCTTCCACTCCCTCCAGCTGTGCTGTTCAACAGAGTGTAGCTGTATAGTTGTGTGGCATTCATGTAGTACCTATCAGTTGAGAGCAGTGTAATGGAACGAGCTTGACTCCCCTGACTTCGCATTACATGAAACTCTCAAAAGGCTAATGGGGGACCTATTAATTCCTCCCAGACTAGGTGTTTATCCCCACTAGACCCCAGCAAAACTACCCAATTACTACATTGCAGCAGGTTTGTTAGGGAATCTGCTCCCAAACCTGGGTTGTGACCCCCTCTCTGCACATATGAAGGATAAATGGTCATATAGTGACGCATGGTTGGCAGGCTCTCTTCATAAAGTGTTTTGCATGTACATTTCCTTCAAGTGATGAGAAGCTGTGAGAAAACCTGAGTCTGTATAAAGGGCTGTATAGTAAGATTCTGATCAAAGCAGAGCACTAAAATCACTTTCCTGCAGAAATCAACTCAGCTGAAATAGACCAGGGCTACTGTGGATAGTGGGGGGGCTGTAGAAGGGAGAGATGACGACTCCTTCACTGAGAAAGGGGAAGCTGGATACAGAGCAATGACTCTTGAGGGTGCTGGGGTAAAGGGTGGGTTTCTTGAGAAGAGATATGAAGGCTGCATTTTCCAGGGTGGTGAGGGGCCTCTGGCTAAGGAGCTGGTGATGATGGCTGTGAGCGGAGAGGCACGTGAAGTGTCACAGCACAGAGTCTATGGAGGATGCTGCTCACTTTGCAGAACAGATGGTGTAAGCAGGGACAGGACTGTTGGAAGGTTTCTGGGTTGGCAGAAGTAAGAGAAGAGAGAAGATGCACCATTAAAACATATATGGGGTGAACCTGACTCAAGGCTGGCTGGCTATTTTCTCATTCCCCTCTCTCTCCTCACTCCGTCCTAGCAGTTACATGGACTCTATTCCTGGATACTGCTGCTTGCTCATAGATTCTGTCGGGAAAGGCCATGGTGTCAAAGGCAGGAAGGGAGAGCCCATGTTTAAATGCCTGGGGAAAGCGTATGAGTTTTTGATGCATAAGCCAAACATTTTGGAACCAAATGCTTTAGCTGGGTGGTCCTACATAAAAGATAATGCATCCCGTTGGAGTGTATTTGTGGTTTATATAACAGAGGATTCTATTACTTGTCAAGGGCACATGTGGAATTGTAGCCCTGGAGGACAAAGCACGTTAAGTCAGCAGCTGCTTTGTGGCATCTCCATTTGATGGATATAATCCTAGTTAGATCTTAGTAACCTTGTTGCTAGAACAGAGTCCAGCAGTCCTGACCACAGCCAGGCATCGTGCATGAGTTGTTTATTGATGCTTACTTGAGCCTTTATTCTTAAATCCTTGAGTCAAAGCAGCCAGTTTGAATGCGTCAGTGCTTTTCTCAACGTCTTGGCAAACAGCGTAAACATCCATCTGCAATTGTCACTGGTGGCAGTGCAGTGCATATCTTCTGAGTGTTAGTTGGTGCTCTCAGATATCTAGTTAGGGGAGGTACACAAAGCTGATGCTCTTTCTTTCTGAGATGGTTTATATGACACCATTAGAAACATCAGGAATCATATCAGTTTTAATTTTCTGCACAGGACTACCTGAAAGTAAGTTTAAATTCTACATTTTATTATTCATTTTTTCCCCTTTTCTTTTCAGGGGCAATTAGAACCCCCTTGCTGGTGTCACCATTTTATATTCCCTGCCCTTCCCCGGTTAAACATGGATTCCTTGATTCCAAGGCCAGAAGGGATGACTGTGATCATCTAGTCTGACCTCTTGTATCGCACAGGCCACAGAACTCCCCCAAAATAATTCCTAGAGCCGAGCTTTTGAAAAACATCCCGTCTTGATTTAATAATCGTCAGTGATGGAAACTGCACCATGACCATTGGTAAATTGCTCCAGTGGTTAATTACTTTTACTGTTAAAAATGTATGTCATATTTCCAGTCTGAATTTGTGTAGCTTCAGCTTCCAGCCCTTGGATTGTGTTATACCTGTGTCTGCTAGATTGACGAGCCCATTATTAAATATTTGTTCCCCATGTAGGTACTTATAGACTGTGATCAAGTCACCCCTTAACTTTCTCTTCTGTATGCTAAATCATAGAATCATAGAATCATAGAAGATTAGGGTTGGAAGAGACCTCAGGAGGTCATCTAGTCCAACCCCCTGCTCAAAGCAGGACCTAATCCCAACTAAATCATCCCAGTCAGGGCTTTGTCAAGCCAGGCTTAAAAACAAGGATGGAGATTCCACCACCTCCCTAGGGAACCCATTCCAGTGCTTCACCACCCTCCTAGTGAAATAGTGTTTCCTAATATCCAACCTAGCCCTACCCCACTGCAACCTGAGATCATTGCTCCTTGTTTTTCATCTGCCACCACTGAGAACAGCCTAGCTCCATCCTCTTTGGAACCCCCTTTCAGGTAGTTGAAGGCTGCTATCAAATCCCCCCTCACTCTTCTCTTCTGAAGACTAAATAAGCCCCGTTCCCTCAGCCTCTCCTCATAAGTCATGTTCCCCAGCCCCCTAATCATTTTTGTTGCCCTCCGCTGGACTGTCTCCAATTTGTCTACATCCTTTCCATAGTGGGGGGACCAAAACTGGATGCAATACTCCAGATGAGGCCTCACCAGTGACAAATAGAGGGGAATAATCACTTCCCTCGATCTGCTGGCAATGCTCCTACTAATGCAGCCCAATATGCCATTAGCCTTCTTGGCAACAAGGGCACACTGCTGACTCATATCCAGCTTCTCGTCCACTGTAATCTCCAGGACCTTTTCTGCAGAACTGCTGCTTAGCCAGTCGGTCCCCAGCCTGTAGCAGTGCATGGGATTCTTCTGTCCTAAGAGCAGAACTCTCTGCACTTGTCCTTGTTGAGCCTCAGCAGATTTATTTTGGCCCAATCC
Organism: Platysternon megacephalum; assembly: GCA_003942145.1. Classification (NCBI taxonomy): domain Eukaryota; kingdom Metazoa; phylum Chordata; order Testudines; family Platysternidae; genus Platysternon; species Platysternon megacephalum. The sequence goes on along the minus strand of QXTE01000016.1, from coordinate 15,632,180 downwards.
TCCAATTTGTCTAGGTCACTCTGGACCCTCTCCCTACCCTCCAGTGTATCTACCTCTCCCCCAGCTTAGTGTCATGTGCAAACTTGCTGAGGGTGCGATTCATCCCATCATCCAGATCATTAATAAAGATGTTGAAGAAAACCGGCCCCAGGACCGACCCCTGGGGCACTCCGCTTGATACCAGCTGCCAACTAGACATGGAGCCATTGATCACTACCCATTGAGCCCGACAATCTAGCCAGCTTTCTATCTACCTTATAGTCCATTCATCCAATCCATACTTCTTTAACTTGCTGGCAAGAATACTGTGGGAGACCGTATCAAAAGCTTTGCTAAAGTCAAGGTAAATCATGTCCACCGCTTTCCCCATATCCACAGAGCCAGTTATCTCATCATAGAAGGCAATCAGGTTGGTCAGGCTTGACTTTCCCTTGATGAATTTATGTTGACTGTTCCTGATAACCTTCCTGTCCTCCAAGTGCTTCAAAATGGATTCCTTGAGGACCTGCTCCATGATTTTTCTGGGAACTGAAGTGAGGCTGACCGGTCTGTAGTTCCCTGGATTCTCCTTCTTCCCTTTTTTAAAGATGGGCACTATATTTGCCTTTTTCCAATTGTCTGGTACCTCCCCACATCGCCACGAGTTTTCAAAGATAATGGCCAATGGCTCTGCAATCACATCAACCAACTCCCTCAGCACTCTCAGATGCAGTGCATCCGGCCCCATGGACTTGTGCTCGTCCAACTTTTCTAAACAGTCCTTAACCTTACCCTGTTCTTTCACCACTGAGGGTGAAATAGATATAGCTCCTTGCTCCTATCACCATAAGGGAGGTTTTCTAACCCTTAAATCATTCTGGTGGCTCTTCTCTGAACCCTCTGAGTTTATCAACAACCTTTTTGAATTGTGGACACCTGAACTGGACACAGGATTCCAGCAGCGGTCGCATCAGCGCCAGAATCAGAGGTAAAATTACCTCTCTGCTCCGATTTGAAGCAATAGCAACATGTTAGCACAGTCTTTCTCCCTCTCCCTTCCTCCTTCTCTCTTTGTATATCAATATAATGTCTAACATAATATAATAATAATGTGTGCATATGGAGGTGCATGCACATAAACACACACAGTGCATCTAGCACTAGAATGCAATTCACCCCAGAATGCTGGGGCTGCAGAATAAATGACACTGTTTTGCTGCACTAAGGTGGATGATGTGTGGGATGCACAGGGGAATAACACAACTTCTGAGCGTGCTGGTCCCAGGTCTGTTTGTATAATCACAGACTTTTTGGCTGCACAACTGTGGTGTAGAAGCCTGTACAAATGTCATGGTCTGTATTCTAGTTCAGGGGCCGGAATTGCATTTGCAGAGGTGAGGCGGGGCCACATGTCCTTGTGGGTTAGGGGATGGATTCTACCCCTCCTCCCTGCACAAGGCCTGCCTACTTAGGCTTTAGGGTGATGTGGGTTCAAGTCCTGCTCTGCCACAGACTTCCTGTGTTTTACCTTGGGCAAGACTCTTAGCTTCTCTGTGCCTTAGTTCCCCATCCGTAAAATGGAGATACTAGTACTTCCCTCTCTCGCAGGGGTGTTACAAGGAACCCAGTTACCACAATGATGGGTGCCTTACAAGTATATAAGATACAAAGAGAATAGATATTGTGGGCAATAGCCCACTCTCTGATGCACAGTGTGGATCCTCATGACATATTTTGCATGCAGCCCTTGCACAACACACAAAGGGATGTCAGTGGGAGGGGATGAGGGGCTCAAATTGAGCTCTGCACTGCAGATTATCTACGGTGAGGGTCCCAGAGCAGGGTTTCCCATCTCTATAGTAGCACTGTGCATACTAATCCTCTGCCTTCTGCTGCCTGAAGATTTGAGGGTGAAAATAAACACTTAGCAAAGTTTTGTGAGTTTCCTAAAAATGTTTGCAATGTGAAGTTCCATCAGAGTTTGCAATTTCTTTCCACTTTGCACAGACTTCTCAGTTATTTTGCAAATTTCTGTAGTTTTCACCCGCTTTTCACCTGCAGGTACCCCCTCTATGAGAGTTCTCCCTCCATGGACCCTTCAGTCTATGACACCTGTGATGACACTGCCAACAATTCCATCACTGGCCATTTTAAAATCAAGTTTGGATGTTTTTCTAAAAGATCTGCTCTAGTTCAACCAGGAATTCATTCAGGGAAGTCCTATGGCCCGTGCTACACAGGAGATGAGACTAGATAAACACAGTGGTCCCTTCTGGCCTTGGAATCTATGAACATGGGGCAAATTCATGTCAATGTTGACATAGGCAATGCTCTGCTGGGAACTAGAGAAGAGCAACCAGCCCGTTTCACACAAGTCTTAATTTCTGGTCACTGCCACCATGGGATCAGATTAAAATCCAAGACCTAAAGCTTTGTATTCCAATACCATTCCTCTTAGCTATTCAGTTCCCCCAACATAGAATCATAGAAATGTAGGACTGGAAAGGACCTCAATAGGCCATCTAGTCCAGTCCCTTGCACTGAGACAGGACTAAGTATTATCTAGACCATCCCTGACAGATGTTTGTCTAACTTGTTCTTAACAACTTCACATAATTTATTCCAGTGCTTAACTACCCTGACAGCTAAGAAGTTTTTCCTAATGTTCAACTTAAAGTGCCCTTGCTGCAATTTAAGTCCATTGCTTCTTGTCCTATCCTTAGTGGATTAGAAGAACAATTTATCATCCTTCTCTTTATAACAACCTTTTACAAACTTGAATACTGTTATCTTGTCCCTCTTCAGTCTTCTCTTCTCCAGACTAAACAAACACAGTTTTTTCAATCTTCCCTCATTGCTCATGTTTTCTGGACCTTTAATCATTTTTGTTGCTCTTCTCTGGACTTTCTTCATTTTGTCCATATCTATCCTGAAGTGTGATGCCCAGAACTGGACACAATACTCCAGCTGAGGCCTAATCATTACTGAATAGAGGGGAAGAATTACTTCTCGGGTCTTGCTTACAACATTCCTGTTCATACATTCAAGAATGATGTTTGCTTTTTTTGCAACAGTGTTACACTGTTCACTTATATTTAACTTGTGATCCACTATGACACCTAGATCCCTTTCTGCAGTACTCCTTTCTAGGCAGTCATTTCCCATTTTATATGTGTGCAACTGATCGTTCCTTCCTAAGTGGAGTACTTTGCATTTATCCTTATTGAATTTCATCCTATATATTTCAGACTGTTTCTCCGGTTTGTCAAGATCATTTTGAATTCTAATCCTGTCCTCCAGAGCACTTGGTATTGCCCACAAACTTTATATGTGCACTCTCTATGCCATTATCCAAATCATTTATAAAGATATTGACTAGAACCAGACCCAGGACAGATCCCTGTAGAACCCCAGTTGATATGCCCTTCCAGCTTGAATGGGAGACATTGATAACTACTCTCTGAGTACAGTTTTTCAACCAGTTGTGCACTCACCTTAGCATAGGCTCATCAAGGCTATATTGCCCTAGTTTGCTTATGACAAGGTCATGTGAGACAGACTAAAGTTGAGATATGTCACATCTACTGCATCCCTCCATCTGCAAGACTTGTTACACTGTCAGAGAAGAATATCAGGTTGGTTTGACATGATTTGTTCTTGACAAATCCATGCTGACTGTTACTTCTCACCTTATTACCCTCTAGGTGCTTTCAAATTGATTGTTTGATAGTTTGCTCCATTATTTTTCCGGATGCCGAAGTTAAGCTATATAATTCCCTGGGTTGTCCTTATTCCCCTTTTTATAGAAAGATACTATATTTGCCCTTTTCCAGTCTTCTGGGATCTTTCCCATCCTCCACAAGTTCTCAAAGATAATTGCTAATGGCTCAGAAATCTCTTCAGCCAGTTCCTTAAGTATGCTAGGATGTATATCGTCAGGCCCTGCTGACTTGAAGAGATCTAACTTGTCTGAGTAATTCTTAATAGCTCTTTCCCTATTTTAGCTCAGATCCTACCCCATTTACACTCATGTTCACTATGTTAGTTGTTTGGTCACTGCTAACCTTTTTGAAATAAAAAAGGCATTTAACTCTTTGGTCATAGCTGCGTTTTCTGATTCTATCTTTCCCTCCTCATTGAGTAATGAGCGTACCTTATTAAACGATGCAGACAGGGATTTTGAAAATATCTTAAGTAAGAGCCACCCAACTTCCATCAAAGTGCAGTGGGATTTGGATGCTTAGGCTCCTTTGAAAATCCCAGCTGCAGATAATTGCTTTCTGTACATGTGGCTCTTAACATTGCAGAACGCAGTGAAAAGGGTTTTTGGATGAGATACATGAAGATTTTGGCACTGATTTCCATGGTCTTGGTCCCAGCTTCCACTCACGCATGTGTGACTAGCGACGTGCACAAACCTGCACACATGCTTGAGACCAGCTCTGCAAAGTGCCAAGTGCTTCCTATGAAATGTTGGCGGGGATGCTCAGCCCCTAACATCCTTTTGTGCAGCTTCCTCTGTGCATCCCGAAGCAAGGCTTGACATGCACAAAACGCATTCGCACAACGTATAACATATTATAGGTAAAATGTTTGTGGACCAGTTGGGCAATGCACAGATCTGTCATGGGGGGCTGATTTTAAGATGGAGTTTTATAAGTTTATGTACAAGATGATACAATGGGGTTGCCTGTGATAACTCAGGAGGTCCCTTCTAGTTTTATGTTTTTATCTCTGCTCCATTAAACACGGTTACATAGATTTTCCCAGGTAGGCCTTTCATATTACCCATAAATATTTATTCTTCTCCATTTTCCACTTTTGTTTTGACTACCAATTTTTAAATGGCAGAAGGGAAGCAACCGCCTACAAAAATGAACTGCAGATTAAGTAACAGTCTAGCCAGTCTAGTGACCGAGCGCCCTTGGAGACAGACAATGAAGAGGGGAAACAGCCAGCAGATTTTATTCTTTAGAGCTAATACCTCTTGTAATTTATAGCCTCAGATGCCACTCACAGGATGAGTGTCTCCTGATGGGGAACATTGATACAAGCTACTAATACCCACTTCACATTATTAATTAGATCATAGCAAGCATCATTATTAACATTCCATACACTTTCCCCTCCCTCATTTATTCTTGGAAAATACAAGGGATAGGTATTTGGAGTTAAGAAACATGACCTATCTGAGATCTCATTAAAACTGGCCTGCCCTCTGATTTCATTCTTGGTGCTGAACTGAACTCATCTTTGAGATTTTTATTTTTTTTTAAAGTTTAATTCTTGGCTTTCATTGTTAGTTTTTAAATAAATCTCCCTAGATCTCCACACTTCCTGCAATCAGAGAACACAAGGGAAAGCTGTTCTCATTGTATTCCAGAGCTGACCCCCGTAAGAAATGGAAAATAAGCCCTGGAAAAATCTCATTAGAAGGCATCTGTTCATGGGAGTCCTAGCCCACCTCCACAGCAAACAGGTTAGGGTAACTTTGGAGGAGCGGCTGTGCTTTCAGCTGTTTTCATAACCAACCCCCTGAATCTTCTGAGGTGGCCAATGAATAGCTTAGCCACTTGGTAAAAAGCCCCATGGTAACGTCAGCCAACACTGCAGATTAGAAGGACCCGACCCTCAGCCCTTGTAATCATTTACTTCAATGGTGTTATGCTGATTTACACCAGCTGAGGATCTGGTGCTCTATTTGTATTTATTTATTTATTTATGTCCTTGGCATCCTGCCCTTCTTTTTCTTTCCCTTGCTTTTCAGAAGATACTGTTGAGACCTTGGATTCTAGGCTAGGAGGGACCTAGTCAGATCTTTTGATGCAGCTGTATTATCCATCTGTAACCCTTCTGCCAGATGTTGTTGGCAGCAACAAGGGTCGGGTTTAAATAGCTAGAGGGTCCCTCTTAAAACGTACAAACACCACTGGCTTGAGTTCCCACACAGCATTACTGGGACCACTAAATACCTTCCCAGGGTGCCCTTAATAGGCAACTTCCCTACTCACAAGCACTGAGGCTGTGTACAAAACAAGGAAAACTTTATTACAATAATTTCAGCACTCATCCCTTAACTTGGTTCCTGTCCACTAAACCCCACTCCCAGTTTGGAGTCGTTGGGTTGCATAGTCTCAGACTCCAGAAATACACACAGGTAGGCCTGTCTCCAGTCCCTTGGAAAGCACTGCTTGGCCCTGGCCTGAGACCCCTCTACCCAACCCACGTATAGTGAATTCAGTTTTGTTTAGTAGCTGGGTGAGAGGGGCCACCGTTCACTCCCCATTGCTACTATTCTGTATGACTTCAACAAAGATGCCTCACTGTGCTGCACCTCCTTGAGGAAATGCTTCACAAAGTCTTCCTAACTCCTCAGTAGAAAAAACCCAAGTACAATATTTGAGCAAGGTCTCTGTGACGTTGCACTCTATATGATTTTATAAAAATATGCTAATGAGTGTGAATATAATGTAACTGGAATATGCTTCATGCAAAAGGTCTCTTGTAAGGTATCGTTACAAAGCTTATAATCTACTGAGTGTGTTCATCCTATTTGTATAAATGTATCACTCTTGTATCTGAAACTAGAAATATGAAATATAACTTTGAGGTCCTATTGTAATTATGCAAAGTGTGGGCCATTAATGGTGGCTTGGAATCTTGATGGCTCCCATTAACCAGGACAATTGGTTGTAAATGGCTCTGTTTATTTGTAAGTCTTCCTGTATACGTGTGTGCTGGCAAGTGGGTAATGAAGTCTTACAGTGACATGTGATCATGTCACCTGAACTGGAATCCATCTTTAACCTGGTGCTTTTCCATTTAGAAGGAGGGGTGGGAACCCAGAGAGGGACAAAGGATTCCTGCCTTGTGAAAAAGATATATAAGGGGGTGGAACAAAACAAAGGAGGCTGCAGTCATGAGAAATCTCCTAGCTACCACCTGAGCTGGAACAAGGACTGTACCAGGGGAAAGGTTTGGGCCCAGACTAGAAAGGAGCCTAGTCTGTGAAAGAAGCTTATTGGAAGATTTACCTGCATTTAGTTTCCTACTGTATTAGGCTTAGACTTGCGTGTTTTTGTTTTATTTTGCTTGGTAGTGTACTTTGTTCTATTACTTGGAGCCACTTAAATCCTACTTTTTATATTTAATAAAATCACTTTTTGCTTATTAATTAACCCAGAGCAAGTATTAATACCTGAGGGAGCAAACGGCTGTGCATATCTCAATATCACTGTTATAGAGGGTGAACAATTTATGAGTTTACCCTGTATAAGCTTTATACAGAGTAAAATGGATTTATTTGGGGTTTGGACCCCATTGGGAGCTGGGTATCTAGGTTCTGGAGACAGGAGCACTTCTTAAGCTGTTTTCAGTTAAGCCTGCAGCTTTTGGGGGATGTGGTTCAGACCCCTGGGTCTGTGTTTGCAGCAGGCTAACATGTCTGGCTCAACAAGACAGGGTACTGAAGTCCCAAGGTGCTGGGGAAAATAGGCTCAGAAATAGTTTCAGGACCTCAAGTGACAGTCCTAAGGGGGCATGTCTGTGACTCCATCTATCACAGTCTCTATCACCAAAAACACTCCCTTCCCTGCAAAGGAAAAGCCCTTTTCTACTCTAGCAGTTCAGTTCCACTACCAAATTCTGAGCTCCTGTACAATTATGGTGGCTCCCACAGCATCACTAGAGGAATTCTGGGTTGAAAGCTTGTGTACATGAAGCATTCTCTTTCGCTGCACTTCCCCCAGTTCAGGAGTAGATGTGGCAGAGAGCTCTTCCTCTCCGGAGTGTCTGTCCATCTGGAGTTCTGGGTAAATCTCTTATGCAAATGAAGCAGCTCTGTGGTTGTTCTTCCCCCTACTAACCAGCAGATGGGAGCAGATAGCTCCTTACCCTCTAGAGCTTCGAGCAACAGGGTTTACACATGCATCAATTGCGGTGAGTTGGGCAGGTGGATGGTGCTGGTGGTGATGGAGCTCTGCAGTGAGGAGGTTGTATGTAAATTATTCAGTTACCAGTAAAATAAATGATCAGTGATCACTCCTCAGCCATGAACAGGAGCATGAGCCAGGAAGAGCAGTGAAATCATGTCTCTGTAGCTAATTTTCCCTGGTGCTCTGAATGGGGGATAGTCAAGCTATGGGTGGAGTAGAAGGCTTACATCTTGACATGCAATTTTGAGTGCTATGTGGCAACTTTTTTGTTTTTGTTCTGGTAAGGTCTTTTATTAAAACCTCTTCCTAGAGCTCCCCATTGGACTGTACTTGCTGTGTCTGTTACCTGCTGAGCTGTAGCACGACAGGGGCAGAAATTTAGACGGTCGGGGTTGGGGGAACATCAAGGCCACTGTGGCTTTTCATTCATTTGGTGGGAAGCGTAACTTGTTCCTGAAGAAGCTCATGGCTCCGTCTGGGATGTTCCTCTCCAGTCCTGCCAGGAATTGGACTTCGGAGTGGGTATAACATCACTTCCTCACAGCAAGGTCCCCTTGTGCTTGGGAACCTACAGGGCGGTTCCACTCTGAGCCCTAACCCTCAGAATGGCCAGATGGAATGCCTTTGTTCTAGGCAGCTCCGGCCTGGCTGTGTTCAGTTGACAAATGTGATGATTTTTTTTTGCTATGTGCAGGCTGTGCAAACTCACCCTGACATCTGAGGAATTCATTGCTGATCCAGGGCAGAGCCCAGCTCAAAGACTGGCATGAGGAAGGGGCCAGTTTGTGCTTCCCAGATCTCGGGGCTGCTGGTGACCAGCTTGGCCTCTGGTGCAGTTAGAACAGACCCAAGGGCTGTCTTAAGCTGTGCCTGGCTGCCCAAGGCTCCTGCCATGCCCCTCCTTACACTCAGAATACCCCTTGCCTGTCTCCAACATCCCCCCTGCATGGGGTGGTCTTGTGCAAGGTGGTACAGAACCGACAGTGCTGTGGTTATTCCCAGCGGGCTGGGCCACTTTGCAATGGTGTAGCTGTCACAAAGTGGCTGCAGGTCAACCAGGAATTGGGTCATTCTGGGCTGAGTCAATAAAGGTTCTGGAAGCCCAATTCTGCCCTCAGTCCCACCTAGGCATCCTTATGGCCTTCACATTATATTCCATGGGTTTGCACAGGTGTAGCTGATTGGCCCACAATTGGAATTTAGTAAACAATTCTGCCGATGATGAACAAGAAGTCATAAAATCCATGTCACTGCCTCTCAGCTGGTTTGGATTTGCAGGGCTAACCGATATAGTAAAATGTTCTTTTAGCCACTAAAGTCAGCAGCCTCTCGGTCTGGATACATATATGGGAAAGGTCTACTCTGGAAGAAGGGGGTCCCTTTAGAGAGCAGAACTGTGCTTTAACTTGGTTGGTAGTTCAATGGACTTTACATACATGGTCCAGGGGTGCATGGAAATGTCTGTAACTTGCTTTGTGAAGGGATAACATCGCTATTGACCCTAGCCGGGGAGGATGCTGTCTTGCTTGAATTCTCGTCCATGTCTAAGTACAGGGTTATATTGTGTAGCAGCGGCAGAAGAGAAAGTGATAAAGGAAGAGAATCACAGGGACATTACAGCCCCAACAAAACAATGTTTCTGAAACCTTACGACTCCAGAAGGTGCCACCTGGCACTGGCCAATGTCACCTGGGATTCCTACTAATTATAACACAAGAACAGACCCTAATACACAAGGGTCATGCTTTTCTCACAGCCCAACCATTGCAACACGCCTTTGCTCACACAATAACCCATCCTGCACATGCAGTGACCTGTGGTCACCTGTATGTGCATATTTTGTGGGCATGATTTGGGCTGCAATGTTTGGCCCAGTGCATCTTGCACACCCAGATCCTCTAGTGCTGCAAACTTCAGCCTCCCCTTGTGGGTTAACAAACCCTTGCCAGTTATGCAATAGAGAAAACCACATCTGCTTCTGATGATTCCTCAGCCCTTACTTTATGGACTGGCCTGCTAGGCTTTTCGACAGTATTTTATTAGCTCATTTGAGCCAGATTGTGGGACTGGTGCTTTGTACGGTACACAAGGTGGGTAGGTCTTGCTATTCAACTGACTGGTTGTTCTTAAGCTGTGTTTATTCTAAACTGTATTTTTTGGGAGAGGGGTGTCAAATGAATAGTGCATGTAGATGAGCCAGCCATGATCAGTTGACCAGTTCAGGGCAGTCTGGGAGGTGATGGGGGTGGTTGCAGGGCCGTCCTTAGCCATACGCAAAGTACGCAGCTGCATAGGGGACAGGAAATTGGGGGCACCAAATTTCCTGGTCCCCTACACAGCTGCGTGCTGCTCCAGCCCCTGCTCCACCTCTTCCCTCCCCCTGCTCCACCCCTTCCCCAAAGCCCCCGCCCCTGCTTCACCCCGCCCCGCCTCTTCCCGCCCCTGCTTCACCCTGCCCCGCCTCTTCCTGCCCCTGCTTCACCCCGCCCCGCCTCTTCCTGCCCCTGCTTCACCCCGCCCTGCCTCTTCCTGCCCCTGCTTCACCCCGCCCCGCCTCTTCCCGCCCCTGCTTCACCCCGCCCTGCCTCTTCCCGCCCCTGCCCTGCCCCAGCCCCGCCCCCACTCCACCTCTTCCCCTGAGGACTGCAGCAGGGGTCAGGTGCCCTGCACTCACTGGGTGGTGGTAAATGGAGCGACCCAGCCCCAGCCAGCTCCCAGCTGCGCCGCCGGTGAGTCCTGGGGGGTGGTTCCCCCTGCCCCCCTGTCCCAAGGCTGGGAGCCAGGGGAGCAGAGCGGAGCGGGCTGGAGCACTCACCGGGCGGCAGGAAGTGGAGCGACCCGTTCCCAACCCACTCCGCCAGCTCCTGCTGATGGGCGGTTTCCCCTCTTCCCCCCAAGCCTGCTCCTGCCCCCTCGCGGAGGCCAAAGGGGGCTGCTTAGGGCACCAACATGGCTAGGGATGGCCCTGGGTGGTTGTCTTGGAATTTGCAGTATAGGCTGGGGGCCAGGAACTGTACTGCTGTAATTCCCTTGGCCGATCTTCATTAGCTTTACGAAATATACGTGTGCGCGCACACACATCTGCCTCCCTGGTCAGCGTGTGTTACGTGTCCCCCCTCTATGCCCTGTCCACAGAAGGTGTGAGTCTGCTTGGAAGCCTGGGTTTAGCTCAAGGCGTAGAGACTCGCGCTTTCAGCTCTGGAGGCCTTGGCTCAGTTGGTGCTGGCCCTTCCGTGTGTGTTTGTTAATAACGTTGCCTGACTTTCTGTGAGCAGACCTAGAAGGTGACTCTCCCATTCCTCTTCCTTCAATGGCTCCGAAGTTCTACCTTTGGGAAGGCCGACCTGACTCCAGAGCCTGTGCTGTGATTGTGCCTCAACTTCCCCCACTTCACTAAGGCGTCAGGTGACAGAAATGGGGGGGGCAATTGCCGTCCGTGGACTAGTGTCTCTAGTCCTTGCCCCTGGATGCTGAAGTGTGAGGAGTGTGCCTCTTCCCTCAGAGACTAACGTTCGCCTTTAAAAAAAACCCTACCTCCGGAAGAAATGAGGAAGTCTGCTTTAAAAATGTAAATTTAACTCCTCCTCCCATTGGTTTGCTGTCTTCTTCGGGAGATGTTTGCGGGGTTTATTTTTATGCAACCTAACTTTAAATGGAAAGCATTCTCTTCCAAATGGCTCTAAAATTGCCTTGAGGTCAGCCCTCCAATTGCCAAGATGTCGCAATATAAACTGCCTGTGATACGATGCTATTCTACACTGCCTTCCAGGGACACTGTACAAAATACAAACAACTCCTTTATAGCCTTATATAACACTCAGATTGTTTGCCTTCTGGGAATGGCCTTAAACATGAGTGCCGGGTATTTTGGACTGGAAGAAAGTAAAGTTAGAGAAAAATGTACTTTGACTTTCCTGCCTTCCTTTTCAATCAGATGTCAAATGTGGTTGGGGCAGGTTTAAGAAAGGCAGGTACCCCACCTCGCCCACCTCCATTGCATAATGGAATCTCCTTGTTTTCACAGAATGCTTGACACCCTTTTCCCCGGCCTTCATGTAGAGCTCTGTTCCCTTCTCTACAAGCTAAACAAATGAAACGCTTTGCTTCCCAGAGTCAGCCAGCCCTCAGCCAAGACATTACAGCTAGTTTTTAATTAAAACAAAAGTCTCATTTTTAAACTGTCCAAAGGATGCAGAAGAGAGAAAAATCCTGGTAGATAAATCATTTAAACCTCACCATTTAAAAAGCCAGGTATTTTAAAAAGGAGGAAGCTAGTAATTATTCTGTGACTGCCTTTACCATTTTTCATTTACATGGCTGAAAATCTAGCTGAGGGTGTATCTATTCTGAAGCCCATCCTAAACAATGTTCCTGGATAAAGCAAAATAAAGTGAGAGATTTGTATTATCCATTTTAAAAAGAAATTATCTATCTATCTAGCTAATCTCGTAGGAAGAACTGGCAGCACCACCTACTGTTAAGATTGACTGATACTTCCCATTATCAGACCCTGTTTTCAGTTGCTTATAACTTTGTCAAACTTTAATTGTTTGGGTCGACATTTTTTATGCCAAGTGTCAGCCTCAGGCTGAATTATTTTCGAAAATTACAGCTAAAACAGTTCAGTTGATTCCAACAACTAGGCTAGAGAAAACTATGTTGCTTTGCCTATGTTAGAAAATTCTGGTAGATCTTTACTTTCAGAAGCTTTAGTACCCTTGTGCTTTGGTGCAGGGATGTGAAATTTGGCAGATGGGTAGCCTTTGTGTTAGGGCTGTGCCCTTTGCCATCCCCATGAAAATCTGCCCATATATGGCCAAGTCATATACAGGTCTCTTGCGTCTTACGTGCATTTAACATGCGCGATTTCGGCTTTGCGCAGTCGGCAAAACCACAACAACAACAAAAAAAAGAGAGAAAAAAAGCAATTTACGTACTGTTTTTGTAGTGCGGGCGATTCCGCCCGCCATTGAAGTCAATGGGATTTTGGCTATACGCGGTTTTCGCTTTATGCGCTGACCGCGGAACGGAACCCCCGCGTAAGACGCGAGAGACCTGTACCTTTGAAAAATCTCAGTTTGCACACTGTCAGTAGATACTTCTTAGATTTTAGCAGCTAAATTTGCCATCTGCACTGGGCACTCTGCAGCCTGGAGATGAGCACTGGGCATGCTGTAACCGTCTGTGCCAGGCCTTGAACTGAAAGCAGGGAGACAGCCTCTGGGGTGCTCTCAATGACCCCTCTTCCCCCATTGGGCCTAGGCAGTGTGGAGGAGACAGCAGAGGGGACAAGAAGGTGGGGTGGGGATTAGGGGAGTAGATTGGAACAAGGAGCCTAGGGGACAGGGCAGGGCAGAAACTAGAGGCTGGTGGAGGGGAGGGAAACTGGGATTGGGAGTTAGGATGGGGGCGGAGACTGGGACTGAGAACCAGTGGAGTATGGGGAGAGATGTGCTTGGTGGATGAAAGACAGATCTGATGAGAACTGGGACTGGCTGGGCAAAGCCTGGGACAAGGAGCCCAGGGTGGGTGGGAAGGGACATGGAGACTGGAGAAGGAGCAAGGGAGAGGGATTGGGGCTGGAGGAGAGAGACAGATCAAATGAAGAGATGGGAGGGGGAACTGGGACTGGCTGGGCAAGGAGACTGGGACTGGGAGATGGGAGGGATGAGACTAGGACTTGTTGGGCAAGGAGCCTGGGAATGTGATGAGAAGCCTGAGGGAGGGGGAGTCTGAGATTGGATGGGTAGCACAAGGAGGAATAATGGGACTGAGATCCAGTGGAGAGGGGAAAACAAGCTGGACAAGAAGTGGAACTGGCTGGGAAAGGAGACTGTGGACTGGGAGTGTGGAGTGGGGAAAGACTGGGAGTGGGGAAGGGATGGGGACTCAGACAGCAAGCCTGGAGGGAGAGACTAGGACTGGCTGGGCAATGAAGCCAGGATGGGAATCTGATGAGTGGTGTCTGGGACTTGGTAGGCAGGGAAGATGGAACTGGGACAAGGAGCCAGGGGCAGGGAAGAGACAGGATTGGAACAGGAGCAGGTTGGAGCAGGCCAGGATAGGAGGGGGTCAGGGTTGGGAGGAACAGGCAGAAGAATCTGTGCCCAATAGAACACTGAGTCTCACCATTCCTCTGCTGTCAACAAATATCAGTGAAACCCACTGGCAAAGTGTGTGTCATTCCCCTCTACTGCTGGTCCACATACAGGGTGACAACCTACTACTGCTATCAGTTAGCTCAAGTGGCAGAGGTCTGCGGTGGATCTAAAGGTCTGCTGATGACCCACTTGGGTGTCAATATAATGCCACATGATGGAATTTCTGCTTTTTTAGTTTGCTTTTTTAAATACTTAGAAAATTAAACACACAAAATTACATTGAAAGAAAAGTATTAAGATTGCAAAGTCAAGCATTCCCAAGTCAGGAAATGCCAGAATTCAGGTGGCCTGTGCAACCTTAATTTGGCCCCCTTGCATGTGTGCATTATGATACAGTCTTTAATTACATGACCTACTTCAATTATTATGATATATTATACAGAGCCCTGAGTTCCTTGCAGGGCCCACTTCATAAATAAAAGTATTGTGATTATTATTATGAATTAAAGGTGGGGCTTCAGGCTGGATTAAGTAAATTAATGACTCTAAGATGCCTGTAAATCTCTGTGGAAAGGTGAAAATACCTGTATGTTAAAGGCTAAGGATAGAATTTTCCAAAGTGCCTGAGTGACTTAGGAGCACATGTCCCATTGAAAGTCAACAGGACTTGTGCTCCTAACTCCAGTGCTTTTGAAAATTCCCCCCTTAAACCATTAACCAACTGCTTCCTGTTCCTTGCATTTGTTCTCTAGCTAGACTGCCACAATGCATAGAAGTAGCTGGTTTCATATGCCTCATGCTTTGTTCAAACACAGTAGAAGAAGGCTGTGCTTTGAACCTTCTATGAGCGTCCCCATTTAACCTTTGCCAACAGGCCATCTCATTCCCAAGGAGCTTCTTGGTAAGGTTGGATGTGGGTCTTTCTGTGTGTATGGTATGTGGGAGTACTTCTTTCAGTCCCTAGCCCCACAATAGACACTACTAAGAAACCCTTGGGAGTTGGGCCCTGTGCGTTTCAGAGGGGATGCAGAAGAAGACACGCAAAGAAGAAGAGCTATTCTGCTCTCTACAAGGCTGTCCATTGCTCCTCAAGTGCCTCTTCAGAGTGGCTGGCACCATGATGAGATGTTCTCCTTGATAGAGGGCTCCCTAGATATTGGAAACATCCTGACCTGCATTTTCAAACATGGAAACATGGATCCACACAGAGGATCCCAGTGCAGATTTCCTCTCTTGCTGCGTTGCTTTATGATCTCAACCATTTGAAGTTTTGTTCAAATTTATACGTTCATGTTCTTAATCTTCTATCTTGTGTATCCTAAGTGGATCCCGTGATGTTCCTATTCGAAGCAGCAGCTCAGTGGCTCAGAGTTTGGCAGGGGCTGGGGTATTTACTCTGCAAAGCACTCAGAAGTATGGCATACTGGAGATGCCATGTCCACTATGCTGCCAGGCCTTGCCTGCCTAGGGGAGCAAAAGCCCAGAATTGGGGATCAAACTTAAGCTTCTTCCATTGCAGTGTAAATCATCTGCCCTTTACATCCTGGTTTCAACTGGAAAATATCTCTGTATAATGAACCCGGTTTTATCACAGAGCTCAAATTCCCTGAAGCCAGTGGCTTTACACATAAGAACATAAGAGCGGCCATACTGGTTCAGACCAAAGGTCCATCTAGCCCAGTATCCTGTCTACCGACAGTGGCCAATGCCAGGTGCCCCAGAGGGAATGAACAGAACAGGGAATCATCAAGTGATCCATCCCCTGTCGCTCATTCCCAGCTTCTGGCAATCCAATCTAAAAGCCATTGATGGACCTATCCACCAGGAAGGAATGCAGGATACCTGTATATCCACCTAATTTTTCTTGAAGTGTCTTAATAAATACATTGATCTAAGAGTGTGTCTACACTTAAAAAGCTACAGCTGCACTGCTGCAGCGCTTCAGTGTAGACACTACCTACGCCACAGAGAGAAGTTCTCCCATCGGTGGAGGTAATCCACTTCTCTGGAAGGCGGTACCTAGGTCGACAGAAGAATTCTTCTATTAACCTAGTGCTGTCTACACCGGGGGTTACGTTGGCATAGATATGTCTCTCGGGAGTGTGGATTTTTCACACCCCTGAGAGAGATAACTATACCTGTGTAAGTTCCTTATGTAGACCAGCCCTAACATAGGGTCTTCCGTCTGAGGATCTCAAAGTGCTTCATGGGCATTAAGGGCTAAGTCCTTCCCAGACCAGCACTATAAGCGGGAGCAGGGATGCTGGCAGATGCATCAGGTGCTGCCTAAATGCCAGTCAGGGCGTGATTCCTGCGTGAGCCTGGGAGATGCGCAGGTGGAGTTGTGGGCACTCCTGGGTGGTGCATGACGCTGGCTGCAGCATATATGCTAGCCAGCTGGAGTGCAAGATCGACACCCGTAGTGGGTACAACACACCCCTGACATGGTGCATTTATCTCCTAGGGAAATATCCTGGGTAAAATTTGCAAAAGTATATAAGTGACTTGGGAGCCCCAGGGTAAAATTTTCACTTTTAAAAATGGGACCTGAGCTTCAAAATCACTTAGGTGCTTTTGAAAATTGTGCCTTCTTTCTGATTCTTATCCCTCCAGCATATGGCAGAGTCTAGCCCAGACTAATTAAGCCTCATTACTACCATAACTACTAAGTGAGCAAGGTCAGAACTATCCCATTTTACAGATGGGGAAACCGAGGCACAGATACAGGGCATTTCCCAAGCTCACGCGAGTCAGTGACAGAGCCAGGAAGAGAACCCTGTAATCTCCTTCTTTAACTCAGTAAACCTCACTTTCCTCCCAGAGCCAGGGAAGAAGACACAATAGAGAAGAGCATTATTGTCAATTTTTCTTCAAATTCCAAATATCCTGCTTTGGTTTAAGCTCAATATCCCACCCAATTCATTCTGAAGATCTTATTTCTCCAGAGTGGCTTGAGAATTCTCCCTGGGCACAAAACAGTCAGAGATAGGGCCGGAGCAGACGGAGGGAATTGCTTTGCTTTTGTTAGGAAATTCTATGGATGCGATTTATCTCCCCTTGATTATGAGCACAAGTGGATACATTTGCCTTGTTAAATATTTATATTCAAAATCAGGTAACAAGCAGCAAGTCTCTGGAATGACTGCCTAGGAAACGTGTCCCCCGATCATATGGTTTCTGATGTAACAATTTAATCTACTCTCCTGCCTCTTGGATCAGTTTCCAAACTCAATGTGCAGCACAAATTGACCAGGGATAACATAAACTTTTAGTGCTACTGACTTTGGGGTTACACAAAAGCTGGAGTCTCAGTCTGTTGGCTTTGAGATCAATACTGAAACATAAGTGGCTAACATCCCCACACACACTAGAATTTATTTTCCATAGCTCTCCATAAATCAGTAATATTATGATGTCCATTCTGCTCATGCCGGCCCATAGTTTATGGTGAATAGCCATCCAGAATTTGACTAATATGTGAAACTATTTCTGTCCATCTGGTCCAACAGGCAATGCAGGCACGTCAGAGCAAAGTAACTCTTCCAACAGCTGCCTTTGTTCGTAATAAATCTCCGATTAAAACCAAACAGATGTGGAGGGTGGATTTTTCATGAAGACTCTTTGTTGCATTCTGCATTATTAGCCCCGGGCTGGGCAGCCTAGCCCACCACCATAGAGGATTCCCAGCATTTTTGCTTTGCTTCCCATTCCCCTGTGTGAAGGTGAGAGTCAATTAAGGGCCCTGTGAAAATGTCTCTTGGTATCTTGGAGTCCTTTGACCCACTGGACACTACAAATAAACTTTTGAAGGCAAAGAAATTCTGAGTTAAATTCACATGAGCAAAATCCAAGGGCCTGATTCTCCTCTTGCTCACATGGATGTAAATCAGGAGTAACTCCTTTGAAGTAAATGGAATAGACCAATATGGGGGGGGAACACTGGAGACTCTATTGTCCTAGAGACCAATGCTCTTAAGATAGCAGAAGCATGTCCAGCACTGCTGCATGTTGCTCACCTTATGACTCCTCCTACCCCTCTGCAGCTCTGAGCGGGCTGTGTGGTCTAATGGAGTTAGATGTAATATGCAATATGAGTCACTGGAGTTACACCAATATAAAACAGGAGCGAGAGGAGGGACGGATCCGAACGTTGTGCAAATACAGAAATACAGAGTTAAGTTGCTCCTCCATACCGCATTGCACTCTATGGACTCTGGTTCTGAGACTTATCTACTCGATATCTTATCTTCTGGCTATTATAGCAGTATTGGCCCAATGTAATTCCACTGATTTCAGTGGAGTTACTTCTGATTTACACTAGAGAGCCAGACCTATTGCCTATCTTCCATACTGTATTCAGTGAGGTACCCCTGGGTCTGCTGCTAGTATTTGGAGAGCGGGCAGGGACATATGGATATCTGATTATCTGGGACTTCGAAGCTCAGTTGAGATCTTTGTGGAGTGTATGCAGAAGGTCTCAGCTATGCAGTCTTGAGAAAGGCTGAGTCAAGAGGTATCCTGACTCAGATGTTCAAGAAGCGCAGAGTAAAAACTGATCAGTCCTTCTTTTCCAAGTGTCCCATGATATGAGGATAAGGGAGTCACCCATAGTTAATGACTGGTAAATGTAATGCAAATGAAAGGAAATACTTCTTCACACAGCATAGATTCTGCCTGTGAAATTCTCTGGTGAAGGAGGCCAGACTCGCATACCAGAGCTGGATTTAAAAGAGGTTGGCTAACTTTGAATGGCCAATATTAACATCTCTAGTTATACTATAACCATGGTATTTTATAACTCTTCAGCTGGTACCAGCTCTCCTGATGTTCTGGTTTAGAGCCTGAAAGATAGAAGCTTAGAAACAAATTAGCACAGTGCTCCCACCATGGCAGACCCTGCTCAGTCTCTGCCACAGTGTGTTCGGTACTTGGGGCTGCACAAATGCTAATTAAGTAGCATTTGTGCAGCCCCAAGTACCGAACACACTGTGGCAGAGACTGAGCAGGGTCTGCCATGGTGGGAGCACTGTGCTAATTTGTTTCTAAGCTTCTATCTTTCAGAGCTGGTACCAGCTGAAGAGTTATAAAATACCATGGTTATAGTATCGCGACAAAGTCTGTGTTGCATGTTCTGTGTCTGTTAAAATAAAAAAAATGTAATCTCTAGTTATAGGGTAAGGTGAGGGTAACTGCTTCTCAGGCTGCAGGATGTAAGGAGTCAGAAAGAAATCCTTCCCTGACACGATATTGCGCAGCTCCTATCAGAGTCTCCATCCTCTGCAGCATTCAAGGTTGGACAGGGCGGGTGATGGGATACCAGGCTTGATTCATAGATTGTAGATTGGACCCAATAACTTGTGCTTGATTACAACATATCTTCCAGAAAGACATCTAGTCTTGATTTGAAGATATCAAGAGCAGACGCTCCACTTCCCTCGGTAGGTTGTTCCAGAGGTTAATCACCTTCCCTGTTAAAAAAATTATGCCTTATTTCCAATTAACATTTGTGTGGCATTAACTTCCAGCCATTGGTTCTTGTTATGCCTTTGAAGGGCTGATGATCCAATCCCGAACCGCAAATCTTATGTTCCTAAATCAAACCTACAGACATTGATGTTTACTTAATCAAAGTCACTCTGTGGATTTGTTATTAATTGTTTTAATTACAGTAGCACCTAAAGGCCTCAACCAAGAGCAGGGCCCCATTGTGCCAGGCACTTCACATAAACATAGTGAGAAACAATCCCCGCCCTGAAGAGCTTCCAGTCTAACTAGACAAGACAGACAAAGGGGTAGGAGGTTGAAATAGAGGTCAGAGAGCTGAAAAGTTTCTTTTACAAGGTGTCACAGCAGGTCAGTAGCAGAAATGGGAGTGGAACCCAAGTTGCATGACTCCAAGGCTGCTGCCCTATCCACTAGCCCACACAGCCTTCTCTGAGCCACATCTGGGTGAAAAGTGTCATAAGTTGATCAGCATGTAGCAGTGCTGGCTACCATCCTGCCATCTCATGGCCACTGGTCTAGGACAATGGAATCTCCAATGGTTTGTCTTCATTCTGTGGACAGCTCAATAAGAGACAGGAGGGATCTTCTTTTGGACTCTTGTAAGACCTCCACTACTTGGTACTCAAAGTGTTTCATTCTGCAGACCCCCACGAAGGGAGCATTACGCCCAACTATTCATGGTCACACATTCTAAGAGTCTGAGCCTTTTGTCAGGCCATTTTCTTATAACTCTGACCCCAAGGATCAGATTTAAGGTACAATATCCCCTACTTGTTGCACATACGAGAAGTGAAGCTTTCATTGTCTCGCTCTTATATTGGTTCAATTCCCTAATCTGATTTGTGGTGCATCTTACAAATATGGATGCCTTTCAAACACAAGCAAATGTGGGATGTTCTCCTGGGATCATCCTTATTTCTTGACACGTGTGTTGGAGAGAAGAAGGGGGAGGACAGAGCTGCTGTCTTGTTAACCTCAAGTCTAGCCTTTGCTGAAGTTTCCACTTCAAAAGCACGTTCTGCAGACAACACTCACAATTACTAGATAAATCACACACGCTGGGGAGCTGGGACCAGAACCTTAATTCCTCAGTCCCAAAGCCATGGGCGTTCACCTCTTGAACTAAAGCACAACGCCATACTTGGAGCTAAGAGGAACACTACATTCCTGCTCCTCTCCCTGGGAAGCCATTTAAAGACCAAATCACTCACTCAGCCACACGAAGCCAGTGCATTACTCACTTTTGCTCATCACAGCTCACAAAGTAAAGCTGATACTTCACGTTTACAGGTGTCAAAGTTTTTCTGTGCTGTCTTCCCAAATGCTTCAGAATGTTTCTTTGTTGAGCTGAAGGGCAAATGCACAGAAGTTAAAATCACCAAAAAAACATTAGCCTTGGTCTTTAGCAGCAACACTTTGTGGATGGAAATGATGGAAACTCCCTCTCTCCCTCTCCAAATTCTTCTGGCTACAGAGATTATACACAGTGCTTCAGCCAGGATATGGGGTTGGGAACCCCACAGAAGCAGCGCTGCCATGAAATTCCTAGGACAGCCTGATCTGGGCCAAACTGGAAACACTAAAAGAATATTTTTGCATTTCTGCTTCTGCTGGAAAATGAAATGAAAAACATGAACCCAGTTTCTCTGTAGCTCCAAAAAAGGTACACGAGTCAGCTTTCCCTCACTGAGATAATCATTCTACTTGCAAAGGCGTGTGATAGGAGCTGTTCCGAACTCTCACCCCCTTTGGGGAGGCAGGAATTCACCTAGGAATCACCCCAAGGCACAGACCTCCCCCAATGCCTTTATCAGCATGGATAGAGCCCCAGTGTCATTGCAAAACAGAGAGTCTGACATAAACCCCAGTCAGATGCCTAAAAGGAATTGATGGCGCCTCCAGCCTCGACTCTTCATTGCCAGATTAAGGCACCTCCTTCCCTTAGTACAGAGGCCAATTTTTGTGTGCGGTGCACACCTATCGGGACCTTGCACTCCAGCAGCTCCCTGGGCCTGTCACCCACCCCTGGGCTCAGGCTCCAGGCTCTGAGCCTGCTGCGTCCCTGCAGTGCAGCACATGTCCCCTCCAGCGGCGTATTATCACCTAGGCCGACAAGCCCTAGGCCTAGGGCGGCAAATGTGCAGGGGCGGCAAATTTGAGTGCCCACGGAGAAGTTCCCCTGCTCCAGCTGCCTCCTCCATGAGCGCCGCCGCTTCCTGTTTCTCTCCCCTCCCTCCCAGCACTTGCGCCGCGAAACAGCTGTTTCGTGGGGCAGGGAAGGAGGGGGAAGAGGGGGAACGCGGCGTGCTGGGGAAGAGGCAGGGCTGGGGCGGGGATTTGGGGAAGGGATCCAATGGGGCAGGGAGGGGGCAGAGTTGGGGCGGGACTTTGGGGAAGGGGTTGGAATGGGGGCGGGGAAAGGATGGAGTTGGGGCGGGGCCAGGGGCGGCAATCATTTCAGGGCCTAGGGGCGGCAAAATTATTAATCCGCCACTGCCTACAGCCCACATAGTCTCCTCTCAAACAGCAGCCCCATTCTCCAGTCAGGTGAGAGCTGGTTGTGTGTGTGTGTGTGTGTCTCTGTGTGTGTGTGTCTGCCCAACCCCAGCCAATGAGGGCTCTGGGGGAAGCCTTAGTGTTCACAGTGCTGCTGCTGATCTCTGGAGCTGGGGCTGCACAGGAGAATTCTGACTCTTTACCTCCCCACTTCATGCTGGCTGAGTCAACAGGCCCGATCCACGCATGCAGGCCGGAATGCAGGGGAAACGTGCAGTCTAAAGTGAGTCCTTTGGTAGTAGCTGACAACACACATGTCAAAAAGACAGAGAAAAGGACTGGCCAGACCACAAAAGCCTCTTGCAAGCTGTCCTCCTTCTTTCTTAGGACTCCAAAGGCAGTAGCCTTCTCCCTGAACTGACCCGTTGACAATTTACCTCTAGTATCTGTTGGTAGGTGAAACAGCAAGATCTTGCCATCATCATTAGACAATTTAAACAAAAGCCTCCCAGACTTCACACTCTGCTTCCCTGGGTGTTGTAGCTCCAGCTGTTGGTTTGTTTGGTTTGGTTTCTGCACCTCAGCTAACACTTTCTAAGGATGCTTAATTTAATTTCTCAGTAGTTGTTATGCAGTTAATGTGCTTCATACCTGCCAGCTGCTGGTGAGTGTTGGATACATCAATGGTACCGAAATAAGTGACCCCTGCAAAGAAATCTCTTGTTGGTGCTGCACTGAGGTGACCTTGCAGATACTGCAAATTTGGACTAACGTATCTGCTTTTGGTAATGTGACTATCGGCATCACCCAGGAGGTGGACGTTACATAACTAGTCACTAACCTTGGCAGCTCTTGGTCCACTGCCTCCCGAATGCATATGCTATTGGATCCAATTTGGGAACTCAGGGCTTCTGGACACAAGTTTGGTTGCTGCTTTTAAACATTTTGTGTGGCAGAAAAGCTCCCTGAATACAGCTCTGTGGCAGCCTAAATGGTCACCGTGTTACTAGCAAATCATACACATGCAAGATTTTGGGTATTTTGCAAGGAAAGTCACAGACCTTTTTATTTGCTGCCAGCAATCCACTCTGCTTTATTTTATCACTTTCCAATCACAGGCATAGCCCACGTCTTGTTACAGATACTGATAGCATAGTTCAAGACTGTACTAAGTCCTATAATGAGAACGCTCATTAGGGGGTCAGTGCACGTCTCTTGCCCCTTCCCTTAAAAAGGGGGAGTTGCTAATACCCCTCAGATAGAATGACATCACAAACGACTGAACAACAAGAGTCAGTGGGAGAATTCAGGTTATCTGTGAAGTTTGTGTGTTTTGGATTTGCATGGCCTTGAGAATGGCCCCTGGTTCAGAATCAAAGGAAAGTTTAACATATCTAGTTTCCATCAGCTGATCAGGAGCCAGCGAGGGGTTAAGACTGCTCCAGGTCATAGCACAGCCTTTTGCTACCATATGTGGGGTCGCACCTTTTGGGGGACTCAGGATCACACATCCCTTCACTTACAGCAAAAATGTTTTGGTGTAACTTGCACCTAAGACAACACTTTAATGCGGCAATAGCAGTGACAGAGAAATCAACAGACTTCCAGGCCCTGGAGTCTGTTCCTTGATTTTTACTAAATCTAGCATGTTCCTGTCAAACTGTCTGGAACAGGCGTTTTGTGAAGTTTTTTTATCCCAGAAGATACCATGTACAATTTCTGTTTTAAATTATGCAGCAGTAAAAGAAACCTCACCAAGCCGGTGTTTGTTACTAATTATGTTACTTATGTTTTTACATCAACAACTCCAAACTTCAAACCAACTGCAATAAGAAGAAGAATGCAATTCGGGTCAGGTTTTACAAGCCTTTAAACATATTATATCTGTGTTTCCAATCAAATAAGCAGCCCCATCCCATATTGCTGCAAGAGATGGTTAACATGTTCCACAGATGTTCCCAACCATATGCAAGGCAGCCTTCCCCCCCAGCATGTAGACTGCTATGGCTACATATTATTACCTATTTTTACCATTGTAAGGCTCAAATCAAGATCGGGGGCCCATTCTGCTGCCCAGACACAAAGTTCAGAGACAGATCTTGCCCGAAGAGTTTAAACTCTTAATAGGTAAGATGCACAAAGGGTGAAAGAAGAAATAATGATTATCCCCAGTTTATAGATGGGATGCTGATGCACAGCGAGGTTAAGGGACTCACTCAAGGTCACACCGGGGTTCTGTAGCAGACTCAGAAATCGAACCCAGGTACCACACTCCCAACCCAGTGCCCTAACCAGAAGCCCTCTATGCTCTATTGCAAAAGGAGGCTGAGAAAAAGTAGAGGAAAGAATGAAGATCTGAGTGGGTGACTGCTGGCTGGTTGCCTCTTTGCCCAGGGCAGTTGCTAGAGCTGTCCCTTCAACCGAAGTGACACCATCAAACAAATGTGACTCTTTGGTTTTGATCAGAGCGCTATAATTTTGTCGCTGTTGTTTGGCCAAGGAAAGAGAGATGCCCATAGCGTAGCTCCATGGGGTAGCCTCATGCTCCCATACTACTTCTACTTATTCAGGGCATCATTACCTTGAGCTGGGCTCTGACACTTTCTCCTGCTGATTCTCGAAGCTGCAAGGAAATGTTACTTCCCTTTCCTTTGCCCTGCTGTGACATAGGGCTTGGAGAAAGGTAGCTGTGTGGAATGCCTGATACAGCCATGGAATTTGGAAGCTTACTGAGCTTTTTCTAAAGGTGGCAAGGGGTTGGGGAAAGTGCCCTAGAGGCAGAAGTCATTCATGGAACCCTTAACTGTGTTTTTTTCCACAAAAGCTCTAAAGGTTTTGAACCCCATACCCCTTAAAGCCATTTGCTTTCTCCCCATTTGGGATACCAACGTCCTGGTGGAAAGGAACAGCCATTGAATTTGAGTGCTTATATCCTATGGAGATCAGTGTACAATTTTGTACAGGAGATAGGGTGCTCTTCAAAACCCATAGGTAGGTTTGTGCGGGCACATTTATTCCTTGCATAATATATGGAGATATACCTATCTCATAGAACTGCAAGGGACCCTGAAAGGTCATTGAGTCCAGCCCCCTACCTTCACTAGCAGGACCAACTGCTGATTTTGCCCCACATCCCTAGGTGGCCCCCCTCAAGGATTGAACTCACAAGCCAGGGGTTAGGAGACCAATGCTCAAACCACTGAGCTATCCCTCCCCCCATCCTTTGTTAAGGGCATAGGTTTCCTGTGATTGGGCATTGAATTGTTAAAAAGTTTCAGTCATCCAGTCAGGAAACAGAAAAAATACCATGGAACTTAGACCACATAACCAATGACAAATCATCAATTGGTGGATAATCCACAAAGTGTTTGGGCCAATGAATAGACAGCTGGGAGGAACAAACCAGCTTAAGACCATTTTTATTGGTTCACAGATAGTTTAAAGTGTGGAGGCAGCTGCTCAGCTGGTGTGAACCAGTGTAGCTCCATTGACATGGAGTTCTGCTGATGGACACCAGCTGAGAGCATGGCCCCGATTCACTGAATAAATTGTTTGCTATAAACAATTCACCCAACTATATTAAGAAGAAATATTTTAAAAGGCAAATCTCTAAGGTGCACCACAACATATATGCCAAATGATGGCACGCCCAGAGACCTCATTGTGATATTGGGTGCTCAGCTCTTTTGAAAATCTGGCCTAGACTGAGTAATTGCATGTGGAAACAGCTGTATATCATGCATTCACATGTTTGGAGTATGCAATCACATGACTGTACGTTTGCATACATGCACCAGTGTCTATATATATATTCTCTTTTTGTCCAAATAATAGGGCTTGCTTCTTAAATGTGATTAGGCTCACATTTTCAATGAGTTTAATGCCAAATAAATATGGGGAGACCGTGGTGCCCTGAAGTTCCTCTCTGCATATATATGATATGATGAATTAAGAGGGCAAGAGGAAGCATGCACCTAATATTAAATGGTTAATGAAATGGGTTTACTTAGCAGGCTTTGAGCCTAGTTTGACTATCTATCCCTTTCCACCAGAATTCCAGGAACGTTTTTCCAGGAAGAACATGAAGAAGTCAGAAGAGATGGAGGAAAATATTCCCACACAGCAGCGAGGAAGCCAAGAACTTGACAGTGTGTCAATCCTTCATGTTCTCCCAGAGCACAGTTGGCTGCAAAACAAAAGAGGAGTGTTATGAAGCTCCATGATTCATCACATGTGTCATGGCTGGACACCAGGGAAAAAGAGAATGAGCAAAGCTCGATCTCTCAACAGCCCCCTCTCTGTCTGACAGGCCCTTACCTAGCAGAGCACAAGAGCCCTTGAATTTGCCCATCTGCCCAAGGAGTATTTTGTCACTTGTATTCCCAGCTGGAGTGTTGAAAGAATTTTATCAAAACAACCTCATACACGCTCCCTGAGAATGAATCCAATGTTTGCCTCACTGCAAATTGGCTGAAGAGGAGGATGGAAATTCAACAGCCTGTTCCAGCTTGACAGAGACTCCTGATAACTATCAACATTTTTCAGAACAATATTTTCTGTGAATTCATCTCTCTTGGTCTTAGCCATTAAATTTTGCTAGAAAATACATCTAGAGGAGCTATCCAAGTGCATTGTGGGTGCCTTGTCAGAGAAAAAGAGTTACCTGCACAGTCTTGTTTAGTAGGAAGAGAACCAGGTGCTTTTACAGTCTGGGCTCCACAATTTAAATATCACCCGGAAGGTGGAAAGATCCACTGAGATGAAGGGAGAAGGGGCTTTGGGTGTGGTGTTCAGTGATGACTCAATACTTAAGATGCTTGCAAGTTCTGTGTCTAGTTCCAATTGACTGTGCATAACAGCAAGTGCTTCACACTTCCCTGGCTAAACTCTCTCTCTGGGAAGCTCAGCCATTAAAGGTACTGTCACCGTCACAGACTGGTCGGATTGCTCTGTAGCGCCCCTGCAGGGCCAAGCGTGGTACTGCAAGCACTCCCTGCCTTAGCCCACAAGTTTGGGCCACATGCTTGGAGCAGGGTGGCCCATGCTGTAAGCTCAGTGCCCGTGTCTACACTGTTAAATAAAAATAAACTCAGAATTTTCCATTGTTGTTTGCAGTGTTGTTGTAGCGCTGTCGGTCGCAGGATATTAGAGAGACAAGATGGGTGAGGTAATATCTTTTATTGGACCAACTCTCTCACCAACAGAAGCTGGTCCAATAAAAGATATTACCTCCCCTCCCGTGTCTCTCTACACTCAGAATTTGGCTGTCTGCACCTTTAAAGAAACAAACAAAACCTCAAAGGCAAGTGCTTAGTTGCAACGCCTGAATGCAAGAGCCTGGCCTTGGGGTTTTGGGCTAGCTCTGAGGAACTGGTCCCCTGTCCCAGTCTCACCCACACTGCCTAAGAGGAAGCAGGCAAACCTTCTTAACTGGGTTGCTGGCTCCCAGTTGGCCAGTGTGTCCTCATAGCCCCTCTAGACCTCTGGACGATTAAGTCTTGTTGGTAGCACAGCCTGAGCGGCAGGGGGGTGTCAAGGTGCCAGTGTCTCCAGCAGGGGGCAGAGAAGGCCTGATAGACCCTGTCCCTTTCCCCAGTACCACATGGGGTTTATCGTGATAGTCATAAAAGAATAATTCATCTCTGGGTATCCTGTCAGTGACTGCAGAGAACCTTATGTAACCCCTTGATCAGTATGTTTTACAGGTGCCCATCTCTACTGGATCCACAGAAGATGAGTGTCTTTTACAGCACCGGCTAGGAAGCGTTAGCTCAAGCTATAGCAATTCATGCTTTTATCTTTCGTGGTCCTTGTTCACCAACGTAGCTCACAAGAACGCTGGGGGTGATGAAGAGGACGGGTAACTGATGCAGAGCGATCTGGATCGCTTGGTAAGCTGGGCTCAAGCAAACAATGTGTTTTAATATGGTTAACTGTAAATGAATGAATACAGCTAGGAACAGAGAATACAGGCCCTAGTTACAGGATAGGAAACTCTATCCTGGGAAGCAGTGACTCCGAAAGGATTTGGGAGGGCTTGGATAATCAGCTGAACATGAGCTCCCAGTGCAATGTGTGGCCAGGAGGGCTAATGCGATCCTCGGATGCATAAATAGGGGAATCTCAAGTAGGAGGCGAGAAGTTATTTTACCTCTGTCATTGGCACTGATAAAATCATCTCTCTCCTACTTGTCTTTAGAGAGACAAGGTAGATGAAGTGCTGGAATATTGTGTGTGGGTCTGGTGTCCACAGTTCAAGAAGGATCTTAACAAACTGGAGCAGGTTCAGAGAAGAACCATGAAACTGATGAAAGGATTAGAAAACCTGCCTTATAGCGATACACGCAAGGAGCTCAATCTATTTAGTTTAACAAAGAGAAGGTTAAGATTGGTCACAATCTGTCATGGGGAACAAATATTGATAATGGGCTCTTCAGTCTAGCAGTGAAAGGTCTAACACAGGGATGGGCAAACTTTTTAGCCCGAGGGCCACATTGTGGTTGCAAAACTGTATGGAGGGCCGGGTAGGGAAGGCTGTGCCCCCCCAAACAGCCCCCTCCCATTTCCTATCCCCTGACTGCCCCCCTCAGAACCTCTGACCCATCCAACCCCCCCTGCTCCTTGTCCCCTAACCGCCCCCTACTGGGACCCCCGCCCCTAATCGCCCCCCGGGACCCCACTCCCTATCCAACCCCCCTGCTCCCAGTCACCCACCCCTATCCACACCCCCGCCTCCTGACAGGCCCCCCAGGACCCCATGCCTATCCAAGCCCCCCGTTCCCTGTCCCCTGACCACCACCCCCCACAGAACCTCCGCCCCATCCAACCGCCCCCTGTCCCCTGACTTCCCCCCGGGACCCCCGCCCCTTATTCAGCCCCCCCGGCCCCAGCCCCCTTACCATGCTGCTCAGAGCAGCATGTCTGGCAGCCGTGCTGCCAGGCCGGAGCTAGACATGCTGTCGCTCTGCTCGGCAGGAGCTCACAGCCCCGCCACCCAGATCTCTGCGCTCGCGGCGGCGTGGCTGCGAGGGAGGGGCCAGGGGCTAGCCTCCCCAGCCGGCAGCTCAAGGGCCGGGCAGGACGGTCGCCGTAGTTTGCCCCCCTCTGATCTAACATCATCCACAGGCTGGAAGTTCAAGCTTGACAAATTCAGACTGGAGATAAGGCGTAACATTTTTAGCAGTGAGGGTAATTAACCACTGGAACAATTTACCAAGAGTCGTGGTGGATTCTCCATCACTGACAATTTTTAAATAAAGATTGGATGTTTTTCTAAAGGATCTTCCCTAGATTGTTGTGGGGCAGGTCTCTGGCTTGCGCTATACAGGAGGTCAGACTCATAACGGTCCCTTCTTACCTTGGAATCTATGAATCCCTGGTGTGTCAGCCAAGCTGGCAGCTGTGGGGACACGTTTATGTGAAACTCAGACAGCACAGGAAGGGGTACAATGAAAGTATAAGGGAATAGATGGACACTAGAATCAGAATAATTGCTTATTGGAGGGGAGCTCTCAAATCAAAGTGAGCCCATATTTTCGCTACTGGAAGGAAACACATTGGGTGGGCCACAGGAGGGTAACAACCTACTAATGCTACCAGCAAATGAAGTTACTCCTTTAGCTTAAGTGGTGGAGGCTGGTGCTTTGGAACTGGATGTCCTGGCTTCATGGCCTAGGCTGGAGGGGTTGGTACATGTCCATCAGGCCTTTCCAACTCTCAAACAAGCAGCTTTGTCACAGTTCAGGGATATTCCAGGTGCTTGCTGGTAGGAGATAGGATGGGAATAGCCTTTCAGCCAGCTGTCCAATCCTGTGGGTGAAATGAGGGAGGTGAAAAGGAACTAAATCCCCAAACACCAGGAGACTCTATTGGGCTTCTCGAAATCCCAGAGGTTCCTGTTTGTTCCTAGTTCTGGGTCAGCAGGGTTTGCCCACTGAGTGCAAATGTAGGGCTCACTCTGCGGAGGATGCTGCCCGTTTAACAGACTCCCTTATTCTGCCCTTCCTTCTACCTGGCAGGCTCCCCAGCACTGGAAAATGAACATGAATCATGTCAACCAGGATTAGTGTTGGGTGAAGCCGTGCCAGCATTCATGGGCTGAACAGGGAGCCTGCCGCTTGCCGACCCAACCTGCTTTTGACAGAAGAGAGAGATGAAGTGCTGCAGCTCCTTGATCTCCGCCCAGGGCCTGTCAGGACAAAGCAGGACTGGCTAGGACAGGGAAGCACAGGACCCACATGTTCGCTGTTAGCAGCAACCGCGCTTCCAGTGCTGCGTTCGCGAGGCCCTGAGACACAAGGCTGCTAACGGCATTGCCAGAAGCTTGCTCGTAATTCAGCCACCTCTGAATGTAGAGCTGGCAGCAAATTATTAGAGCTGGTTGGGTTTGACTGACTGATTTCTTTGTTTTCCTTCTTGTTGTCGGAGAAAAGGCTGAGAGGTGGCTTAAGAAACTGACAAACTGCTGCTCCCGGATTCGCCTCATTCGGGGCAGCGCAGGGGGGGGGGGAGCTTCTCTGTACACCTGCTCGGGAAGATTTTGTCTGCCAAAGATTTTGACGCAGCAACATTTTTCAAGCTTAAATGTTCTGCTTTTTATTGAAAAGTCCCAAGCAGAACAAATTCTTATTGGTTCTGCAAATGGGAGCTGACATTTTTCAGTGTTTTCAGGAATTTTTTTATTCTCAAATCTGGAAATTTTTGCAGAACTTTTGCCAACAAGCTACTTTGTGTTGACAAACCGGTTAGAGGGAACAATTCTGACCTTTGTGAGACACCCCCACAACCTGCTTCCAAGGATCCAGCCGCTTTCCATAGGGATGCTGGGCACCAGGAACAGAAAGGGAGGGGCCGAGTAGGAGGGGCAGGATTTTATCTTGGGTACACCAAATAAGGACGTGCACTTAAACAAGACCCCCTCCCCTCACTGATTCCTCTGTGCTGTATGGAAACCTAGAGAGTTAGAGGAGCATATATGCTGATAGATAGATAGATAGATAGATAGATAGATAGATAGATAGATAGATGGGGTGTATGGGGATAGATAGATAGATTGTATGGAGATAGAGAGAGAGAGAGAGAGAGAGAGAGATAGCAGTAATAACAAGCAGTACTTAGGGTGAAATTCATCCCTATTCTATTCAAAAGGCCGGTACAAGGTGTATACCCCAACTTTTGGGCTGAAGCGGGATCAGAGGCCCTGTGTTGCCCTGTTCACAGGGTGAATTTCACCCCCAGTGATTAAAGTATGGTCAGCATCCAGCAATCTCTCTCTCCTCTTCTCACTATACACAAATAATTTGCTTTCCCTTTTTCCATGGAAGTTTGAGAATTTTCTCTCCCTTTCCATCCAAACACTGCTCTGCTTGTAACTGGTCAGGCGGCTCCATCACCTCTGATTTGCAGGCCCATGCCAGCTCATTTTAAATCCTTCGACATGCACACAGGCAGAAGGGAGGAGCCTAATGAATGACACCCCTTCCTCCCGGGCAGCATGGGGAGGAGCGTCATCGATCAGCATTGGAGGGAGCAATGAAATACTGACACAGACCAGGATCATTGAGTCAGGAAAGCCAGAGGCAGAAGAGACCTGGTGATATTTCCCGTTTGTATCTCACCTTCCATCCCAGGCAGCGATGGAGAGTGGAACTATCACTCCCACGTGCAAGAAGGGCACGCTGACGTACAGAGGGATTAATAAGGGAAGCAGGAGGTGGTCTGATCTCGTGATGAGGGCACTGGCCTGTGAGCAGGAGACAGGGGTTCCATTCCCAGCTCTGCCACTGATCTCCTGGGGGACCTTGGGCAAGTCACTTCGCCTCTCGGTTCCTCTGTTTCCCATCCCACCCATTGTCCTGTCCTTTTAGGCTGTCTCGTCCTGTGTATCCTGGGCATGCCCAGCCCAATGAGGTCCTGGTTGTGGCTGGGGGCTGGCGGAGCAACTGTAATATAAATGAATAATAAAGACAGACCTACGATGAATGAGGTAGCAGCAGACAAAAAACTAGCACAGGGTGGAGAAGTTGGTGCCGAAGGACTTCCTGGAGGGGGTTATTGGTGTGGATCAGGGCCCCGCACCAGAGACAGAGACACTACAGTAGCGAAGCAGAGACACCTAGCTGACTATAGACAGGGAGGGTGGAATAGCCTGCTGTGAAGCCCAGGAGAGCGAGGAAGGATGAGGAGCTCTCGCTAGCAGCAGAAAGGAGGAGGTTGTTAACCACACAGAGGAGCACAGTTTGCATGGGATGGGCAGAGCAGCACAGCTTGATGTCGGTGCCTGATGTGAAGGGTGCCCGGAGGGCTGCAGTCTCATCCAGGGCTGATCATGCCGCTGGCACTTAAATAATAGCCAGAAAAGGCTGCTTTCTCAAGCACCTCTTTTTCCTGCCAGACTCATAGCACGTCACCTCTTTGGTGCATCCAGTCTCCATTGGCTTGGGGAGCAAGAGGACACGAGGTTGCATCTGCCACAGATATGGTGGGCTGATGGCGCCAAACTCTTAAAGGGGCACTGCCAAGTTTGGCTGGCCCCAAATTGGACCTCGCTTCTTTTTCACTGCTCTTGTTTAACTCAGAATAACCAGCCAAGAACTCACAAGCAACCCTATGATAACAAACCAGCAGGTGCAGCCCTGCATAACTAAAGCTACCCTACAATAACAAACCAACAAGTGCCGCCCAGTATAACTGAACTAACCTTCAATAACAAACCAGATATGCAACCCTGCATACCTGAGCAACCCTACAACAACAAAGAAACATCTGCAGCCCTGCATGCCTGAGGGACCCTACAAAAACAAACAAACATCTGCAGCCCTGCATACCTGAGCAACCCTACAACAACAAACAAACATCTGCAGCCCTGCATGCCTGAGCAACCCTACAACAACAAACAAACATCTGCAGCCTTGCATGCCTGGGGGACCCTACGATAAGAAACCAATGTGCAGTCCCAGTGCTAATGGTTGCCCATGAGCCAGTAAAGACAGAGATTTCATTTTAAGATGTCCAGGGAATCTTGTCTACAACAGAGAAGGTGGAGGGGAGAGTGTAATAATTAAGGAAAGTACCTGGACATGCTCTTTTTAAATTCTCTTGGCCAACCGCATCATAGGAATGTTTCCCGTCCTGACCCCTTCCCTATAGATCAGAGGCAAGGGAATGTAAATTCCTCTGTTTGTATCCAAACTGTCTGATCCCGAGGTCTCACTTTCCAGGCCACTGCCCTGATCCTGCAGTGCAGTGAATCTGGAACTGGATCTCCAAACTGTGCAAAGAGGAACATTTATCACTGTTGGCATTGAGACTAGTATTGGGGCAAAAAGTGCCTGTGCTTTTTCAGATTTCCCTCAGCAGCTGCAAGGCTCTGGCCTGTGCATACAGGGGTCTTATCGCTCACCGAAACGCTGGCACAGCTCCAAGGGAAGCGAAAGAAGATGAGAGAGGAGAAGTTCAGAGAACGAGTGACTGTATCCCAAGAGAGGACCAGGATGGCGGAAGAGTGGAGGGATGACTTCCTGACACAATCTGATAGGCTCGGACGGAGAAGATGGCCCTGGAAAGGGACATGATGCAGAGGCAAATGGCTGTGTTGTGGCACATTTTGTTCCAAAGATCAATCACCCCAGCCAAGCCCTAACCTGCAAACTATGGAGGACACACCACACTGGGACCTCCCTTTAACTGACCCAAGTTGCAGACCCTTCGCACACCAATCAACCCCCTGGAGAAAGAGAGCAGTTTTGAGCACCCCACCTACACCAATATGTGTGTGCGGGACTTTGAGCGTGCTGCTGTTCCACTGAGTGAAGCTTATGCTATGTTCTTTGTTAACTGCTTTTTTTAATTCGAGTGGTGGGTTTTTTGTTGCCGGTGTCATTTGTTAACTCAATAAAAACAATGTTTTACAACACAGCTGAACATTTTTCTTGATGTACAGCTCTCTCCGTCAATTGCACAACATCCTCCCTATTACCAATTCCTAATAAAATCAATGCATCAACACACTTCAGTCCTTTCCTGGGTCGCAGTACGTTTATTGTGTATAACTGCCTCCTTGGCCTCAAAGCGGAAGCACAATGCATCCGGGGTGAGAACTGCACAGATGTCTAGGAAAGTAGCCCTTCTACATCCTGAAGTTTTGCAGCCACTGGTGGCCATCCCAGATCTGCATCACTATCCTGTCCCATCAGTTACTGCTAGCTGACCAAGGCCAGAAGCAGCCTCCAGCAAGAGAAACTGCTCCAGATAAATGCCCTGCAGAAGTAAGTGCTCAGTTTCAGAAGTGTACTCCTCCGCCACCTATAGCTTCCAAAGCCCTCAGAAGCCACCGACTCAAACGCATCCGCTGCACAACTGCCAATACATGTGCATCAGCCTGTTCATACTCATGACTGCAGCACTCAGCAGCGTGTCCTCCATGCTGCCTCACAGCAGTTTAGAAATGGGGTGTGAGGAGATGAAGCGTAGGAGTATGTTAGTTTGACCTCCCCAAGTCCCAGTCAGGGGCGGCTCCAGGGACCAGTGCACCAAGCACTGTTACTCTCATTACAGTTGGTATGGCAACACCCATTTTTTCATGTTCTCTGTGTATATATATCTTCCTACTGTATTTTCCACTGCATGCATCCGATGAAGTGGGTTTTAGCCCATGAAAGCTTATGCTCAAATAAATTTGTTAGTCTCTAAGGTGCCACAAGGACTCCTGTTCTTTTTGCTGATACAGACTAACACGGCTACCACTCTGAAGCAAATCTGAATTAACATCCCCATGTAGACAAGCCCTCAGCAATACTGCTGCTCCTGCAACAGCCCTTCGCATTTATGCTACATAGTGCTTTATGGGCTCAAAGTTCTGCATGCCCATCCTCTCTCACAGCACCCCAGAAGGGTACACAAGATTCTCTCATTTTTCCGAGTGCGTTAAACCGGCTGCTGGCTGACACCCAGGAGCACTGCCAGGCAGTGAGCTGAACTACTAGCTCCCCTCCCTTGCTGGAGCTATCAGTGCCCAGCATGTGTCCAGTAACAAGCGGGAGGGGAATTCCATTGGGCACAGTGCTCCGGGGGGGGGCTGGGAGAAACGTGGTTCTCCTACTGCAGCTCCCTCTCTTCCTTCCATCCCGCTTTTTGCAATTCCTCCCTTTCCCCCCTCCCTGCTGCCCCTGAGTAGAGTCTGAAGTAATTACAGATCCAGGGCCTGGAGGAGGCGAGGAGGAGGCATTGACACTTGTAATTAGACTGTTATTTAATCTCTTAAAACCTTGGGCTTCGTTTGGTATTTGGCTTCCTGCGCTGCCCCTTCTGATTCCCAAAGGTGTGGCAAGGCGAGAGCTCAGGAATTAAGAAGCCAGGAACCTGGTGGGAGAAGCACAGTGTAAACGGGGGTTGGAGTGGGGAATGCTAGGGGGCTGGTGTGGTTACAGCCACCAAACACGTGCTTCATTCCCCTCCTTTACTAGTGTTCTTCCTGCCACACAGGGCCTGGACTCCAAACGGAGAGAATACTAGGGAGTGCGGATCAGAAAGGAGACAAACTTGCTTTGATCCGCCGGAGTGCGCAGCCCCACCCACCCGGAGCGCTGCTTTACCGCGTTATATCTGAATTCGTGTTATATCGGGTCACGTTATATCGAAGTAGAGGTGTAGATAGATAGAGGGGATGTATGGGGATAGATAGATAGATAGATAGATAGATAGATAGATAGATAGATAGATAGATAGATAGATAGATAGATAGATAGATAGATAGATAGATAGATAGATAGATAGATTGTAACACACCAATTAAAGGCCTGAGCTGCTCATTTATTTTTGATCTCCTCTTGTCAGCGGGAGAACAGTCACGTGACGTTTTGTGAGGCAGTTAGCATGAGCAGCTGACGCTCCCAGAGGAGACGCTCGGACAGGCAGCCACAGAACAAGCCGGTCTCTCTCCGCAGAGCTCCGCAGTGACCTTGGCTGGGAGTCTACAGGGCAGACGCTCCTTTCAGGAATCGGAAGGATTTCATTCCTCATTCAGCTTCCTCTCCTGAGCTGGGTGATTTAATGAGGCAGCCTCCCGTGTCCCCTCATTATCCTAGCTCTCCTGGCAGCAAATGAAGCTTCCCTCCCCCTTCTGCAAGCACAAACGGAGATGAGGCTGCCAAAATCCAAGGCCAAATGGGCCTGATGCGTCCTTCCTTCAGGAAAACCTGGACAGGCCCCCTCAGGGCTCACACTCTGACCACAGGCTGGGGGAGCTGGCAGGAGGGAGGCACTCCTGCAGCAGGGAGGCCTCAAGGATGGAGGTTCATTTCCCTGGTAACACGGCAGCTCCTTGTTGGCAGCCTCCAGCTTTTGGGAGGTGCTCAGCATGAGTTTGCCCAGGGCAGCTTTGCTCCTTCCTGATATGTCAGACCTGCCATCTGCAAGGGCCCCGGCTCTCAGATGAGCTCCCAGACATTCAGCTGGGTCTCCAGCCAGCAGCCGGTTCGTGGTAGCCGTGTCTGCAGTCAGGGCATCTATAGTGCTAGGTGAGGTTTGTTCCCGTGAGCATGACTGCAAAGTGCCCCGCCACCCACCCACAAACTTTCTTGAAGCGTTTGTCACCTGCACTGCTCAGACCAGGCGTTTTCAACCTTTTTCTTTCTGAGGCCTTCCCATCCTACTATAAAAACGCCACTGCCCACCTGGGCCACAACAACTGTTTTTCTCTACAGCCAGTAGATTAAAAGCCAGGGCTGGTGTTAGGGGGTAGCAAGCCGGGCAATTGCCTGGGGCCCCACGCCACAGGGGGCCCCGTGGAGCTAAGTTGCTCGGGCTTTGGCTTCAGCCCCACACAGCGAGGCTCAGGATTTGGCTTTCTAGGACTTTAACACTGGCCCTGGTCTCTGGTTTATTTGGTGGACTCCCTGCAACTTGCTTGTGGCCCCCCAGGGGGCCTCAGACCCCCAGTTGAGAAATGCTGGCTTAGACCATGGGAGCTGGGTCTCCATCATTCCAGCCCCACTTGGTTTCGGGCCAGTATTCATAGATTCCTACACTCGACGGCCAGAAGGGGCCATTGAGCTCAGCTCGTCTGGCCTTCGGTGTAACACAGGCCATAGGCCTTCCCTGATTTAATCTGTGGAATTAGTTTAAGTAATTAAATTAAAATATTACATTTATTGCATTTGTTAAATGACTTTAATTATTAAATCGATTCAATATTAAACTAATTAAAAGTAAGGGTGTATTTCACTGCCATCCTGGCATTAGCAGCACTATCCCATAATGCACTGGTCACTGCAGAGATGGCCTGTCTGCACACAAGATTTAGGGCTGGAGAATCCTGGGATTCAGAAGCCACCTGCCTGGGCAAACAGCGCAGCACCTTACGAGGACGTCAGTCAGGAGCTCTGCCCCCACACCGACCAACTTCCTTTGACAGCAGGCCGATATCAGACCTAGACAATGCCTTTGCTGCCAGCTGGATGGAGGCAGCAGGGATTGGACCTTCCTGGTCTCTAAACAGCTGATAAACCAGGTAAGCTGAGAAGGATCCTTGGCTGAGCTGGTTGGAGTCATGCTGAGGTAGAAACTGCTCCTTGCTAATCATACAGACCCACAAGCAGGCAGGAAGTTCGCCAGGTGCTAGGGCTGGAGAGTCCTGGGGTTCAGAACCCACCTTCTGAAGAAGGCAGACCTTTCCCTCAGAGCCACTGTGCAGCCTTTTGAATTGTCATGGGAGGCCAACAACCAGGAAGCTGTTTGGTGAATATTTTTCCCTTGTAGGGACTAGCTATTGGGCTGCGCAAGGGCTTGAATACAAGGGACCATAGGCCCAATGAGTTTGCTGGTCTCAGTCAGTTCCTCAGTGAGCCCCATCCAAATCAGGGAAAGGCAAAGCAGTTTGGAAAAAAATTACAACTAACCCATGCCATGACTGGGGCAGGAGTCTGATTCCCCAGTGTATCCAGTGTCACTGCACTGGCTTTCACCGAGTTATATTCTTATAGAACAGGAGTTATGCAGTGGGGACTCAGCGCTGTGGCTTTATTTTTGGTCAGAAAAAGAAAATGCCTCTTCCGCTCTCCTCAACTTCCTGCCAACAGCCTTTGCATTAGCCACGGCGCAATTGTATTCAGGCAAATTGCATTTGAACAGTGAGTCTTTAAAACGTACAGGCTGGTCTTGCCCAGTGGGTCAGGCTTTGCGTTCATCCGATAGCTGAGAGGACAGCCTGGAGTTCTTTTCTCTCCTGAGCGCAGATGCTAATTTAAAAGGTAAGGCTCAAGGAAAAGCCATGCAGTGATTCTAATGAGGGATTAGCCTACAGTTTCCCCTCTGCCATGTTTCATGCCCCAGCCCATCAGAGAAGCAGCCACTCTTTGATGTGACCCTCCACTCTGAACCTTTTGATGTTCCCTTTTCTATGTGCCAGGTTCCCCCAGCCCCTTGGGGCTGATTCTGACTTCATGTGCACAGGTGTTAATCGGGAGTGACTCCATATAAGCCAATTGAGTTAGAATTGGGCACAGTCAGCCTTAGTGCCATCAGAACGGATCCCTGTCTCTGGCACACGCAGCCCCTGCTTTCACCTTGCTTACCACTGCAGCTTTCCTGTCAGACCATGCTAAGAATATTCTGTCCTCATGCATAATCCACCAGCAAAATTACCAGCATTGCTATTTCCCAGAGTCTTCAGCCCGGCTGCGTCTCCCATTGTCGGAATGTTTCTGCTACAAGCAGCAGATTTGGTTGTTGCTGGTTTTTCTCCCCCTTGCGGATAACATGAAAAGCCTTTGGAAAAGGGCAGATTACAGTGTCTGCATGGAGCTTCCTGCGCGCCAACCCTCCGTATGAAGGATTAGTCGCGTTCCCTCGCTGGGCCCAAGCAGCAAATTGTGCTAATTAAGTGTGAGCTCAGGTTGTGTCTGGTTATAAGTGTGGCTGTAACACGTAGAAGTCTAGCGAGAATCTCACTTCCTAAGGTCCTGGATGTTAAAGTGATGTTGAAATTACTAGCACAGACAGTCAGGGCATGGAAGATTTAACAGGCTGCATGCTCTGACACTGCTAGCCCTGATTCACTTTCCTTTTGCATAGATGAGGAGTGAATGATGCCTTGTACTAGCAACCAAATGTCCCTTAGCTTACTAGATCTGAGACATTTTTAAAGAATCTAATTTTCTTCTCATCATGAATGCTGATTGCAATGGCGCAAAGAGGGCTTTTGCTTGATGTTTTCCAGAATACCATGCATATGATGTGCTGGCCACATGGATTTAGATGACTGCCCAATTGCTTGTGAAAACATATAGTTGATTATTGAACCAAATTGCATTTATTATGAGCAGTATTCCAGTAGCATCTGGTGGCCCCAAAGGAAATTGAGACCCCGTTGTGCTAGGCAAGTCCCTGCTCCAGATGAGACAGACAGAAGATGGAAGGGAAATAGAGGCAAGAGAGGAGAAGGGACTTGCCAAGGTCACACAGCAGATCAATAACAAAGCTGGAAATAGAACTCAGGTCTCCTGAGTCCCAATCAAATGCCCTGTCCATTGCATCAAAACATTTCCCTTCACCTTGCCTGAGTGAGGGCTGTACAATTTAGCCCAGTATTATTAGTAGTTTGATCAGGGGACTTGGAGTCAGAAATATTAGCTTTGCCCTGGCTTGCTCTGTGACCCTGTGCATTTCATGCTACAGTTTAATGATCTGTAAAATGGAGATACTAATTCACGCCTCTTTCCTGCAGGCAGGTTATGAGACATTGATTAATCAGTTAATGTTTGTAATGTGCTTTGAGATCCGTTGATGAATGGTGCTGAACGTAAGTGTAAAGTGTTAGACATGGGCCTCGGAACAAAGGACTGAAAAAATGGGCCCTGGAAGCTTAATTTTGGGCCTGTGAGCTCAATCTGAGATTCTGCGTGTCCTTTATTTCCCGGGAGAAGTAGGTGAAAAGGTTCAGGAGACCAGGAGAGCTCCTGGTTATTCTCCAGACAGCAGGTGGCTGGAACCAAGACCTCAGAGTGAGGGAAAAACAAACAAACCCAACCCTTCACTTGCTCATGGCTGGTGCCCAAGAGCAGCCGTGTATGTAACTATGCAGGGTTGCTGGCGTGGCATAGCCCAGTGCTCTTATAGAAACGCTTCATTACTTGACTTCACTCCCAAGCATGTAGCCGGTTTGGCCCCATTTCAGACAACAGGAATAGCTGACAGAATATTGCACATTACTTCTGCCATGTCAGCTCCTGAGAACTGTGGAGAGGACAAATGGGAAACTCGTTACAAAGTCAAAACTCACCTCAGGTTCATGGAAAGGTTTGCTAAAGCCTGCAGCCTTCCAGACAGCTGAAGCAAAGGTCCAGATGGACCTGAACAAAACCAGGACTCTGAAGACTCATCCAGGATCTCAATCCAAATTTGATGGGTCTGATTCTTGTCCACACTAAGGCCCATTTACACTGCTCTGGCTGTGTAATGAGACCTTAATTTACTCCCACTTTAAGGACCCTTTATATTGCCAGAGTGGTGTAAAGGAGCGTTAATGTCAATGAGAATCAGATCTAAGATCTCTAGAATAGGCTGAACTAGCCATTGGAGGGAAGACGGGGCACACACAACCTCCAGGTCACAATAAACATGCCATAGATCAGAGCACTGATAGAGAGGCACTGCACCCATATCAATACAGCAAGGACTAAGCTTCCATCCCAGCATGCATTGCTGTGCTCAGTGTAAAACTCAGGATGGATTCTCTACAGTCAGACTCTTGTTTAGGTGTCTTAGGGTCTGTCTACACTAACAATGCTACAGCTGTGCCACTGTAGCACGGTAGTGTAGACACTTACTACGGTTACAGAAGGGGTTCTTCTCTCATGATGGTAAATCCACCTCTCCAAGAGGTGGTAGCTAGGTCAATGGAATAATTCTTCCGTCAGCCTAGCAGTGTCTTAGGTCAGCTTCATTACATCACACAGGGCATAAGATTGTTCACAGCCCTGAGCAATGTAGTTAAGTTGAGCTACCAGATATGTAGACCAGCTCCCAGGCAGGAATCTAGAGCGGATGCTGCAGGGTTTTACAGGGATCATATTATCCCCAGTTTGAAAATAGGGAGAGTGAGGAGCAGAGAGGTGAAGTGGCTGCAGACCATCACATGGGAAGTCCAAGACAAAACCAAGAAAAGAACCCAGCTCTCTTACTTCCCAGTGCTCTGCGTTAGCTGTTTTTAGCTAGCTACTGAGTGCTTCATGTAAGGCCCTTCACATGTTTTGCTTTAGAACAGCTTTGAGATGAACAGTTCATTTGTTTAACTCGCTGCTATCATTAGTACCAAAGAGAAGAGAATGTGCATGTTGGACTATGTCTAAGGGCAATAATGCACCACAGCATGAGTGTCCTGTGATCCTGGCATGAGGCTTTTGCAACATATTCACGGGGAAAGTGGTCAGAGCCCAGGGCTTGTACATTTCATTGCAAGGGACTGAATATGAGCCATTTTTGTGACAAACCCAGGACATTTTCTCATGTTCCACTTGAAAACTGCCCCTTTTTTAGAAGCAGAAACTGGCCCTGTTCGTGTCTCCACTCTGCGTTAGCCCCTCTCTGCTCTGACTGTGTGGCAGCGGCAATTCAGATCTCGCGCATGGCATGTGTTTTCCATGCCCACCAGGCCCCCTGCTGGAGTTGGTATGGATCACCCAGGTCAGGGAGTGCATCTCCCCATTCCTGATGTGAGACCACACACGGCCCGTACATCCCCCAGCAAAAGCACTGAACGCCTGAGAAACTGCGGCTTTGCGCACCCTGGGAGACGGGGGGAGCTGCAGATTTTCGTCTTACAAAGGACAGAAAGGAGTGAGTCAGCGCAGAAGACAGGGGGAGGGAGGCAGGCTATGGAAAATCCTGGTTGTTAACGGAAACGAATTTAAAAAAACCAAACTGCCTAAGCGCTCCCCCAGAGGGCACCGCAGAGGCAGGATGACATCAGGGCTGCTGCTGCTTCCCCCACCGTTCCCTTGAAACCAGGCCACCGATGTCCATGTGACACAGAAGCAGGGCCCAGGGTTTCCAGCGCAGTTAGTACACGGCCAGCGCATGGACTGCGATCAGTCAGCTGTGAGTGCCGTACGTGACAAACTGCTCTGGGGCGCGGAGGTGAGGACGCTCCATGAAGCTCTTCGACAGGCGACTTTGGGGGCTGAAGGCGAGGACGGAAGGTGTAACCTTGCCGACGGTTGTGGAGAAGTGAACAGAAACAGGGTCAAATGGGATCCAGAGTTTCCAAGGCCAGAAGGGACCATTGTGATGATCTACTGGGACCTCCTGTGTACTCAGGCCAGAGACCTCCCCAGCCAGACCACGAACCCAGTCTAGTCCACGTCTTCATGAATACACGGCTGCACTCATGCCACGCCCAGGGAAGGAAGTCGGGACCAGCTCAGAAAGCACTTGTGGCCCTATTCCAAGCAGAGATCCATCCGAGATAGGGCTTTTACAGTCCCGTCCCAACCCAGCACGGCAGCAGAGTCTGATCCTGGGCGTGCTTTACCGAGAGCGCTCCCTGGGACTGGAATGGCTCAGACAGAGGAGTGGATTTTCACTAGTAACAAAGGGGAGAGCTGGGGAAGGAAGCCAGGTGTTTTACAACATGCTTTACAATATTCAAGTGACAACGAAGTGTAGGTGTGCGGGTGTGTCGGCCTCCCTCAGGAAGAGGCGCCCAGCTCCGCTGCTTTGCAAGTGACAAGAGGGGGTTACTGTAAGGAGAAGCTACTGATGGGGGGCTGCAATGCTACCCCCTGAGACTGACAGCTCAGAGAGGGACTTTCAGATTGCTGGCCAGCCAGAGCAGGGAGGGCAAAGGGTCTCAGCAGGAATCTTTCCCCCTGCCCCCTTTCAGTCTGTGGTTGGACGATGACTAGTATTGGGCGACCAGGTTGTGATCCAACACAAATGAACCTGAATCTATATTCAGCATGCAACCCCGCCCCAAACCTTCCTTCACTCTTCTTTATGTAGCATCCTTTTCATAAGAGAAGAAACCAGTCTCAGCTGTGGTGACTCTAAGGGGGATTCTGTGCGCCCTGAAGGTGCTCCTGTTCCACACCACGGTTTGGTGGCCCATTGTCTACACAGATGAGAACGTAGGTAACCTCTCAAGCCACACTGTGGGCCAGGGGACAGGGGCGTGGGAGACGAAGCGGCCTCCGGGTTCCATTTCTTAGGGAATCTGGCTGACCTCTGCCGTAGCAGTGCTGGCACACTGGGCAGTACGTCTCACTCAGGATCTCATGGGCGTTCTCGGAAAGTGGAGCTCTGTCTCGGAGCTGGAGGCGTGCAGATACTGCTCCTGGGAGCCGCGGGGGACTGGGGGCACAGAATGCCGAGCAGGCCTGTTTGCAGTGGGAGGTGACTTCTGGTCAGGAAACAGGGCATGGGTAGTTGTTAAGAAAAGGCCTTGGGGCAGGCGGTCGTGGGGAACTGAGGGGTGGCATTGAAGGACCAGTGGCCTTTGACTGTTGTGTTGCATTGCTAGCCCACAGGAGTGGTGGATACCCTGGAGGGTAGGGATAGGATACAGAGGGACCTAGGCAAATTAGAGGATTGGGCCAAAAGAAACCTGATGAGGTTCAACAAGGACAAGTGCAGAGTCTAGGGACCGAATGGCTAGGAAGCAGTTCTGCAGAAAAGGACCTAGGGCAGTGGTCCCCAACCTTTTTCTTCTGGCGGGCACCAAAAAAAACCACCCAAAAAAACAAGCGCTGCCGGCAAGCGCCAAAAAAAAACACAAAAAAACCCTGAGCGCTGCCGGAGGAGCAAAAAACACAAAAACACCCCGAGCGCTGCCGGTGGAGAAAAAAAAAAAAACAACCCCGAGGGCGCCGCGGGCACCCTTACACCTCCCGGCGGGCGCAATGGTGCCCCCGGGCACCGCGTTGGTTGGCACCACTGACATAGGGGTTACGGTGGACGAGAAGCCGGATATGAGTCGACAGTGTGCCCTTGTTGCCAAGAAGGCTGACAGCATTTTGGGCTCTATAAGTAGGGGCATTGCCAGCAGATCGAGGGACGTGATCGTTCCCCTCTATTCGACATTGGTGAGGCCTCACCCGGAGGACTGTGTCCAGCTTTGGGCCCCACACTACAAGAAGGACTGTCTCTTATACACATCTAGCTGTGTATAAGAGACAGGGATGGGATGATTTAGTTGGGATTAGGTCCTCCTTTGAGCAGGGGGTTGGACTAGATGACCTCCTGAGGTCCCTTCCGACCCTGATATTCTATGATTCTATGATCCACACTCAGTCAGCAGCTCTCAAGGGGAAGCTCGCTTGCGGTCTGACCTCTGCCCATGGCTGTGCTCGCCGACGGACGTGATCACAACCACAGCACGAGTGAGGGATTGGTGTGTGTGGACGGGGGTTGGATTGAGGGGAACGCTCGAGCAGTAACTCCTGTGAATTGGCTGGTGAAGACAAGCCCCCTGGCAGGAGCAGACTGCCCTCTGTTCCCCCAAAGTCCCGCTGGAGCTGCCTTGGATATGCTGCCTCGTCCATTCAGGGCACCTTAGCAGAGACTTCGTTCTCTACTCCACAGTGATCTTTTCCAGGCAGGACATGTGGAAACTCCTGTTCCAAGGTCACCTGTCCTGGGAAATCAGAGCATGGCCCGAATGGAGACTGAGCTCTCTAAGGGGGAAGTCGTGGAGGAGCCAAGAAGCTCATGTGCAGTAAATCACCAGGGTCAGACGTCTGAGACTTCAGGAGGAAAATAAGTGCAACATAGTGGGGCTGTTGTCAGAGGCAATGTGCTATTAGAGCCAGCCACTGACCCCAGTGACTCAAGGGGGCTGATGTGAGGTGGGGGCCTAGGAATCAGGGGGAG
The DNA here is from genome assembly GCA_003942145.1 of Platysternon megacephalum. Lineage (NCBI taxonomy): Eukaryota > Metazoa > Chordata > Testudines > Platysternidae > Platysternon > Platysternon megacephalum. The sequence continues at coordinate 15,587,302 of QXTE01000016.1, read as the reverse complement.
GGATAGCTCAGTGGTTTCAGCATTGGCTTGCTAAACCCAGCGTGGTGAGTTCAATCCTTGAGGGGGCCATGTAGGGATCTGCAGCAAAAATCTGTCTGGGGATTGGCCCTGCTTTAAGCAGTGGGTTGGACTAGATGAGGTCCCTTCTAACCCTGATGTTCTATATGAATTAAACACTGGCCAGCACCTCAGTCCCAGGGAATGTGTGAGTCACATTAAAGGTACAGCAGTTAAATGCTTCACCTAAGCTGATACAGTCAGACCAACACAGCTTCTGGCAAACCTCCTCACTCCTAGCTGGGGTTCTCTGCCTGTAGGGAGGAGATGGAGGCCTTCTACCTCCCGCTGGTGTCTTTGGTGGAAGCCTAGGACTGTATTTTTCTAGCTGTCTTTTGTGCAAAACATGACAGAGTGGGAGACAGGTAACAGACAGATTAGCAGAGGGGACGGACAACCGGACAGGTAGGAGAATCTTTTTATTAACATCATTATTGTTATTTTGTTAATTATTTTCTCTGTAGGCTGGACCTTGACTGTACCTTGACCAAGAAATGTGGACCTTGACAAAAAATAATTGACTACCCTTGTCTGACCTCCTGTAAAACACAGGCCAGAGAAATTCCCCGAACTTCCGCCAGATCAGCCCTGAAAGGGCCAAGAAAAGTTGAGCTGTGAACAACAACTGGAAGAATCTTTTCTCTTAAAAAAAGACTCTTTTCAGAAAGTGTCTCTGAAGCTGCAGCCACTTGTGTATGTTACAGGAGCACGTGAGGGAACGAGGTTGGCTGGGCTGAGGCGGTTTGGCTGCCTCAGGGAGCTGGTAAAGATACAGTCTGTTCCCACTCGGATCAGCTGTTATTTATAGATACAGATGTTTCTCTACCAAGGTCCCAGTTTGTTTGGGTTTTTTTAAGCTACGCAGAAGGTAGAATCAGCAGCCCAGGAAAAAGGCAGAGAGAGAAATCAGGAGCTGCTTACAGTGGGGTTTGAAAGCAAATTGTGTTTGAGTGTCGATTTAATTGGCTCTCCTCTTTTTTGCTGCACGCAATACAGGGAGCTGCAGATTATTAGCAGTATTGTGGTAGCACCTACAGGCTGCAAACTGAGATCAGGGTCCCATTGTGCAAGGGGCTGCACAGACACACAGAAGGAGACAGTCCCTGCACCAAAGAGCTCGCACTCTGAACAGACAATGGTTGCCATTGTGGGAACTGAGGTCTGGAGATATTAAATGATTTGCCCAAGGCCTGGAATGCACAGCTCTGCTAAAACTCAGTAAAATGTTTTACCCACATGCCCAACCTCCCTCACCTTGCGATCAATGGAATCGCACTGTGTTTCTAAACATTCACAGGTCCAACGTACAGGAAAAAATGTGTCCTGAATCTGCCGTGCAGCTCAACGCCAAGCCATGAGACAGAGCAGCCAGGCCGTTGTTCTGCCTCAAATCACTTGCTTTCTGCATAACGAATGTCTGACATCATAACAAAAACAATTGAAAAGTAGGTTAGCCTGCTACACAATCAGCATGGCTGTGTTTGCACTGTGCCTGTTACCACGGCACGCTTGGGGGTGGAGAGGCGTGGTCGGTTAGCACAGTAATGTGCTGTTTGATGTGTGTTTGCCGAGGGAATGCCTGAGCGGGAATGTATTCATTTGGGATGTTTGGACTTTCTTTAAAATAATAGGTCTATTTACCTGTTAATTAACGGTGTTTCTTCCATTTATTTAAAACAATAACATTGAGCACATCTATAGCGCTGGTCAGCTTAGGATCCCAAAGCACTTTGGTAACATTGCTCAGTTAATTACGCTTCATGACACCTATAGAAAGTTGGTCAGTGCGATTACCCCGTTGTCGACACGGGGAGACTGAGGCATCGAGTGATTGGCTCCTCCTCCTCCTAGAGCAGGCACACAGGTTCTTCTTAATCATGAAAATCCTGGAGGTCCTTAGAAGCAGCTAGACACCAGAAGCGGAGCCTGGGCAGGGAACTTGCTTTCTTTCATTTGCCTGCACACCCACAGCGCTACACTGATTCACATCGGTGGATGAGCTGGATCTGTTTCTAACACAGCCCGGCTTTCCCCAACAAACCAGCTCTCGGTTCCCATTCCTTCAGACGCTAGACATGGCAGTGAGACACTCTAGGATCAGGCACTGCTAATCAACTCCAGCTGCAGCAAAGCCTGGGTGTGCATTAAAACGTGGTTAATAAATAACACCGATTTTCTGTTCCTGGAGATCCTCCCCTCAGCAGCCCGCTGCCCCAGATGTCGATTTCACTGAGCAAGGTCAGTTTCTCAGCCCAAGCGCCTCTGCCTGCTCTCCATCAGCCCCCTTTAACGCACTCCCCCACCAGCCCTGGCTTCCCAGGAAGCTACCCTCCCGACAGCCTTTGTGCTACAGCAATGTGCTGAGGGCCCAGCTAGGACGTGGCCCCATGGTGCTGGGCACTGTACCAAGATACACTAGAACGGTCCTGCTGCTAATGGCACCCAGTTGAGTCCCGGGTCTTAGCCACAGCTGCAGAACACGATGGAAAGAAGGAGAAGGGCCTGAGGCTGGGAACTGGCTCCACATTTGGAAGTGTTCAGACCCAGCGTTCTGATCTAGGCCTGTCTCTCAATGTTTTGCTTGGACGTCGCCTTTCACCAGAGCCGCTCTCGGCACTTTATGGGGGTGGGGGAAGCGCCGCTGTCCCCAGTTGATAGCAATTCCCCAGAAGCCTCCCTCTCCCCGCTGCTCCGGACAGCTTCAGGCATGGCCACAGTCGGGCCGCTCCGGTCGGCTTGCACCCTCTTGGCACACACTGCCTCTTCCCTGCTCCTGGGAGGAAATCCCTCATCCTCTGGCGCTGCCCAGTCCCCGGCCGCTATCTCCACTGGGCTAGTGCACTCAGCCACCGGCCTGCATTTTCTGGGGCCTCGCTCCTGGGGAACCTTTCCCCAAACATGTGGGGCCTCCCTCCCAGCCCTGTATTATTATTTGCTATTGCAGATGCCATCCACCCAGGGCCGGCGCAACCCATTAGGCGACCTAGGCGGTCGCCTAGGGCACTACTATTTGGGGGGCGCTGGCGCCCCGATCATCAGCGTAATTTTGGGGGCGGGACCTTCCGCCGCCGCTGTCGGGGGCGGCATTTCGGGGGCGGGACCTTCCACCGCCTAGGGCGCCGAAAAAGCTGGCGGCGCTCCTGCATCCACCCTGGGGACTGAACCAGGGGTCTCCCGAGCTAAAAGCACAAGTGGCTAAAATGGAGCTGAAGAGCCCCGCCTGTGGAGTAGGGGCTGGGCCAACTCACACTCTCTGCAGACCAGCGCCGAGGGGCCCTGTAACACACGCTCACCAGAGCATTACACAGAACACAAAGACAGACACGGTCCCTGCCTCCAGGAAGTTGCAATCGACCTGAAATGATTTTTCCTGCTGCTTTAACCGGCCTGCCCCCTCATTGCCCAAATGTCTCTGTGTTGAACAGCCAGCAGCTCTGCCTTATACCCCGGGCATGGCGAGGGGTAGTGCACAACGCCCATTACAAATACACTCACTGGGGCTTCAGCTTTATGACTCCTGTGTCGAAGTGTGAGGCTGGCTTTTAGCTGAGATGTGAACATAGCAAAACAGGTCGGGGAGAACCTGGGCCGAACACATGCAAACCCCCGCTGGGCTACGTTAGCGAGCGGAACTGCCACTTTGTCAGAGAGGGGAAGCGTTTGCTTTGAAGTCTAGGCAGTGACTTTGCTCCATAATTAATTATACATGCTCCAAGGTCCATCTGGGAGATGTTTAATGGCTCCAGATGCTGATTACGGGGCTCTATGTGGCACTGAAAACATGATCAAGTCCAATTTGGATTTCCCCCGGTGCCTAATTTAACTGAATTATGTAAAATTCTTCCTCTCCTCTTTCAAAAGAAAGCCCCGTCCTGCTGCTGCCCAATGTGTTAATCCCAGGAATAAAATAAAAATAGAGAGCCCACGTATTCAATAGCGTGCAACAGAAAAAATTAAGATGTCTATCTGCACAGATAGCCTACACATCACCACAAGTCTGCCTTTAATACAATCCACTGGCTGCATGTCCTGGGGTCTGCACACAAACTGCCAGTTCTTAGGAGGCCGTGGGTTCATATCTCATGCAGCCTTTCCTCCAGGGCAAAACCACTGTGAGGAAACGAACATTGAACAGCTGTTTGAGATCACAGATTGGTAGCAGAAAGTGAACGCGGCAGCCTGCAGTCATGTCACCTGTCTGTGCGCTCACTGGCTCTCACAGACTAAGCAGTGTGAGGATTGGTTAGTGCTTGGCTGGGAGACCTGTAGGAAAAATCCAGGTTGTGTCACAAGTAGCTTTGGTTCTTGAGGAAAGCAGCTCATCTCAGTGGGTAACTGGTGCCCCAGCGTGATACTAGGAGAGGCTGGACGTGCCATTTTTCAGGTCTGATGTAGCTCCGTCCTGGGTGCGGTGTAGATACAGAGCTGAAGGTCAGACGGGACTGTTCTGAGCGCTATGTCCCTTCTCCTCTGCAGGAAGGCAGTGGTGCGAGTACGGTGACAGCGTGACCAGCACGGCTGTGCTCCATCTCACACAGAGCCTTGTGCTCGATCTTTCTTTGCTGATTGGTTTCTTCAGTCTGAACGAGGAGCCCCAAGGAATTCCCGCCCTGCCGTATAGCTGGGAAATGCAGCACAGAGCACAGCGCACTCACTGCTGTTCCCAGGGCACTTTTCCCCAGGGGAGGAGTGTTAATCCTCATCTTTCAGAAGGTGAACAGTCACCAGAGGGGGCAACCAATCAGCTTTCACGGACCCGATTCCAGTCTGAGGGTCACATTTTCAAATGCCCCAAGCCCCACTTTCAAAAGTGACGCTGGCAGTTAGGCCCAGCTCCTCAGAGGTCTATGGACTCCTAACTGCCATTGAAATCAGTGGGAATTAGGGGTGGGCTCGACAAAGGGATGCAGATGCCTAAGCGCTGGTTTGAGGCACCACTGCAATCCACAAAACTCCCGCTGGGTTGCCACTGAACCCAGCGGGCACATAAACGCACTCAGTTCCTATGGTTTTGCAGTCCAAGTTCTCCCGTGCCAACCTTTCTGCCTCTGGCGTGCGCATGGCTGCCTCCCTCTCGGTGCCCCACTGCCTGCCTACGCCCCAGAGCAATGCACGAAGCAGGGGAAGAGAGGAGTTCGGCCACTTACGGTGTGTGCAGGGCCTGATCCTGTGGGTGTGCTCAGAGGCCACCTAACTCCACACAAAATGGGGGGAAGAGGAGCACCTCCCTTGTAACCTTTAGCCCAGTGGGTAGGGTACTCACCTGGGATGTGGGAGACCCCCCCAGGTCAAGTCATTCTCACTCTTTCTCTGGCCCAGTGACTATTTAATTATTCAACCCTCCCCTGTCTTCCCCGGTTCATGGTGCCCAAGCAGAGAGGCGACTCCCTACAGCCCGGACTAGGCCCTGAACTCGGAAAGAGGGGTGGGGCTCAGCACGCGCCCTTCTCGTCGGCATCTCCCATTGGCTAGCTCAGGCGGCTCCGCGCCGAACGCGCTGGCTTTGTGGGTCGCAGCCTAGGCACCTGGCTCTCCACATTCGTTGTATAGGGAACCTAGGTGCTGAACTCAGGCTGTGTTGCACCATGACACTGAGCATCACAGTGCCTGAGTCCCTTCCTGGAGCCAGGCCTCAGTGCTTAAATACCTTTGAGAAGCCGGCCCTTCGGAGTCGAAAGCTCATTGAAAGTCATTGGCACTTAGGCTTGTGAGCTCCCAAGTCACTTTTCAAAATGGGATTTAGGCTCCTAAGGGAGTTGGGCACTTCTTTTCTTTTACTCTGTATGCCTTAGGCAGTGGCATCCGAAAACCTTGCCTGCTTTCCAGTAGGGATTGAAACACGCCAGTCCCCAGGACAATAACTGCCTCCTTCTGGGTTTTGAACTCAGCTTCACTTGGCAATGTAACAGTCACAACTATCTGGCTTTTGTAATACGAACTGTCAGGAGACGTTGCCTATTTTCAAACAGAGCACCGAGCCGGAGACAGCCCTGCCTCGGATTCCCCATGGGCTTGCCAGCCCCAAGAAGGGCACGTTCCAGACATAAAGCATCCATGATTGAATTACTGTATCTTTCCTCCCCCCACCCTCTATAAATGAATCTGTGATCGCCTCAGAGGAGACCGGATAAGAGTAGTTAAAGCAGAGCTCTTAGATAATGCCTGCGATGCTAACCCTGAAAACTGCATTTCCTGGTGTGTGGACCGGCCTGGTACCACTCGCTCTGCATGCAAGGTGATGAGTAGCAAGTAGGGCTGGTGGCACAGGGGATCCAGCCCTGCATTAATGAGCAATGTACTGCTGCCTCCTCGCAGGGCTCAGACCGGAGAGCTTGGCACCAGGTTAGTATTATGGGGGCATGTGACCACAGTCACTGTCTGCAGTTATTCACCACAGGCTCGGAACAAGGAAAGGGTCTGCTTTTCCGAGTCACTCAGGGTACGTCTACACAGCCAAGAAAAACCCGTGGCTGGTCTGTGCCACCAACTCGCACTCACGGGGCTCGGGCTGCGGGGCTGTTTCCTTGCTGCGTAGACTTCCGGCCTTGGGCTAGAGCATGAGCTCTGGGACCCTGCACCTCGCAGCGTCCTAGAGCCCAGGCCCCAGCTCAAGCCAATGAAACAGCCCCGCAGCCCGAGCCCTGCGAGCCCAAGTCAGCTAGCATGGGCCAGCCCCAGGTTCTAGTTGCTGTGTAGACATAGCCTGTGAGCCCGCAACACCAGCCGAAACCAACGGGAGCTGCTCTGTACATCAGGGCCAACGTTTCCAGTCCTGTTCACGACTTGTTCAGTTTGATGATTCGAGGTGTGTGACTGGACACTTAGGTCACATGCTATCATTTCCGTTCCCTGATTGGACGACTCCACTTTAGAAACACGATGACGACAAATGACAGAGGACTTTGAGGCCCTTCATCGTACAAGTGATGGGGCAAATGCTCACTCCTGCAACATTTAGGAAGCTGTCTGGATTGGTGCCGGCAGAGGTTGCTGATCTGATATACTGCCCTCTCCAGCAATGGGCAGTAGATCATCACCAAGGGCAGGGGAGCTAAAGAGGCCTGCTCCTGGGAATGTATTTTATAACTAGCCTACAAGCTCTAGCTGAAGGGCAGAGTTCCTCACCCCTTGGGCCCTACACAGCCGAGGGGGTGATGTCCAGCTCAGGGAGGCGTACCTGGCCGAGCTAGCATGCTAAAAATCACATGTCTCTGTACGGGCGCAAGGGGCTAGCAGCCAATGCTCCCAGGGCCTTGGACTGAACTCAGGGTGGCTAGACCCTCCTGCCAGTCACGTCACCGTGGCTACACGACTACTTTTAGTGCGCTAGCTCAAGTGCACCGACGTCTACCTGAGCAATTCCCGATCCAGTGTAGACGTACGCAGCTGGCTTTCATAGGTTGCACACAGACACTTCCCATCATGGGCATCGCTGACATCACTCCGTCCCCGCAGAGCGAGCGCTGTGCATGGTGCGGCTGCCATTCTGCAGCATGTTTCCCTTACGCTGTCAACTAATTTTGTGCTGGAGGGTCACGCGCTGGGGGAATAACCAGCTCAAGTCTAGACCACAAGATATTCCCCACTGCCTAGTTTGCAGAACGCTCCGATTCTGGGAAGTTCCAGAATGATTCCCAGCTGGCAAAGGATTTCTTCATCTTCATCCTGTTTATAGATGACAGCCTCTTGGCAGAGGAGCCAAGATTGTGTATTTTATTTACTTACAAGCAATTACAGAGCACACAGGACCCCAGCTGGGGACAAACTCAGTTACGAGCTGTAGCCTGTCCTGAGCTTTATTCTGCTGTGGTTGATTTGAGACATCTCTTCCCAGGGCTGAACTGGTTTATTCCCACTTGTCTTTTTTATATGGCATGTTTTGCAATCAATTCATTTTTCTATGATTGCAGTGATTGAAATGCACTAACAGCCTTTTCATTGACCTGAACTCACATTCATGGTGTTCAGCAGACTGTACAGTCAGACATTCCAGCCACAGAAACATACAGGTGACAAATTAACCACCAGAGGATTTCTCTGTTGTTCCCCAAATACAACAGACCGATACGGAGAATTGCAAGGAGAGCAGAACTTGGTCTGCTGGTCAGAGCGTCTGGAGACATGGGCTTGTAGGCCTGAGCCTGCCACTGTTCTGCTATGCAACAATAAGAAAGTCACTTCTGTTCCCTGTGTTTCAATTTCCCCAACTGTAATATGGAATGACACTAAAATATTGACTGGCCTTCGCCAAACACTTTGAAATCTTTCAGTGAAGAGCACAATAAGTAAAGATTATTACTATTCAATTCAGTATTGAGTGGAAGGACTAAGAAGTTCAAATAAAGCCTGTTCCCCAGATCATACCAAGGTGTCGTGCAAATCAGATGTCACCTAGTGTATGTGTTCCGCTACTTCAACACAAAAGTGAGAAAAGTCAAAGAAACGGTAAGGGACTCGGGCATAGGTGGTCTGGCCTAGTGAGCACAGCTGGGTTGGTGTCCCCATCTCAAGGATGGTCACAAGACTGCAGTCCATGAGCAGGGGTCGGAGGAATCGCTAGAGCTGGGTTCAATAAGTCAGGGTCAAAGACTGGAGAGCAGAAAACAAGATGTGGTCAGAAGTTGCAGCAGGGCAGAAGTCTATATGGTTGCCCAGACAACTTCCGGAGGCGCCCTCCAGGTTAAATAGTGCACTTGACCAATCAGAAGGCCGCAGGGTACTGTCACGCTGGACTCTTTGCGCGGTACTTCCTGTGGTGCCCAGCCTCCACAGAGTTCCCTGGAGAGGGCTCTGCCCGCCCTGCCAGTGGCAATGGGGCAATATCACCTGTTCAAGGTTCCACTCCCTGATCGTCACCGAAACAAACAAAGGAGGGGTGAAAAGAGAGCTGCTTAGCCTGTCCAGCCAAGGCAGAGCTGAGTTTGACAAACAGGGCCAAAGACAGCCCTGGGCTTCAGAGGAAAGCAGTGTGAAGTAGGGCATGGGAGACAAGAGACCTGCTTTGTCAGCCCTGCTCTGGGCAAGACATTTCCCCTCTGTTTCGCCTCCCACCTTTGTCTTGTCTATTTAGATTGCAATGTGGCCCCAGGCTCGGATGGTGCCTAGAGTTGCCAATTTTGCTTGGACATATTCCTGGAGGTTTCATCACTTGACACAATCTTTAATTAAAGATTAATCTTTAATTCCTGGAGACTCCAGGGCCATGCTGGAGGGTTGGCATCCCTAATTATTGGCGCCACGAGGTGCTATGCTCCTGCTATTACACGTTTTAGCAATATGCTCCTTCAGAAATCGTGCCCCCTGGACATTTTGACGGTGTCTGTGGTTAGCACGATTATGGCTCTTCAGTACCCGCCGGCCCCGTAACCAACACAAACAACCACCAGTGTTCAAGTGCTTGGCAGAGTTCTCCATAAAGGGCTCTCTCCGGCTCCGTTCGCCGTCAGGGAGAGAACTCCCACTGACTCTAGTGCGAATGGTGTCAGGCCCTGCATGGGCTGCAGTCTCTCTGTTTAGGGGCTCTTGTGCGATATCGTGCTGCATTCTAAGAAATAAAGGTGTGTGTCACAGGGTCCGCACAGGTTTCTTCCTTCTCACCCTGTGCCCTGGCTGGTAAAATAAGAGTTCTCACACCTTCTTCCGGTGTTTCACCCTCGTGCTTTATTTTACAGTGCCACCGTGTAGTCCCCTTTATCCCCCAACAGTTGTCCCCTTTCTAACCCATGCCAGGGTCTCTGGGCCCTTGAGGCTCCCTTCCTGTGGTGAGGAGACAGAGCTGTAGCCTCCTGTCCCCTCCCAGGCTAGCCTCCTAACTGAGTTTTGTTCAGGGCTTTTATAGCCCTCCCAGCCTTCAGCCCAGCTGTCGCTGCTTAGCTCAGTCTATTGCAGTGAGCCAGCCCTCCTTAGGGCCCTGGTCCTGCTCTGCTCCTGGTCTCTCTGCCAGAAAGCAGGGCTTAGCCAGCATTTTAGCAGGGCACTCAAGGGGTTTCACCCCTGCCCTGCCACAGCGTGTTACATTGCAACCTTGCTGCAAGAGTGTTTATAGTTTTATCTAAATTCTCGGCGTTGGGGCCACAAACATAACAGTCCTGCATGGGGCAGCCCCTATTTCTTTATTTTCTCTTATGCGGGCCCAAATTCAGCCTTGGGAAAGGCAGTCACAACCCTGCGGATTTCACTGCATGCTGCTCCTGCTTACACCACGGCTAAATCTAGGTATCCACACTGGCATTTTGCTTCTGTTCTCGGATGGAGTGTATACCTTGCTGGCATGGCCTGGCAGAGAAGGGGTTAACGGTAGTCAGAGGGGAGCAGGAATCCCCCCAGTGACAGCTGCAGCAGAGGACGGCTAGTTAGGGACGGGGCCTTTCCTCTAGGCTAGCACAAAGGAGAAGAAACTATTGGATCCATCAGAGATGGGGTCCTCTGTTTAGGCTCAGGCTGAATGCAGAGAACGGTAGCTGCAATAAGCATCTCCTGACCTTTATGGCCTGCTGGGGCTGGATGGAGCCATGAGCCATTGTGCTTTTAGCTTTGCACAAATCTTTATTGGTGGAGGGCATGTAAACATGATTTATCCCATCAGAATAGTTGGAGCCTTGAGGAGGAAGGGGAATGAGGGGTCGACCTTAGGGGCAGAACCCCAGAGAAAAGCCTAGTGGAGCGCGTTCCAGGGGGCAGTCCAGCCAAGGGAGAGACGATGGCCAGAGGGAGTGGTTGACAATCTCCGCTGGTGTGGGACCAGGAGTGCTGCTCCAGGGCACCGGGTGTCTGTGGCACTCTGTTGTCAAACTGTGCTCAGGTCTCGGTAAGTCACAGGTAAAACTGCCACCAGCCGGTCTCCACTAACACTCCTCCTGGGGAGCTGCAGTGGTGGGAGCTTATCTGAAGGATGCTAGTGTAGGCAGGGGAGAGCCCGGGTGAGGCAGCTGAATGGGAAGGTGATTCTTCATGGAGCTGCAATTGGTTCTTGACGATCCAAGGCCAATATCTCAGCACAGCACCTTTGTCCCTAACCGATAAGTGCTGTCATGCTGGAGGTGCAATCTGTTCTAGGAGACGGAAAGCCCACTCATGACCCTGTCCCCAAGATGTAGAGTTTGTGTGCTCGAGTGTCCTGACCAAATTCCAGTTGGAATAAATACATTCTCCCTACCTAAATCCCCCTGAAGTTTCAATAGAGTTTGTCATTCTTCTTCATTTCCTGTCCTAAGTTCCTGTGTGCCCCCATTAAACAGCTGTTAGAGTCCCCCTCACAGCTGGCTCCATTTCAGTGGTGGGAGAAGGGATGCCTGGATTTATAATGTGGGTGAAGCATTTTAAGATCCTGTAGGATGAACTGTACGCGTAAGATATTATGGGCTTGAATCTGATCTCGCTTACACGGGTGTAAGTCCACAGAGTCCAATGGACTCACACAAGTGTAAGGAAGAGGAAAATCAGGCCCTATAATGAGGTCTACATAAGGAGAGAGGAAAATATACTTCTACAAGCAGCCCATTAGTGAGAGGCACCGTAGCTACTTTGACATTCATGATAGCGACTCAAGCCAAGTTCAACTTGTCTACACGGGGGGTGAGGAGGTTAATTCTCACTAACTTTAATTAGTGCATATTCAACTCGGTCACATTGACTGGTTGCAGTCCGGTCAACATGATCCCAGAGCAGTGGGGGGTACGCAGGTAAACAGAGAAGCCATTTTTGGTGCCATGCAAAGCAGTGTGGGAGAGCAACTGGCGGACTGCTAACCTAGTGTGAATGGTTAGGGCTAATGTTCGTGTGCACACACTTACTAGCCCAATATGTAATGNGCTGGCGGACTGCTAACCTAGTGTGAATGTAAAAGCAGCAAAGAATCCTGTGGCACCTTATAGACTAACAGAGGTTTTGCAGCNTGAACATAATGCCCATGCAAAGTGGATTCCTGGACAATTAGTGCGCTTTGAAGAATTGTGTGGTATGGGGGCCGGCAATTTGGTGCATGCTAACTAAAACTGATGTGCACTAGCTCCCCCGCCCCCCCAGACTATGCTGTGACTGTCCCTGTGGGAGCATTTAGGGTACGTGTACACGTCGAGCTGGGGTGTGACTCCCTAAAAATGGAGATGCCCAACTCAACCCCCCTTACCCTAGGCTGGCTTGCTGCAGACTGAGACGTCTAGATAGCACATTTCCCTTCAGAGCCCCCTAGCCTGCAAGCTGGACCAGGAAAAAATCCTGAGTATTTCAAGTGACATGGGAGGCCCGGCAATATCGTTTACTGGACCAGCTTATTTAAAGTGACATTTTACAGCTTCAATCCAGTTCTCCATATACCACAAGGACACGCTCCCACGTCTGAGAAGGGATGATTTGATTGTATTAACCAAAGCATCTCCTGTGGCTGGAGGGCTCAGGAGGGAACAAATGGTTCATTCTGTCCTTTAAGGTGTAGTTACAAAAGGAAGCAGGAAAAGGAAGCCCTGCCAGGTCTGCTTGAACCCCAGGCCTGCCTTTGCAGCTTCCAAGCCAGCAAACACCTCCTGTCTCCCAGAAAGAGCAGCATGAAAGATGGGCATATTGCATAAGAGCCAGAACAAACCAGGCCAAACCCTGCCTTCAGTTAGATCCGCGAGACTCTCTCCACACTCCATTGGGCCTGGTTGTGATCTCATTCATGCTGCTTTTGGAGTTACTCCAGGTTTACACTGGTGAACCCAAAAGCAGAATCAGGGCCAGTGACTACAACTGGGGCCAGACTGGTGTAAATGAGATCCTGCAACCTGGGGAGGGGATCCCAAAGTCTCTTCTCCTTCCACCTAACCCTTCCTTCCGAGCACCAACTTTTCAACAATTTTAGAGAGAGATTTAATACAACTCCGGATCCCTGAAACAGGCTGGAAAATTAATTTCATTTCCATCAGGCCGCAGCCTCAGTGAGCGTATGTCACAGTGCCTCTGGTGAAATCTGTGGGGTTAGGCCAATTGAAACCAGCTCAGGCTCTGGCCCCAGATCTGCTCTCTTTCCAGCACTTTTATCCACTTATATTGCTATTTCCGATGGCTGGAAAAACAACCCCATTCTGTTGCAAGGGCAAGAGTGTGCTGCCTCTAATTCAGGGGTTGGCAACCTTTGGGAAGTGGTGTGCCAAGTCTTCATTAATTTAAGGTTTCGCGTGCCCGTAAAAGGTTTTGCGTGCCAGACCGGCAGCGCGGGCAGCAGACAGAACCCCAGACCGGCAGCGGGCTGAGCCGCTCAGCCTGCTACCGGTCTGGGGTTCCGTCCGCTGGCCCCTTGCCAGCCAGGGTCCCGGCCGCTGGCCCCGCTCAGCCTGCTGCCGGCCCGGGTTCTGTCCATCCAGGCCGGCAGCGAACTGAGCGGGGCCGGTGGCCAGGACCCCGGCTGGCAGCAGCATGCCACTAAAAATCAGCCTGCGTGCCACCTTTGGCACGTGTGCCACAGGTTGCCGACCCCTGCTCTAATTCATAACAATAACACCTCTTTTCATCTATGCAGGTCAGGATCATTATCCTTATTTTACACATAGGGAAACTGAGGCACAAAGAGTTGAAATGACTTGCCTAAGGTCACCCAGCAGACCAGAGCAGACCCAGTAATATACTGCAGCTCTCGTTATTCCCAGTCTAGTACATGATCCTCTCGGTCACGCTGCTTTCTCAGCTAATCGCTAAACTCAGGTCTCTTGTACTGCAGGATGGAACTCTGCTGCCCAGGGGAGAGGCTGCTTCTGCCGCAGGGTCTAACTAGGATGGGGGCGGGGAGAGGGGATCGATTTGGCCAACAAGAAGCATTTCAGAAATACCTTGGCCCATGCAGGCTCCCATCTCTGCCTTTCTCGAGTCACAAAGCTAAAAGCCACAGAAATTGCATCCCAGGGAAAAATCTCCATTTCTGTTCTTCACGCTGTCGGAATAAATCAGGAAGGCGTCTGCCGCAGAACACGCTGTGATGGGGGAGGGCTAGATTCCCCCCACACACACACACACGCCATGGGCCCAAGCTGCCAGGGGTCTGGGTGACTTTCCTCTGTTTCAAAAGCCAGCTGCAACATGTGGTGAATTTCAGTGGGGTTTGGCAGGGCTGTGCAGCCTGGTTCCATTTAGCTTGGTTGGAGGCAGCAGCTTCCCCCAGCCCACTCCAGGGTCAGTGTGAGGGCTCCTGGCAACGCGCCCTTGCATTAGGCCCTGTGGCTTCTCTTGTCTTCCCAGCCTGTGACAGCATTTACATTTCCCTGTCTGCGGGGTGGGATTGCCTTTCACCCTTTAGTGCCCAGGGGTGGCTGTGGCTCAGCAGTTCTTACCCCCCCACACCCCTCCCAGCCACCTGCATGCCTGAATAACGATTCTGCTGAGGAGAGCGCTTTCTAACCCTGCACCCCGGGAGGGAGGAGCAGAACTGCCAGCAGGAGCACAAGGCCTTTTTCCACCTTGCTCAGCGCCTCGAGGTGTCTTTCCTAGATGGCGCCAGGAAATGCATCAGCTAGAGATGGCTCCACACTTACAAACTCCATTCCCAAGCCCTGTCCTCAGCCCCATAGCTCATAGCTTGATGGCTTGGCCCTTCCCCAGGGCTTAGGTACCCACTAGTGAATGGCATCATAATGCAGCAATCATAGAATCATAGAATATCAGGGTTGGAAGGGACCTCAGGAGGTATCTAGTCCAACCCCCTGCTCAAAGCAGGACCAACACCAACTAAATCAGCGGAACAGCGGAGAGGCTAACAGAGGGAGTTCGCCTGGGGAGAGCCCACTGAGGCTTTCGACTTGCAGGCTCCTCTGAGTAGTTGCTGCAACAGCTGAGGAAGCTCTTAGAAGGAAGGTGATATAGATGGTGAGCGATCAGCTGTTGTGACCTGCACAGGATGTGCCATGTTTGTCTTTCTTCCACAGGACAGAAGCGACTTTGTCTGTACAAAGTGCAAGCTGGTCTCCATATTGGAAGAGAAGGTTCAAGGTCTGGAGAAACAAGTATCAAACCTGTGTTGCATACGAGAAAATGAGGATTTCCTGGACAGACATATATCACATTGGTAGATATATGCCATCATGTGCCAGCAATGCCCCTCTGCCATGTACATTGGCCAAACCGGACNACTGGGAGTTCGCCTGGGGAGAGCCCACTGAGGCTTTCGACTTGCAGGCTTCTCTGAGTAGTTACTGCAACAGCTGAGGAAGCTCTTAGAAGGAAGGTAATATAGATAGTGAGCGATCAGCTGTTGTGACCTGCACAGGATGTGCCATGTTTGTCTTTCTTCCACAGGACAGAAGCGATTTTGTCTGTACAAAGTGCAAGCTGGTCTCCATATTGGAAGAGTTTCAGAGTAGCAGCCATGTTAGTCTGTATCCGCAGAAAGAACAGGAGTCCTTGTGGCACCTTAGAGACTAACAAATATATTTGAGCATAAGAGCATTAGGGTTCACGTACGTGAGCACGAGGAGGAACCTCTTCGAGTTTTCTCCTTTCCTTTTACTGATTTGACAGATGTCCTCACACCTTCTTGTCAAACTGTCTGTAATGGGCTATCTTGATTATCACTACAAAAGTTTTTTCTCTTAATTAATTAGCCTCTTAGAGTTGGTAGGATAACTCCCACCTTTTCATGTTCTCTGTATGTGGATATATATCCCCTTACTATATCTATATTCCACTCTATGCATCCGATGAAGTGGGCTGTAACCCACGAAAGCTTATGCTCAAATAAATTTGTTAGTCTCTAAGGTGCCACAAGGACTCCTGTTCTTTTTATATTGGAAGAGAAGGTTCAAGGTCTGGAGAAACAAGTATCCACCCTGCGTTGCATAAGACAGACGTCAGGATATGCTTCTACGGGCACAACGTTCTGAAGAATCAGAGCAGGCTGGCAAGCGGGGACAGAAGGACGGTGAAGAAATTTGGCAGCATGTGACCTCCAGAAGAAGAAAGAGGAGCGTCCATGTACCAGCAATGCAGATACAGGTGAGCAACCGTTTTCATGTTCTCTCCACAGCAATGTCCCCAGAACTTCCTGCCCCTCGGCCACAAACATCTCAGCTTCCTGTGCCTAGAGCAATCAGTGGCAGCTGTCATGCTTTGAAGTACGTCCTGGACATAGGGATGTGTCTGCTGACCAGACACTAGACATTTGTTTCACTGCTCTGATCATTTCTTTGGGGCCTTCAGTGCCATATATTCCTCCTCTTTTCCTGTGCTAACAGGCTCCCTCACAAAGGCCCAGAACCATGCTCTGTCAGGGGGGGTGTGGCGGCTTCCTGTGAACGGGATGGGGATGGGATAGAAGGGGGAGCGAGGGTGCTACTGAGACTCGGGGGTGGGATGTGGGGAAGCTCAATCCAGGCTGAAAAGGGGTGTCCTGGCAGTTCCCACTGTTCCTTGGCAGCTGGTGCCCAGTGCCCCGTGTCCCCGCAACTCCTTGGCAGCCTGTGCCCTGTATACCAACACACCCTGCCCCCCATCCAGGTTCTGGTGCCCTGTCCCCCACCCCACCCCATGGCTGACGCACATGCTCCTACCCCTCCCTGGTCTGGGTGTCTCTGCTGGGACCCAGAGTGGCTGGAAGGTGGGCCCTGGCTGGGCTGGGGAGTTCCACTTGCTGCCTGGCGATGGGCCTGATCTCATGAGCTCTGGGTCCCGCTCTCATCTCTGTGCCGCCCTCCCTCATGTGTGCATGAGGGTAGAAAATAGACGGGTCCCGCTCTCGCCTCCGCGAGATATTGTGGAGGTGGAAAACATTATGGAGGCAGACCCATCAATCCACCCCCTCCAGTATATCCATTGTTGGGGTGCTAGCCCCTCCCCCCAGTTCTGCCACCCCTGCTCTGTCCTCTCCACATCTACCCAGTGAAGTCCTCCTTAGTGATGGGAGAGCCTCAGAGGCTGGGCTCAGAGATTCCAAGGCCAGAGGGGGCCATTGTGACCATCTAGTCTGACCTTCTGCACGACACAGGCCATAGGACTTCCCTGGATTAATTCCTGTTTGACCAGAGCACACCTTTTAGTCAAACATCCTGTCCTGATTTTAAAATGACCTGTGATGGAGAATCCACCAGGACCCTCAGTAAATTGTTCCAATGGTTAATTACTCTCACTGTTAAAAATGTACACCTTATTTCCAGGCTGAATTTGTCTAGCTTCAGCTTCCAGCCTTTGAATGGTGTTAGATCTTTCTCTGCTAGATTGAACAGCCCATTATCAAGTATTTGTTCTCCTTGTAGGTATTTATAGACTGTGAGCAAGTCACCCCTTAACCTTCCCTTTGTTAAGCTAAAGAGATTGAGTTCCTTGAGTCTATCTCTATAGGCAGGTTTTCTAATCCTTTAATCATTCTTGTGGCTCTTCTCTGAACCCTCTCCAATTTATCAACATCCTTCTTGAATTGTAGACACCAGGATTCCAGCAGCAGTTCACCAGGGCCAAATACAGAGGTACAATAACCTCTCTGCTCCTACTTGAGACTCCCCTGTTTATGCATCCCAGGATCACATTAGTCCTTTTGGTCATACATTGCATTGCAAGCTCATGGTCAGGTTATTATCCAATCCCCCTCCCAAATGCTTTTCAGAGTCACAGCTTCCCATCCTGTAAGCAGGGCCTGTATTCTCTGTTCCTAGGTGTATACAGTTACATTTCTTCTTATTTATTTGAGCATAAGCTTTCGTGGGCTACAGTCAAAATGCCCCTCTGCCATGTACATTGGCCAAACCGGACAGTCTCTTCACAAAAGAATAAACGGACACAAATCTGACATCAGGAATCATAACATTCAAAAACCAGTAGGAGAACACTTCAACCTCTCTAATCACTCAGTGACAGACGTTAAGGTGGCAATTTTGCAACAAAAAAGCTTCAAAAACAGACTCCAACGAGAAGCTGCTGAACTTGAATTGATATGCAAACTAGATACCATCAACTTANATGTGGCATTTCCACCCATGGTAGCTCATTCCATATGATCCTCTGCTAATCGCTTTGTGGGTGAATAGTCCTTTCGATCCACCCAGGATAACACATCCTCCATCCAAGATCTTCTTTTTCTGCCTTGTGCTCTTCTGCCATCAGCTTTCCCTTCCACTGCCCATAAACTCACCGAGCCCCTCAAAATGTGCCTTGCAAATCAAATCTTTCTTTTCATAAGATCTCTAAGGTTTACAGAGTTCCAGTTATCTTGTGTCTCAAACATATTCTTCATTATCTCTAACAGGGCTTTCAAGCCTTCATCCCCTAGGCTTTCTATCAGTTCTGCTGGGTTTCCATCACAGCCTAGTGCTTTTCCATTATTGGCAGGATTATTTATTTCTTCATCCAGGATTGGCAGGTTTTCTTATTTACAGTTAGCTACATGAAAACACATATTGTTCACTTATGCCCCGCAGCTTACCAAGAGATCCACATCACATTATCTCAGTGACCTTCATTATTTACCACTTCCCCAATCTTTGCATTACCCTTAACTTTATCAATGACAATTGTAGGTTTTCCTCCAGGTCCTTGATAAAAAATGTTAACTAGCAGGTTTGGTTTGGATAAGCAGACTTGCCTTCGATGCTTGTACCAATGGCCTTATTCCCCTCTGATTTACACTGGTGGAAACCCATTGATTTAGTGGGAGGCAGCATGGTCTAGCCAAAGCATGCTCAGCTAGACTGCAGGAAGTTCTGAGCTAATCTCTCATTACATGTTTGTGCAGCAGCCAGTGGTGGAGCCAGGAAGAGAACCCAGCCCTCCTGAATCCCAGGGTAGCGTGCTAGCCATTGGGCTCTCATTTCATCTTCACTGCTAGCTTGCTGGCTGACCTTGGTCAAATCAATTTGCCAACCTGCCTCAGTTTCCCCATATGTAAAACAGAGGTAATGATACCAACCACCTGATGGAAATCTCTATATAAGAGCTAGGTATTAATTGTTATTAATTATGTTATATGATATTATTATTATTATTATTATTCAGTGGGGTCCCTCCTGATTTACACAGGTATGAGTGAAGGCAAAATCATGCCCAGTGACACTACACAATGAGCTGTCCTGGCTCCTGTGTCCATCCTACAGGAGGGCTTGTAGGATGTGAGATTGTGAGGGACAGTCTTAGAAATAGCTGGGCCAGTGGGATCCTTTCCATGGCCACAATAGGAGTTGGGGTAAGACTGGCCCATTCCTTCTGATGGGGTCTGCAGAAGCACCTGCTCTAGTGACCTGTAGGTTTCTCTAGGACTCACCATAGGCACATGTCAGTGGGGCACCGCATCTCCTGGGAGATGAGCCTTCGTCAAGAGCAGGTAAGGCTCCTTTTCAAGCTAAACCTGAAAGGCTGTGCTGTGTCCACTGGGAAATACGGGATCCCTGCTAGAGCTGCAGCGATCCTGAGCACTCAGCATCTGCGCTGCTCTCGGTTGTAAATTTGAAACACTTTCCAGGTTTTACTGGGTTTGGGATGGGGCCAATTTATTCTCTCCTGAGATAAACATAGTAAATCAGCAGTGTGTTTGCAAAAAAAAGCGCCATTGAAATAAACCAGTTGTGCAAGACTTTGTACCTGCAGGTGTGTGACCAGCGCAGATTTGCATGTGTGAGGTGCACGTGTATGTGCCTTGTAGTTATATAGTGCATGTGACAGCAGGAAGAGTAGGCAGCATATGGATGTGTCTGTGAGGGGCTACTTATCTAGATGAGAGGTATGTGTGTGTGCCCACATAGCAGACAGCAGGTGAGTGGGTATTTGGATGGAAAGCTGTGTAGATGGCAGGTGAACGTTAGTGAGACAGATTCCACCATATTCACTGAACTTATGTCAATTTACACCAGTTGGGAGTCTGTGTGTGTGTGTGTGTGTGTGTGTGTGTGTGTGTGTAGAAGCTGAAATACTCTGTGCACGCTGAGGCTACGTCCACACTACCCGCCCGGATCGGCGGGTACCCATCGAATTATCGGGGATCAATCTATCGCGTCTCGTCTGGACGCGATATATCGATCCCCGAACGCGCTCCCATCGACTCCGGAACTCCAGCAGGGTGAGCGGAGTTGCAGAGTCGACGTGGGAGCCGCGGCCGTCGATCCCGCGCCGCGAGGACGCAAGGTAAGTCGCGGTACTTCGAAGTAAGATACTTTGACTTCAGCTACTCTATTCTTGTAGCTGAAGTCGCGTATCTTACTTCGATCCCCACCCCTAGTGTGGACCAGGCCTGAGAAATTCCTAAGCCTACGAGAAAGAGGTTACAAGATGATAGGTGTGTGCATGTTTAGACGGCAGGGGTCCATGGGCATGTATTGAAGTGAGTGTTTGTATGCAGACAGCAGTTGCTTGAATGAGTTTGGATGTGAATATGGGAAGGCAGGTGGGCGCGTACGCAGTGAGCAGGTGTGTATTTAGGTATAGAGCAGATGCATGCCTGTGTGGAGTACAAATAGCAGGTGTGTGTATTTTTAGCTAGCAGGTGCCAGTGTTTGTGTGTGTGGACAGCAGGTGCATGAGTTTAGCTAAGAGCTGTAGGTAGGCAACAGCAAAGCCAGCGAAGGCTCTTGGGTGACTCATTGCAATGAACCCACAACAGAGCTCAAAGGGGAAAACACTCAGCTTCAACCTCTCGGTCTGGCTACTGGGCTGTGTACAAGCCAAGGAACTGGGCAGAGACATGGCAGCCCACTAGGCATTTGGCAGTGGGTAAGAACCAGAGTTTCCCCCCCTGCCCGAGGGATGACCAGGAGGGTTTGTGCTGACTCACACACTTCACCCGACTGCCCTCAGGCGAGTCTGCAAGAAGCTGAAAGGACCTGACGACACATAACAGGCCTTTCAGCAGCTCCAGCTCTGACAGCTGAGTGAGTCCATTGCTGGGGGATTCTTTGCTGAAGGCAGGTTCTTAGGCAACCAGATCTGAGCATCACTCAGCCCTTCCTCCTGCGCCTGGGCTGCTCGCCCTCCCATTGCCCTGGTCACCTGCTGCCTGATTTGTGCAGCCTCCGAGCGAGCAGCAGGCATGGGACACGGAGCCTTTTCCACCCGGGCCAGTGGTGCAAATCCAGTACAGTTTGGGAGTGACGGAATTGCCTGCACAGCACGACGTGGGTGTCTCAGTCCAGCTCCTAGCAGGCAGGGCTTCCCCTGCCCCACCTCCAGCATGCACTGGTCCCCTGATAGTCTCAACAGACTGAACTCCTTAGAGAGGAATGAGGAACATGGCTGGTGGGGGCCCAGGGAGGTGTGGAGTCCCTTTGTATTCACTGACACACCTGCCAAGGGGCCGGGGTAGCCATAGGCAGCAGTGGAAGGTGGGGGCAGGGAATCTATGAAGGACAGAGGAAGAGGTTATGGGGAGCCTGGGCTGTGTCAAGGTGTGTGTGTGTGTGTGTGTGTGTGTGTGTGCGGGGGGGGGGGGGGGNCGTCTGATCAGAGTACAGTGAGTAAAGGGAATGCTAGGGGAGGGAGACAGCATGGCCTCGTGGCCAGCACGCTGGGCTAGAACTCAGGAGACCTGGGTCCCAACTTAGCTACTGCTCTGCTCTGCTGCATGATCTTAGGCAAGTCACTGTCTCTCTGTGCCTCTGTTTCCCCAGCCTGTAAAATGGAGCTAATGATACTGACCTCCAATGAGATGTGCTGGTGAATGGAGCTAGGTATTATTAGTATGTGTCGCGCCAGGTGCTGAATCATCTTTGTTGTGCAGATGACACTCCCTTTCCTGGCTGCAAAATCCAGCCCAGGATTTGGGAAGACCCTGTGCGATGACACTAGGCCGCAGGGGCTGGGAGCCAGGGAGAACCACAGGGGCTGTCTGTGTCCAGCAGTCTCCATCCAGGATCCCCTTTCGGGTCACCCAGTCATGGCAGCCGAGCTGTCTGTGCTGCAGGGGCCGTTGCAGTCCTGATGCGGTCTGTGGTCAGAGCCGAAGGGCTGGCCACAAATGGGGCCCAGACTGACCAGAAATACGAGGCCCTCTGACCTCAGCCGTGGAGAGCACCTCCTCCACATGGGCTCTAGGCCAGCCAGTCTCCGGGGCTGGCAGCCTCAGGACCGGAAGGTGCAAAGGCAGGGCCTGAGCTTTGTGTGTGTGTCAGCAGCATGCGGGGAGGAGACGGAGGCCGACCGATGTTCTAATCTCCCCGGGGTCCCTCTGCCGCCCAGATCGCACTGTCTGCCAGCGGCGGGGTCTGCTGCTCAGGGCGCGCTGCCCGCCTGCCGGCTGCAGGGACAGGAAACAAAAGGCCAAAGGAGCATCTGGCTCCCCATAAATCTTGCTCTGCAGCTGGCAAAGAGGGAGGTTATGAAAGCAGAGCCGAGCCATCCGCAGCGGCCCTCAGGGAGCTTCTCTAGGCCTGCAGCTCCTCCTGACTAAAGCGAGTTGCGCCGGGTGCTCAGGACCTCTGAAAAGCAGGCTCTGCTGGCATCTCTCAAAGCTGGGCAGCCACCCAGCTCCCGTGTGCAGTTGGTTCTGGGAACATATCGAACTAGCCCTTGAGCTGATGTAGAGCACGAGGGCCCTTAAGGAAGGGGCTTGACTTATAAAATTGCGCCTGAAAGGTGCACACATGCTGGTCAGTACAGACATCAGCTGATCCCATTCAGGGCAGAGAAGCTACTGGGGTTTGAACCTGCAGCTTTAGGGAGATCTCATGGCATCAGTGGCCAGGATGCCCACAGCACAGCACAGCACTGCGCTGCCCCCTCCAGCCATTAGCATCCCCTGCGAGCCATTCAAAGCAATTTCAGGGATTTTCTCTGGCCTGCGCTATTCAGGGGGTCAGACTTGATGAGCACAATGGTCCCTTCTGGCCGGTTCTTTAGCACACGTCTGGCTGTTCTTATGGCCCATTCCTGGGTGGCATTTTGGTGCACTCTTACTTTTCACTCTGATATGCTCTTGCACCATAGCACACTTCCTCTAGGCTGGCAACGTGGCATGTTCCTGGCTGGCGCTACCATGGGACACTCCCTGAACTGCATGAAATCATCTTGGATGAAGTACACACCATTTAGCTGGGTATTTAGGGCTCCACCCATCAGTGGCTGGTTGGTCTGTGTGCAGCAGGATCGCCCCCTGCAAACAAAAAGGTGCAGCTGTTTTCTTTTGCCCCTCCCAGTTCTGCTCTGCAGTTCCTGCTCACACTGTGGCACCCAGCCCCTCTCCTAGGCTGTGCAATGTGCATTTGCCTCTTTGATTTAAAAGCTTCCTGAGAAAGGAAGCTGGGTTTGGGGGCAAGGAGCTCTCAGCCATCACTAACGCAATTAATATTTCCTTTGCTCTCGTTAGCTAGACAATATAAAATTACAGCAGAATTCCGCCCGCAAAGCCCCTACAGTGCCTCTGACATTCCTCTCGCAGCCCCTTCTCGGCTATCAGATCCTCCTTTTTCACTCAGAGCACCTCTTTGGAGGAAGAAAAACAAACCCTAGTGCTCTGGGACAAGGGATTTGCCCATCCGGAGGGTTCCCACAGCCAGGAATGCAGCGCTGTATTCCAGCGCGGTGTCTATCCCTCTTTCTCACCTCTAATCCCCCAGCCAGGTGAGCGTTGCTAGAAAGAACAAGTTGGAGAGGCTTTGCCAGACAGGGTTCATTTCATGCTCTGGTTTGTTTCAGGCCAACGGCTTTGAAAACAGAACCAAACCAAAGAGTTGGATGCTAAACTGCACAATGGAAACCATTCTCCCTGGGGCCTGGGAAAGCACATTTCAAACAGCGCACCTGCCTCTGGCGGCAGAGCCAGCAGATTTCTAACAATGCTTCACACTTTCAGCCCATTCCTGCACTCAGTGGCACTGGTGGGAGTTGTCAATTGGCACTTGTCGCACATAGGGCATGTCTACACTGCAAACAAACCCAGCAACCAGTGGCTGCAAGTCCCAGAGCCTGGGGCTAACGACTCGGGTTTGCACTGCGGCACCAGCGTAAATGTTGCTGCTCGGGCTGGAACTCATCCCCCTGGCCAGGTTTCAGAGCCCAAGTGAGAAAATCTACACCAGTAGTTTTAGCGCCATAGTGTGACCCCCCCCCCCAAGTCTGTAGATCCAGGCTCGGCGAGTAGCAGCTGCGAGGTTTTTTGGCAGTGTAGACATACCCATGGTCTTATATGATTTCCTTGGCATGCAAGCACTGTTCGATCTTTAATGACAGGTTTTTGCGATGCCCTGTCTTTGGGGTAGCTGGCGCAAGCAGCAAGTGTTTGGTCTCTTGTTGTATCAAGCAGGCAAGGTACTAACAAACTTCAACAGGACTTTATTTTTACAGTGGAAACCTCTTTACCAAGCTGCTGCTGCGCCCTCTGTAACTCTCACTCAGCCTCCTCAACTCCTCCCCCCTCCTTCCTGTTTCCTGTCCTTTCAGACTCCCAACAGCCAGTGCTCCCAGTTCTAATAATCACAAGCAACATCTAAACACCACATCTCTGCTGTCCGGTAGTTAGAGTCCATGCTTGGGAAAGAGTTGCCCCATGAGAACCAGGCATCGGTGTTTGGCTGAGAGTTCTGAAACGGGATTGCTTGGGTGCCTTTCACCATGATGTCTCCCAGCACTATTGTGTACATGTAGCTAAAGCAAGTTACATAAGAAAGTGCCCAGAATCCACAGCTAAACCTGGACAAAACAATTTTGACAAATTGTTTTTTGTTGTTGAAAAAAAATGTCATGGCCCGGAATTATTTGGGTCAAATTCAACAAATAATGTTGGATGAGAAAGTGTTTTGAAAGAGTTGGAATGTTTCGGTTTTGCCTTTTCGATCTGAAACTGTGGTTTGTCCAATTAAAAAAAAACAAAGCACAAAGAAGGAGGAAAGCCATCCAAACCAGCTGAATCAAAACGCAAACCTCCGAAAAATAGTTCGGCTTGAGGGGATTGAAACATTTCGCTTGATTTGGGTTCTTGTTTCAATGAAAAAAGTCAAACAAATTTATTTTGGTTTGAATCAAACCTGTTCCCCACCCTGCAGATTTTGCTGTTTGGCCTCTGCCCTCCCCCCACAAACTGAAAGGGGTCGCTTGCTGGAGGATTCTCCGCAATTTGAAGTCTTTAAATCATGATTTGGGGAGTTCAACAGCTGAGTCAAGGGAGAGAATTATTCCAGGAGTGGGTGGGTCGGCTTTTGTGGCCTGCATCATGCGGGAGGTCAGACTAGATGATCATAATGGTCCTTTCTGACCTTAAAGTCTATGAGTCTATGAGTCTACATCACTCCAGCAGTGGAAAGTTGAGATGCGATGTCCCCTCACCTGCTACAGACATCAGTATAACCCCACTGCCTTTAATGGGCACACACTGTAATTACACCCAGGTATCTGAGAAGGCAGTTTGACCCACATAGAGCATAATTTCACACAAAGAGCCTTGCACATGCCAACAAAATCTCACAAACCCCCAGGTGTGAGAAGGGATACAGCACTGCACTGGGACTTGGGAGCTATTCCTGGTTCTGCCATGTGATGTTGCAAATCATTTCACCTATCTGCCCCTCAGTTTCCCCATCTGTAAAATGGGGCTAATGATTGTGACTTCCTTTGCGAGCTATGGAGAAAACATGTTAGGTATTATTATCCTCATTGTACAGTGAGTTAATGAAGTATAAGACACTTGCCCAAAGAGAAATACCAAATGAGTACCAGAGTCAGGGAAAGAACACAGGAGCCCTAGCTCCCAATCGCCTGCACTCACCATAAGGCCCTACCTTTGGCTGCTAGGGTTTTCCATCCCCAAAGAGCAGCCAGGTACTTTTGGTGAAAATAGCTTTTATTTTATATGAAGAAAACAACAAGAAAGAACATAAGTAAAGTCACTAGGGGTGAGCACGGTGTGTGTGACTCCCACATGACAGTCTTCAGCAACTAGGTGAATAAAATGGCTGCTGTCTATACACACAGAGAGAATATTTAGAAATTTAAAGGTGCAGTACACAGAAAACAAAAGGTATCCCAGTTTTCCAGAGACAGACACCACAATGGGACTCACTGGAGACTATGCACAATGAAATCCCTGGTGGTGCTGACACCTTATCAAAGAGCCCTATTGCTCACCCGGATTCTCCAGAGGCTCAGGATAATACAGATAAACATGGGTGCCATTTGCAGCAGCTTCCCAGCCTCCCCTCAGAAATTAGAACTACGTAAAGTAGCCACTAGCAATGCCACACACCTGCAAACTGTATAAGACGTGTTTGGCCCGGTTACTAATGAGGGGTCGACATCCGGTGATTTCAATGAGAGAGGACTTTGAAGCTGAAGCTGTAATCTCATTGCAATTCCCGGGTCCTTGCAGGGTGCTATGTAGTTCAGGATATATGAAGAACACCAGAACGTCACAAAATGCCAGGAATGAGTCTGAATGCTGGTGTGATTGGCCCAGAATAAGGCAGGAGCTAATACCCAGTACAGAAGCAGTCTTGCCGAATGATCAGAAAGACATGTCTTAACCATCTCATACCCACAGCATTACACAGCAGGGCTTGGGAAAGAATAGTACCAGGCCTGTATGATGAAGAGAGACATCCCAATCCGGGACCATGGCCTGTTGTTCTGGATTTGTTGAAATTCTGCTTCCCACTAAGCCCCATGAGACAACAAGCCCCAGAACAGTGACAAAGCACTTCTCATCTGGGCATCAGGAAGAAATAGCCACTGCTATGATTTGCTGCACTAAAGGAGAGACTAAAGGGGAGACTCTCTGCTGGTTCTTAGCAATCTGTAGCAGCCTACTCCCTTCCCAGGGGAGGGAACTAGAACTCAGATGTTTGACATCATGCTGGCACTCAAACGCCTGGGATGCAGTAGCCCAGGGTCAGTCGTTAGAGTTTCCTGAATGTCACAGTGAGTACCAGAGCCCTTTCCCTGTTCTCTGACCTGTTGATTCCCAGGCTGAAGTTCTCTTTCCCGGAGTCAAGCATAATTTATCTGGTGCTATTCTGCTAGCAGTGAGCAGTAATTACCGTCTGTAAATCAGCCCTGAACAGGAGTCGGATGAAAAACCGGGCTGGCAGAGTGCAGAGCTCATTCTGCAGTGAGATGTTTGAAGAACGGGGCAGTAGACACTCAACTCTCTTACAGGCAGAGTCTGTTATGACAAGGCCAGGAATAACGAGGGTAATTAATCTCGACAAGAGGATCCGACTCAGCAAATTTCCCGGGATGAGGCTGTCGCTGGAGCACGTTTCGAGGTTGGCTCTCATGAGTTGGGATTGTTTTACAGTGCTGATCACTAGTGGTAAAGGCAGGGACCTGGGAGTCAGGATTCCTGGGGTGTAGGCCTGACTCTGCCACTGGCTTGCTGTGTAACCTTGAGCAAGTCACTCCTATGCCTGTGGGAATGCTGTGTTTTTTTAAAGGTGATCTTGGTTAGAGACAGGCCTTCAAATAATTTGTATATCTGCTGCTTCCCTCTATGTCTCTTATCTCCCCACCTCCTTGCACTCCCCAGCCCTCTGCCCTGATCCAACTTTGAATGCTGCCTTCCCCATCTCCTTTCACTTGCCTACCCTATGGCTGTGGCAGCCCTCCCCCTCCTCCTCACATTCCCTGCAGGCTCTTTCTTCCAGTTCGCTCCATCATCCCTCCTCCAATCTCCTCCATGTCCCGCTCTGCCCAGGAGTCAGCAAAGCACCACGCTTCCCTTGAAGAATTTGCTTTGCTGAATCACGGCTTCTGTGCTTTCTGTCACCCCTGTGCCTGGGACAATTCCCCTGATCTCATGTCCCAAGATCGCCCTCTTTCTCTGGTTCATGTCTCTCCTTAAATCCTGGTTCTCCCAAGAAACCTGCCTACCTTCTCACCGACAATACTTCCCAGTCCTTCCCTCACCTTTCCCGCATGCCCTGCCTTGTCTCTAAGTTGTTTGTCTCAGGTGAAGCCCTCCAGGGCAGGGAGCAGGTCTGAGTGTGTTTGGAAAAAAGGGCACATTTGCAGCACTACATACATTAGGAGTTCTAGCAATTAATCGCTCTGGGGGGCATTTTAACAATTCACAGCTAACTGTTCCCCTGCCCACTGCCAAGTGGGTTTATTGCTTGTGACCATTTCGTTTTGCATCTCAGTGGGAGGAGCAGCGAAGCACGAATTGTACCAGGTGGGGAAAGGTCTGGCCAAATTAAAAAGCAAACAAAGCAAACTCTAACGTGCAAGACAATCTCCATCTTAGAACTGCGTGGAGCCGCACTGCAGGCCCAACAGCCCTGTGGGGAGCGCACTGCACTAGCAGATGTAAAGTGCCCAGGCTGGGCAGGAAAACATGCAAGTTACAGAGAAGCAGGAGTCTTGGTCTGCTGCCCCAGGTACAAAGCCCCATGGCCCACCACTTCCACTGCTAGGTGTGGCTTACAAAATCCAGTCCCTTGCAAACAGATGCATACAAATGCACACACAAAGCAGGGACATACAGACACATGCAAAGGCACTGACGGACACACCGCTATCCAAACATGCACACACTTCCCCCCACACACATACACAACCCACGCTAAAGCAGGGACACACACAGCCACATGCAAATACATTCACAGACTCATGCAGATGTCCAGCCACACCCACCCAAATGCAGAGTACACGCATACACACAAAGCCCTCAATCCCATTGAGTGACACTTTTTGTCATGGCAAGTTCTGTAAGTGTTGCCAAAGTGTAAGAAACAGACAGGCCCCTCCGGTCTCTGTCCGAGGAGCGTCTGACCCCCCAAAGGGGCTATACATTGTTTGGGGTTTGCTATCCTGGGTCCATTTGTCGTCAGTGCTCATTACTGGCTGCCCCGTAACGTGATGCAGTCCCTCTCCTTTCCTAGGGGGTCAGGCATTGCTTTTGATGACATGTTCGTCTATGATCCCTGACAGTGTAAGGAACTCTCGTTCTTGTCCTCCCTCATATTTGGGACACTGGAGTAGAAAGTGCCGTGGTGTCTCCATCTCCCTTCTGTCCCATGGGTTGCACCGTCACTCTCTTCTGGCTTGGGACCATGCTTTGTGCCACCTGATATTCACCTCTTGTTGATGGTCACTGCTTCCTCCACCCCACCTGCCCAATGCATGTGCGCACCCACCCACCCACAAATGCAGAGATGCACAGCCACCTGCAAAACCCCAGTAGACCCACACAGACACAAACCCCAGCATCGATACCCCCTCACAGTCACCCGGATCGTCACAGGAGCTCTGCACGCTGGGTGCTAAAACGCTTTTCACAATCGTGCCCTGCTTGTGGGTGTTGAGCCCTTGAGAATCTGGCCCTCAGCCCTTTGGAAGAGCCGGCCCCACAACAGCCACGTGGGGTCTGGCCTCAGGGAAGTTCAAATTCCCTGCTGTCGCCCATGCTTTCCTCCTGAGTTTTGGGGGCCAGCTTCAGACAAGCATCTACCCCTGCAGACAAAAAAAAATCTCAGCGTTGGCCTCTGAGGCTCTTTCAGGGCAAGCGCTAGCTTCCCATTTCCTGGGGCCTCGCTAATTCTTCCTGCTGCCCATTCCCCCAAGGGGACTTAAATATTAAAAATTCCTTCAAGTGTAAACTCCCCCCTCGCCCTGGAGCCCTTCTCTCCCACCCCCCCTCTCCCACTTGAGTCGTCAAAACCTACCAAAACTGAAACAAGTGGATTAAGACCAATTAGTGGGAAATGTACATGATGTCACTGCGCTGGCTTGATTGAGGGTAATAGGGAGGCAATCCACTTATTACCTTTTACAGCAATCAAATCAAAAGAGAACACATCATTACACAGCGCTTAGTAAATAATTGCCCTTGGAGCCTGTTAATGCTCTTAAGCCTTGTCTCTAGCTAAGAGAGGAAAGCTCCACAGAGCAAGTCACTCCGTGTATTACTGGCTGCGATTTACTGAGCAGGGGAGCCAGGTGATCAATCTCTCAGCGGCCTCCTGTGCCCGCTTGTCTCAGCTTTCAGAGAGGCCTTAAAGGAACACTGCTGAGTTTGGAGCTGCGAGAGTCTTTTATGCAGGCAGTGTCCAGGAATTGGGTGTCGTACCTTTAAACAGTTTGTGAGCCCTCTAGTGGTGCTCACTGTTTCAGAGGTCACCAGACTGCCCCCCTCCAGCCCCACCAGTGCAGTTCTGTGTATCCGTAGCTGGGCCCAGAGTTAAAATGGTTATTTGGACTTCACTATGTCCATGTGGCTTCTTCACATTGCATTTGCTGGGTAAAGGTGTCACACCTCAAGGTGTCATTCACAGTTAGCTACAGAGAGCTCTGGGGAGAACAGGGCACTAGGGGTCAGCGTGGCCTGAGTTTTCACCTCCGCTCTGCCAGAGACTCCCTATGTGACCTTGGTCAAGTCACTTCATGTTGCTAGACCTCAATTTCCCCATCTGAACAATGGCGATAATAACAATTATCCACCTCGCAAGGGGGCTGTGAGGGTTAATCCGTGCATGTTTGTACAGAGCGCTGCAGGTATAAAGTGCTATAGAACTGCTGAGTGTTCATCCGGGACGCCAAAAGGCGCCGTTTGGGGGTGGGAGAGGAGCTATAGATAGGGTGGTAGCTTTTTAAGAGCAGGCTAGCCTGGGAACCCTTGGCAGGGTATAATAGATGCTAGCAGGAAGTCAACCTGGCGAAGGAAAACCGCAGATGCTGCCGTAAGGCATGGAAGGCCGAGGCAGGGAATCCAGTTTGGGATGCAGGGCGCTGGCGTTGTGTCCCCGAGCCTGGGCTGGTTTTACGCTCCAAGAGCCGGGATGCTGATGACCCCGTAGCCCTGAGGGACGTGGGGGGCCTCACATTGCTCTCACTCGCTCCACACAGCCTCCCGGACTGCCCGGGGCTGAACACGGCCTGGCCTGAGAATATCCACCCCAGGCGGTTTACCAGGGGGGAAAGGTGACCCAAGGGGTGCGAGCGGAGTAAAGGGGGGAAATGAGCCAATCGGCTCTGTTGGTGGGACTGGCCTGCAAGGCAAGACAAAGCCCAGGAGAGTCTGGAGCGACTGACCAGAGAGATCTTTGCCATCTCCGGCTTCGCCGCTGAGGGGCTGTTTGCCCCTCCCCCCGCTCTAGTGTCTCCCATTAGCATGAGTGGAAACTCCCGGCTTCCAGCTGCACAGATGCTTTTACTAACAGCATTCCCAGCCCCTCTCTCTCTCCGAGATTACTGCTTGTGACTGGCTAATCCGGCCTCTCTTGGCCATCACGGCACGGTGTCCACTCCGCAGGAGGCTCTGCTACAGGCCGCTGTTGGAGACCGGATACTGGGCAAGGTGGACCAGGCTCTGACCCAGCACGGAGGCTCTTATGAGCTAGCCACATTCAGGGGATTGCGGTGAGTTTAGTGCTGATCTGACGGCCCTGGAGTCCAAAGCCCCCGGAACAGGTACAGCCCAGGCAGCAGCAGCATGAGCATCGTCCACCCGGCTGTGCTAACATGCCTCAGTGCTGAAGGTCTCTTTGTTGCCTTGCACTCCCCCGTCAGCCTGTATCCACTGGTTGTCTCTTGTCTTATACCAGGATTGTCAGCTCTTTGGGGCAGGGACCATCTCGTTGTTCTGTGTTTGTACAGCGCCTAGCACAACAGGGTCCCCATTCAGCTGGGTGGGGGGGGGGGGGCATTGCACTGCATGACTCAATGGGGACCATGCAGCTGAACCCATGTGGGACCGTGAGTCACCTTCACCTTCGCTGCATTCCGGGTGAGCTGAGACCCCTCTGCACTAGCAACAGTAACAATGAGCTTGTGTAGGACCCACCAGCCTGGAGCAAGAACCCAGCAGGCATCTAACCACGCACAGGAGCGAGGCACCAGGCCCCTCTCCCTTGTACAGCCCCTGACCATTCCTAATGGAGCGTCCACTTGTGTGTGTGAATGTCCTGCAGCCTCTGTTTCAAAGATAGGAATGTGGTTAAAGGGGCTGCGTCGACAGCCCTGGAGCCCAAAGTCCTCCTCATGAGCAGCGTAATTCTCCCCAAGACCTGCCCTTGAGGGACCCCCTGCAAGAGTGGCTCAGCCTCACTGGCCTAATTAACCTTTGGTCTGAGACTCCCAGTACAGGGCATGATTAATGCCACTTGCGATGGTGTCACTCCCATATGGGTCATCAAACAGCCAACAGAGTAACATGGTTCAGTAACGACTGGCTGGGGCTGGATTTGAACTGATGCACTAGCAGCAAAAGGTGCTATTGGCCATTAGCATTACTGTTCTGTGTGTGAGAGCTCATGACTGGCCTGATCCTACAGAGCCTGCCACCACCTCACAGCTGAGGGAGGCTTCCTTTGGCTCAGGTGATAGTGATGTGTGCGATCAGTGCTAAGAGTACCAGATTTGAGTCCTGTTGCTGGCTGTGCTATCTGTATGCATGGAGCCATCTCTCCTTACACGGGAGCCACCCCATCCCTGCATCCCACCCTTTGGGGGGAGGGATAGTTCAGTGGTTTGAGCATTAGCCTGCTAAACCCAGGGTTGTGAGTTTAATCCTTGAGAGGGGCCATTTAGAGCTCTGGGGTAAAAATCTGTCTGGGGATTGGTCCTACTTTGAGCAGGAGGTTGGACTAGATACCTCCTGAGGTCCCTTTCAACCCTGATATTCTATGTTCACCATAGCATTGCTGAGTGTCCCCAGACAGCACTATGGTACCAGTCCTCTTTAACTGATTGCATAGAAATGTAGCTCCAGGTGAAATACTGTTTGTCAGTTGTGGTGCAATTCTTTTTAAAAGCTGAGCACAGCAGTAGTGAATACCTGTTGTCTTTGCCTGATTTCCTCTCCCACTGAAATAATTTCTCCGGTACCAAGCTGCTGCCCAGGATATAACCGTGCAAGGAGCTAGGAACATTCCACACTGCCAAACAGTACAGAGCCACAGCTGGACGCTAGTATTATTTAGTGAAAATAAAGTGAAACAGATAATCCCAAGGGGGTGGGAGGCAGAGGAAGCTGGACCAGAGTGTGATGCTTATCTACTGTGTGTGAAACAGTGAGTCAGGTGATGCTGTTTATTGGACAGGTAAGGCCATAGTGCCTTTTGGACTGTCAGCCATTGCACTCAAGGAAGCGGCTGTCAGGAACGATGTTGTCTCCTTGTATAAATGCTTGTGCAACCTTACTGCTAAGGGAAGGGATAGCTCAGTGGTTTGAGCATTGGCCTACTAAACCCAGGGTTGTAAGTTCAATCCTTGAGGGGGCCACTTAGGGATCTGGGGCAAAAATCTGTCTGGAGATTGTTCCTGCTTTGAGCAGGGGGTTGGACTAGATACCTCCTAAAGTTCTTTCCTATTCTATGAGAAAGGCTATTAGTTGGGGGGTGGCCAGCTAATCAGTGCTGAAGTGGAGTGCTTGGTATGCTGCAAGCAACATTTCAGCCAGCTGCCAAAGGTCCCTCACAACTTCTGGACCCTGATATTAAAGCAATTGCTGAGTTGACCCATTCTGCACAAAATGATCCTGGTCCATTCACTAGTGATGAAATCCACAGAACTGTAAAGATGCTTATGGGAAATATGGTGACAGGAATCTGTGGAATTTCTGCATAACAAGTGCTGGACCGGCTATTCTTTTGTGGCTGCAGACACTGTTCAGTATCAACTGGGAAACAGGTCAGTCCCATCCTATTGGCAAAAGGCATTATTTTACTGCTTTGGAAATGTAAAGGTAGCAAATGGGATTGTTGTAACTATCGTGGCATTACTCCTTTATCCGTCCTGGGGAAAAATTTGCCTCTATCTTGTTGGTCCAAGCCACGAATATCAAGAAGACCACGACAAGCTGGCTTCGCTCCCAGCCATTCCACGATGGAGCAAATCTTCACAGTCCGCCAGCTTTTTGAGAAGGTTCAAGAATTCAAGTGCCCCATTCACATTGTCTTTGTGGATCTCAAGGACGTGTTTGACTCTGTGGACAGGGCATTGCTTTGGCTGATCTTGAAAATCACAGGCCTCCCTGACAAGCTCTGTAGAACATTCTGTCCGGCGGCTCCTCAAGCTGTGTTCTTGTAGCTGGGAAAAGTCCTGCCTTCTTCTCAATTAGGTCACGTGTTCAACAAGGTGGTGTTGTTGCCCCACAACTCTTCCATGCTGTCATAGACTATGTGCTTTTTCAAACACTAAGCGAATGAGGTTTAGGCAGATGCCTCGATGACGCTGGTTCTGCCAAGGACATAGCTCTAGGTGCTGAATCAATGAATGAGCTAGTTGAGACGCTGAAAGCCCTGGAAAGCTCAGCAGCGAAAGTTGGCCTGAAAATTATTCTTCTAGTTGGCGATTTTGAACATGCTGCAGGCTCTAGCATCTCAGTGAGCGACCACCCAGTCGAGATTATCAGTGATTTCACGAGGAGAGGCTGAGGGAACTGGGATTGTTTAGTCTGCAGAAGAGAAGAATGAGGGGCGATTTGATAGCTGCTTTCAACTACCTGAAAGGGGGTTCCAAAGAGGATGGATCTAGACTGTTCTCAGTGATAGAAGATGACAGAACAAGGAGTAATGGTCTCAAGTTGCAGAGGGGGAGGTTTAGGTTGGACATTAGGAAAAACTTTTTCACTAGTAGGGTGGTGAAGAACTGGAATGGGTTACCTAGGGAGGTAGTGGAATCTCCTTCCTTAGAGGTTTTTAAGGTCAGGCTTGACAAAGCCCTGGCTGGGCTGATTTAGTTGGGTTTGGTCCTGCTTTGAGCAGGGGGTTGGACTAGATGACCTCCTGAGGTCCCTTCCAACCCTGAGATTCTATGATTCTATGATTCTATGATACCTCGGCTCTGTTGTTGATAACATGGGTGGCATCACGAAAGAACTTGAAGCCTGCACTGCAAAAGCATCATCAATAAGGGAACACCTCATTAAGAGCATCCTTAATAAGTAGAGAGATGAAGCTGAGGCTATACAATGCTTTTGTGGTCAGTATTCTGACCTACGAGACTGAAACACGGATTGAAAAGAAGTTGGACACCAGTCAGATGAAGCATCTCCGAATGTTCGAAAACATCCAATGGTAGTTAATTCAAGTTGAACAAAGAGGTCCTCTTCCTAACTAAACAGGTCCCACTCTCTCAAACGGTCCCCCAATTCTCTCCAAGGTGGCATGGTCATCTGTGCCGAATAACTACTGACTGCCCCACGAGGATCATCTTCGAGTTTGACCCAAGGAAAACATGATGGAAAAGACCCCCCCCCAGAAGATGGCTGGACGGCATCAACAGATACCTGCCCTCATAGGCATCCTACCTCATAACGTGCCAGATTTGGCTCAGGACAGAACATCATGGAGGCGCATGATGCACTGGGTGGCCTCTACGCTGTCCAGCCGACAGCATAGAACTAACCTACCTGGCCTGTTCATCTCAGGTAGTAAATTGGACGTATGGGGGGCTTTGATGGACCTGACGTGTGTGGTGCTCTGGCTCCTAGGGATACGGGGAAGGTGGCTAGTGCTTGCTGCGGGGCTTGGTATTTGTGAGACAGACGCTATGATGAAGCCCAAGCACAGGAAATCCCAGATACGCATATGCCCCCTCAGTGCCCTGGAAGGATGGGTTGGATTTGCTATTGGAGGCAGTTCTGCTTGGCTCTGGCTAAGACTCCCCACATAGGGATGGTTTTTAACTGCAAATCCAGTTGTGATGGCTTTAGTGCAGGATAGGCTGCAGGGACGGAGTGGGGCTGTGTGAGAACCTGCAGCTCCCACCAAAGGCAATGGGAGTGATCTCTAGTGATTTCTAATGTGTCCATCCCCATCCAGTGTAGGCGCCTCTGAGGGTCCAGCTCTTCAGAGCATCCCACCACGCTGGGAATGGAGGAGAGTTCTTGAAAGCCTAAACGACTCCCACCTGTGCTATTCATCTGCTTGGCTCCCAGAGCAGGAGATTAGAGCTGGGGCACTAAGTGTCTGCTTCTGCTAATTGCAGGTAAAGATGCAAAGTGGCTTTGATTTGTGGGGAGGTGGAGAAAGCCTCAGAGCTCCACAGTGCAGTGATCAATACCATGAAGAGAGTGGCTTCTGCTCCTGGAGAAGCCAGCACGGCAGTCTGGACCGCAGGCTCTGAGCCTTCCTGTGTTCCGGCCGCCTGGCATATCTGGTCTGTTAGCAGCGCCTCTGGCTTGCCGTAAATGGCTTTTTACAGGAATCCGCCTTTTGGTAAGTGTCTCTGCAGGGCCAGATCTGCAGGGATTTGCTGGTGCCCAGCTGCATTCTCAGAGCTCGGCCGAGGAGACTCTGCAATGGCAGCTGCCCGCACGTGTTCCAATCAGCAGGATGCTGCTGCAGAGATATGCCCTGGAAAAGGAGAGACCCGGGGAGCTGCTGCTAAAGTGTGGGGAGCTCTCAGCAAGGGTGGCCCAGGGCCCAGGAGGAGGAGAAATTGCAAAGGGGAACTGGCACCAGGAACAGTCTGGAAGAGAAGCTGCAGGGATACTTCCCTCGTCCTCCATCTCCTAGAGAAAGGCCCTGAGGGTGGGAACCTGCAGAGAGCTTGAGCAGTTGCTCTCTAATGCACCCATCCCCAGAATCTCTAGACCTAGGCTGGATAGTTCAGGACGTCTGGGCTGATGTATGGTTCTGGGTGGAGACCACGCCCAACGGAGGGATTTCATGGGGGTTCATTCCAGGTCATGTGGAGCAGACCTGGACAGAGGCTCCCACAGCTCCTGTGCCAAGAGCCAAGAGCGTTAACCTCTTGGCTCTAGTTGTGATGCAAGCTCACGCTGCTGGCTGCGTCTCAACACCCGCCATCCATGTTCTAGGAGAGGAGCTTCCAGAGTGCTGGGCTACTCTTACAGCGCTGTACCACTCTCCTCGTATCGAAGACATAGAGGCTGGGTCAGGGAGGCAGCATGGTCTAGTGGCTCAGTGCTAGACTGGGAGTCTGGAGACCTGAGCTCTGGTCCTGCCACTACCCTGCTAGGAGGCCTTAGGTCAATCACTTCCCCTTGCTATGTCTCTGTTTCCCTTTGCCTTGCCTATTTAGGCTGTAAACTCGCCAGGGCTGTCTCTCTTTGTACAGCGCCTAGCACAATGGGGCCTGATCTTGCTTGGCGCCGCTAGGTGCTACTTTTATCCCAATACTAATAATAGTCCCAGCTCACTGGAACCAGCTCCGTGCAAGTCTAAGCCCAGGGTCACAAGGTTGCGGTCACCAGCAGGGACCGCTCAGATGGCTTGGGCCATTTCCTGAACCAAGCTCGCAGCTCTAGGAGCCCAACCTCCAAGTCGCCGTCTCTCCACTTGAAGTTAAAGTTTTTGCCAAGGGAGTCCCATCCTGCCTGTCATCTCCACCCCCAGCAGGAGGGAGGTGCCAACAGCATGAAACAAGCCTGGCCAGGTAGGACTGCACAGCTGACTATGCCCCCTCCCCCAAGACCATGTGGGGTGGCAGGGGTAGACCCAGATCCTCCCGCTCCAAAAGCACCGGCCCTGCCGTTGGAGGTAACCGAGAATCCCTGGCAGCCGTTGGCAGTACAGGGTGTATGACACAGAGCTCAGACGTACGGATTCCAGGCAGTAGAGGATGACAGCAACACAAACACACACGCGCCAGGTGATTACAGTATTACCGTGGTAACAATACGTGGCACTTTAATAGCAGCCTTTAGCCCACAGTCTCAGCGCTCTTTGCAAACATTGGTCCATTAAGTCAGCCTGTAGCCCTGCCAGCCAGCTCAGCGTTATTGCCTGGGTTTTACAGAGGAGAGAGTTGAGGCACAGAGTTAAAGAGCTAGTTTTATGCGCCTAACTCCCATAGACATCAATGGGAGTTAGGCACCTAAATACCTTTACAAATCTGGGCCAAAGTGACTTGCCCAAGCTCAGACAGCGAGTCAAGGAAAGAACCCAGGAGTCCTGATTCCTGCTCCTCTGTTCTGACCACCACATGCACTGATCTCATGCAGGTGAGGGTGCCAGTGCTCAGCCGCTCTTCCCTGCTTTGAGACGGCCCTAGGCTGAGCACTTCCAGGGTAGATACCAAAAACCCCGCAGCAGTTGAGAGACCCGACGTGCCAGTCCATGTGCTGTTGTGCCTGGCCTGCTCCATAGGGAATTAGGCTCCTGCAGCCATTCCCTTGGCAGGGCCGACACGCTGCCTCTCGCTCACGGAAGGGCGGGCGGAGGTGGACAGGCCTGGCCCATTCTCTGGGAATTTTGGCTGGCAGATGATATGCTTGACTGTGTGCTGTGAAACCCGGCATGTTTCCTGGTGAGGCGTGGGGCCCGTGTCCTCATGGCCAGTGGTTCCTGCTGAGCTGGGGAGCGTTGCTGTTGGAGATGCTGGGCACTGCCTGTCTCCTCGTGTTCCTCCCTTTCTCTGCTCGGTGGTACACAGCCCCATCACCCAGTGCTTCCCAGAACATGGCCAGTGCTAGCACGGCTCTCCCGCTCCAGCCCGCTGGCCGAGCTGCGTGTGGCATGGCCTCGGTAGTGGTCTCTGGAGCCCCTGCCCCCGTGCCAGGGCCTGCTGCTACCCGGCTACTCTCGCCTTTGGTGCTGTATTTGTCTTGCGTGTGTTTCATGGTTCTGCTTATGAGTTAGAGCTGGGTGTGCAATCTGCTAATTAGCCTTCCAAATACCCCACGCTGGCACCCAGACACTGCCACCAGGGAAGGCTCCTAGACTGAGCATCCCAGTGGCCACCCTTCACCCAGCAATTCCCCTTCTGTGGGGGTGAAAAACCTTACGATCCCCAGAGCTGGCTGCCCAAGAAATGACCGGAGGGAGCATCTAGCAGCTTCTTTCCCAGACAGAGGAAAAGGCTGGAATTGCCTGGGTTAGGATTTAAAGCTAATGGGCTCACTGCTGCAGTGACTAAGGGCATGATTTTCCATCACACTACAGACCCTTTGTGCCACGGTGTCAGTGGGTCTGGCTACTGGGGAATTCCCCTGGTGCAGCAGGAATCCTTATGTGGGACACAGCCAGGGTAAAGGCTACTTGCAGCTCCTGGCATAGGGGGCAGGTAGGAGACATAACGGGGGAAAGGGGATGTAGCTGGAGCATGTCTACACGCTGACTATTCTTGGGGCTGGGACAGCCTGGCCTTGGGGCTGCTCTAATGTACGCCAGGGCAGGCCCCATAATGGGGGAGCACAAAGGAGTGTTGTGACGCATGGCTAGAAAGGGTTAAACAACCTGCAAAATAAATAACCTTCAAAAGACATGTGGGGAGATAATATTTGTGTTTTTGTGTATTTACATATGTATGAGTAGGGTCGACAATGTAATCAACAGTCCCTGTCTATGCTGTATTCTGATAATTCAGAGGTCAAAGGAAGATCCTAGCATTTAAATGAATTGTAAACACGGGATATCTCGGTATTCATCTCCCTTTGAAATGGATAGCAAATAATCTGTGAATGGTGGAGGAACAAGCAAATTGCCTTATGTTAATTCTATAGCTAAGTGCCAGTGATTGGCCTCCTTCAAAGTCAGCCTAATTACCTTTTGAACTCCCAATTTGTCAAAAGACATGAATTGTATAAAAGATCCTTGGATCCTGATTCTGTCATCTCAGATCTGCTTAGGCTTCATCAGGGGAAGTTTGAGTCACAAGACTGAGGTCCCAGTTATGTTGGTACGCCCTGAATATGAGATTTGGACATTGGACTATGACCTATGAACTGAACTCTAAAGGAACTCTTTGCAACTACAAAGCTCACCATCTCTGCTGTGAATCTGCACCTCAATGAATCGAACTCATGTTTGTGTGTATATTGATCTTTTCACCACTCTCTCTCTTTTGTTTTTTAATACATTTTAGTTTAGTTAATAAGAATTGGCTGTAGCGTGTATTTGGGTAAGATCTGAAACATTCATTAACCTGGGAGGTAATGTGTCCGATCCTCTGGGATTGGTAGAACCTTTATATGATGAAATAAGATTTACAGAAATTGTCATCATATTTGACATGGGTACCTGGATGGAGGCCTGAGGCTGGATCACTTTAAGAGAACTGTGTTGTTTGGACTTCTGAGTAACCAGTAAGGTAATAAAGAAGCTGTTTGTGCTGGTTTGGTGAATCTAAGTATTGGAATATCCACCAGCTTTATGGGGATTGTCTGCCCATTCTTTGCAGTTCACCCTAATTGAGTGACCATAGCTGGCTCCCCACTAGGACCCCGGTCACAAGTGTAAAGCCACTTATGCCCTTACCTTGGTCCCTGCACCCAAGGGAGTCACCCACACCTGAGAATTGGGGCCTAAGCGTTGATATTAAACTAGTATGTTTCCTAAACATCTGTGGCAACTCCAGCTCCCCCGGCCAGATGTGGGGAGAAGAGGGCACGCAGACCTTGCTCCTCTTGTTAGTCTCTGCCATGGGGTTGGCCCAGCCAGGATCTCTCTCCCTCTTCCACGCCCTCCTCTCTGGGTGCTCCAGGCACAGCAGTGGCTTCACCCATTAAAGCTGCTGATCAGAAGAGAATAGGATTCATGGGATAAGTGCAAACACCTTCCTGAGTTCAGCTGCTGGTAGGTGAGCTGTCTTCTCGTGCTGCCATGTCAGTTTTGTCCCCAGGCCCACAGCTGGCCGGGCCAATGTGGGACGGCAGAGATTGGAATGAGACTCAAGACCTGGACTGGGGGAATTTGCTCGTGGGCAAGTCAGGGGCTGTTAAAATGCACATAAAGAATTGCCAGACTGGCTCAGACATAAGGTCCAGCGAGGCCAGTGTGCCGTCTCTGACAGTGGCCCATTCCACATGCTTCAGAGATAGACGTGAGAACCCCATAGTAGGCAGATATAAACACCACAAAATCCCAGGGTCATCAACGGCCATAGAAATGCCCTGGGTCTGATGGTCAGTGTCACAGCCAGCAGGCATTTGTGCACACACAACTGTCCGTGCACAACCAGGAGCATGTGAGCTAATCCCTGCTTTGCACATGGACCTGGCTAACTAAGCAGCGGTGGCCGTAACCTGGGGTTTGCACATCCACACAGGGCTGGGCATGGAGGACAATGCGAATCAGGTCACAGTATATAAAAATAGCCAGCATACACCCTGTATTTTGGCTAGGCCGCTCGCTCCATCATACACGGGAACTGGGCACCTGCATCCCCTCCTAGCCACAGCCACAGCTCCCAGCCCACCTCACCCTTTGGCATCACCCCAGTACATGCCCTGAAACATGCTACAGGGGGATCTAGTGTAATATTTTGATGTCTGGTTGCTGCTGAAAATTAATCAGCCCTCACGGCCTCCAGTTCTGCTCCTGTTTTACATTCCTTCCTGCAATGGCTTTTCTTGTCCTGCTTTGGGGCATTTTCTCTCCAAGTTGCTGGCGTCTTCCTTCTTTTCCCTCCCTAAGTCTGTCCCATCTCTGGCTCCAGCCCTTTCTTTCTCTTCCCAGTCCCTCTAGCAGGTGTATCTTTCTCACCCTGTTTTTGCCTTTTACCTCTCTTTTCTATGTAGATGCTGGGTTTTCAAACCCCCTTCCTCCCCTGCATTGCTCCCCTTCCTGGGATGTCTTCACCTCTTCCCGAGGTGTTTCCCTTCCCCACCCACAGGGCCTTACCACCTCTCTTTCCCCTTGACTCTCTTCCCTATGCCCCCTACCCACCCCTTTGGCTTTCCCTGCTGTCTCTCCTTGTGGCCTCATCACCCGCCTGCCCTCATCACCCCCTCGCTCGCCACTACAAGCCATACCACTGCCCCTCTTGCACCTCTGACGCCCGCCCCTGCCCCCATCCGCCTCTCCCCATCCTCACTTATTTGCTCATTTTCATCAGGCTGGGGCAGGGGTGACAGGTTGGATCACAGAAACCCCCTTGGGACTGCCAACTGATGTGCTGAGACTATCCCTTAGCTCATTTTCCCTGGCAGCTTGGGACTTCAGAACCCTGCCTGGTTG
Organism: Platysternon megacephalum; assembly: GCA_003942145.1. Taxonomy (NCBI): domain Eukaryota; kingdom Metazoa; phylum Chordata; order Testudines; family Platysternidae; genus Platysternon; species Platysternon megacephalum. The sequence continues at coordinate 15,545,519 of QXTE01000016.1, read as the reverse complement.
TGCCAGACATGCTTGCCTGCTACAACCACAGCCCCAGGTCTGAACCACGTCCCTCAAAAGCTGCAGGTTTAACTGAAAACAGCTTAAGAAATGTTCCTGTCTCCAACACCCAGATGCCCAGTTCTCAACGGGGTCCAAACCCCAAATAAACCCGTTTTACCCCATATAAAGCTTATACTGGATAAACTCATAAATTGTTCACCCTCTATAACACTGATAGAGANCCCTCATCACCCCCTCGCTCGCCACTACAAGCCATACCACTGCCCCTCTTGCACCTCTGGCGCCCGCCCCTGCCCCCATCAGCCCTACCTGGAGCCTCCCAGCCCTTGGTATCTTCATCCCCCCACCTCCCAGGATGCAGATCCCCCTAGGGTTGTAAACTTTCTACTCACACAAAACTGAACACCCCGGCCCCGCCCCTCCTCTGAGGCCACGCCCCTTCCCCGAGGCCCTGCCCCCGCTCACTCTTTCCCCGCCCCCCGGTCACTTGCTCTCCCCATCCTCACTTATTTGCTCATTTTCATCAGGCTGGGGCAGGGGGTTAGGGTGCCAGAGGGGGTGAGGGCTCCAGCTGGGGGTGCGGGTGTGACAGGTTGGATCACAGAAACCCCCTTGGGACTGCCAACTGATGTGCTGAGACTATCCCTTAGCTCATTTTCCCTGGCAGCTTGGGACTTCAGAACCCTGCCTGGTTGTGCCAGACACGCTTGCCTGCTACAACCACAGCCCCAGGTCTGAACCACGTCCCTCAAAAGCTGCAGGCTTAACTGAAAACAGCTTAAGAAGTGTTCCTGTCTCCAACACCCAGATGCCCAGTTCCCAACGGGGTCCAAACCCCAAATAAACCCGTTTTACCCTGTATAAAGCTTATACTGGATAAACTCATAAATTGTTCACCCTCTATAACACTGATAGAGAGATATGCACAGCTGTTCCTCCTCCCCCCCAGGTATTAATACATACTCTGGGTTAATTAATAAGTAAAAAGTGATTTTATTAAATACAAAAAGTAGGAATTAAGTGGTTCCAAGTAATAACAGACAGAACAAAGTGAATTACCAAGCAAAATAAAATAAAACACGCAAATCTAAGCCTAATACAGTAAGAAACTGAATACAGATGAAATCTCACCTCAGAGACGTTCCAGTAAGCTTCTTTTACAGACTAACCTCCTTCTAGTCTGGGTCCAGCAATCGCTCACACCCCTGTGGTTACTGTCCTTTGTTCCAGTTACTTTCAGGTATCCTTTGCGGGTGGAGAGGCTCTCTCTTGAGCCAGCTGAAGACAAAATGGGGGGTGGGGGGTGTCTCCCAGGGGCTTAAATAGACTTTTTCTTGTGGGTGGAGACCCCCTCCTCTCTCCTATGCAGAATTCAGCTGCAAGCTGGAGTTTTGGAGTCACATGGGCAAGTCACATGTCCATGCATGACTCAGAACTTTACAGGTGGCAGCCATTGTTCACATGCTACCTCAAAAGTCCCCAGGTAGACTTCTTATGTGGATCGGAGCCTTCCAAGGTTTCATTGTCCATTAAGTGTTTCTTGATTGGGCACTTAACTTGCAAATTCCTTTCTTAAGAAGCTGACCAAATGCTTTACTAAGGCTACTTAGAAATCAAGCAAGTACACAGCCAATATTCATAACTTCAAACACAAAAATGATACATGCATACAAATAGGATGAATATATTCAGTAGATCATAACCTTTACAGAGAGATGTTACATGGCATATGTAGCATAAAACATATTCCAGTTATGTCATATATACATTCATAAGCATATTTCCATAAAGCATTATGGGGTACAACATCACAATGGGCTCTGGAGTGGGGCCAGGGATGAGGGATTTGGGGGGCAGGAGGGTGCTCCAGGGAGGAGCCTAGGGGTTCAGAGTATGGGAGGGAGCTCTGGGCTGAGGCAGGGGGTTGGGGTGTGGGAAGGGGTGAGGGCGGTTGGGAGTGCGGGCTCTGGTGTGGGGCTGTTGATGAGGGGCTTGGGGTTCAGGAGGGGGCTCTGGGCTGAGGCAGGGGGTTGGGGTGTGGAAAGAGGTATGGGCTCTGGCCTGTGGGTGCAGGGGTGGGGAGTCAGGGGTGCAGGCAGTGCTTACTTCAAGCAGCTCCCAGAAGCAGCGGCATGTCCCCTCTCTAGCTCCTACACAGAGGTTCAGCCAGGTGACTCTGCGTGCTGCCCTGTCCGCAGGCGCCACCCCCGCAGCTCCCATTGGCTGCGGTTCCCGGCCAATGGGAGCTGCGGGACTGGCGCCCGTGGACGGGGCAGCGCGCAGAGCCCCCTGGGTGCCCCTAGGCGTAAGAGCTGGAGAGGGGACATGCCGCTGCTTCCGGGAGCTGCGTGGAGCCAGGACAGGTAGGGACTAGCCTGTCTTAGCCCCACTGTGCTGCTGACCGGACTTTTAACCACTCCGGTCAGTGGTGCTGACTGGAGCCACCAGGGTCCCTTTTCGACCGGGTGTTCTGGTCGAAAATGGGACACCTGGCAACCCTAGCTCCCCCTCCCGGCCCCCTGGGCTCTCCAGCCAGGTATTCGGGCTGGCAGGCAGAGGCACCATAGCAACGGGCCTGTAAGCCGGAGCTGCATGGCCAAATGGGGCTGGGTACTGGGGCTGGAGGGGGCAGCAAGGACAAGTGCTGGGCACAGACTTTCTCGGACCTGAGGACCCTCAGCCCAGCCCTGGGCATCGCCACATGGCTGCTGGGTGTGTCCCCGGAGTCCGGGGTGGATTTGTCCCCCGTGCCACATGACACACAGACTCTGCCCCATCTTTGGCCCTCAGGAGGGAGCAGGGGGTTGCAGCCTCAGGGCCTCCCTCTGCAAGGGGCAGGACAAGGGGCTGCACACGGTTGGGGTTGGGGGAGTTTCCCTGGGCAGTGGAGGGATCCCGCAGGCCCATGGCAGGCGCACAGTGCCAGGCTGGGTCTCCCACGTAGGCTGAGCTCCGTGTGGCGAGGGAGCAGGGCCAGCTCACCTGGCCTGCTGGACATAGTGCCAGCACCTCGGACCACCAGGCCTGTCAGGGCCTGGCTCGCTCACACAGCCCCGCCCCCGTCTCTGCCACTGAGCCCCCCCTCCCCCACAGCAGTGGCCCCTGGGGCCTGTGTGTGAGCAGGAGGCACTTGGTTGGGGCTGTTTTAAAGGCAGGGGAGCCTTCAGGGCCATGGGGCTGCCTGATAAGGGGGTAGTGGGGAAACCGGACAGTGGCTTTGAGCTGACTCATGAACCATAGCTGCCCCCCGCCGTGGGCAGGCTGGGTGCCACGCTCCGGTGGTTTCAGCAGGGGTGACACAGTGAGTCAGTGCCAGGGCTGGGAGCTCTAAGTCCCAGTCCCCTGGACTAACCGCACAGTTTGCCAGCAAAAGGAAATAAGTGAGGGATTGGACCTGTACCTATCCTCTCTCTCTAACATGCTTATCACTGGGGGAGCTGGGCACCCTCACACCCCCCTGGAGGCAGGGCAGTGCTATTATCCCCATTGTTCAGATGGGAAACTGAGGCACTGAAAGGGTAAATGACATGCTCAAGGGCACACAGGAAGACTGTGGCAGAACAATGACTTGACCCCAGTTCTCCAACAGCCTAGGCTAGTGCTCTAACCACTGGACCATCCTTCCTCTCACTAGAGCATTCGCTTGTTTCTGCTTCACGCGGCCGCATTGAACCAGTGAAAGTACCAACAACGCAGCAGGCCCAGAGTAGACACAGTGAATTGGTTTAAGTTCTGCCCTGTGCCCACCCAAGGTTCTGTTCTCACCTGATTCGGGGGGCGGGGGCTGCCCTCTCTAGGAGCAGGCAAAGATGACGGCTGCCTCCATCGCCAAACCTTTGGTTCACCAGCTCAGTCTTTTCTCTGCCTCAGCACCCAGCTATGCAAACCCCCAGAAATGCCCCCCTCAGCCCGTGAATATCTGTGGTTTGCCAGCTGGTGGAAGCGGGCGGGTTTCTTGGAGGGTAAGGGCGTAGGCAGGTGCGCAGAGCTGTGGGGACGGGCAGCTAGCGCTCTCTTAGCCAGACAGCTCAGGAAGTTGGGTGGCTGAAGAGAGCTACCAGCTCTGGGATCTGCCACAGAGGAGAGCGCCCAGAGGTGCCAGCCCAGGGTTTGTGCCAGGAGGACACATCCAGCCTGCCACACAAACAACTGAGCCTGAAGCAAATCAAGCTGAGACATCACTTCTCCTCCAAATCCCACCCTGTGCCATTTCCCTGCCGTGCTGGCACTCAGTGCAGTGCTCCTCCGTGTGCACGAGCGTCGATGGAAGGGAAACAATGGTTACGTTCCACCTTCAGAGTACGCCGTAGTCTATGGCCTTGTCCTGCTGGAGATCTTACTGGTGACTGAGCTGAGCATTCTCCAGGGGGCCCAGGGGAAGCGGAAGCTAAGTACTCCTGTTCATGTCACACTAGGCTCACAAAGGTAGGTTGAGAGCGCCATCTAGTGGCAAGAACAGGCAACTTATACTTGCCTGTAACCCATAGCAAGACTCAACTTGGCAACCCTGGTTCCTTGCATTCCCTTGCCTCTGTTTAATAAAGTGTTCTGGATTAGAGCTGGATTAGGCTAAGGCAGTGGTTCTCAACCCAGGGTACACATACCCTTGGGGGTACGCAGAGGTCTTCCAGGGGGTACATCAACTCATCTAGAGATTGGCCTAGTTTTGCAACAGGCTACATAAAAAGCCCTAGCGAAGTCAGTACAAACTAAAATTTCATACAGACAATGACTTGTTTATACTGCTCTATCTACTATACACTGAAATGGAAGTACAGTATTTATATTCCAATCGATTAATTTTATAATTATATGGTAAAAATGAGAAAGTCAGCAATTGTTCACTCACAGCGTGCTGGGAAACTTTGGTATTTTTATGTCTGATTTTGTAAGTAGTCTTTAAATGCGGTGAATCTTGGGGTACGCAAGACCAATCAGACTCCTGAAAGGGGTGCAGTAGGCTGGAAAGGTTGAGAGCCTCTAGGCTAAGACCCCCAGCCCAGATTCCTGCTGCTCCTGCTCCACACGAGAGACTCTCTGCACCAAGTAACAAAAACTCCAGAGCATCCCTGTCAGACCTGGTCTACACTACAGTTAGGTCGATGCAAGGCAGCTTACATCATCTAACTAGGGAAGTGTCTATAGTAAAATTTTGCTCCCGCCATCATAACTTGCCCTCTATGCCGACACTAATTCCACCTCCACGAGAGGCATAGAATCAATGTCGACGTAACTAGGTCGACGCAGCATCAGTGTAGACCAGGGATTGGCAACCTTTCAGAAGTGATGTGCCGAGTCTTCATTTATTCACTCTAATTTAAGGTTTTGTGTGCCAGTCATACATTTTAACGTTTTTAGAAGGTCTCTTTCTACAAGTCTATAATATATAACTAAACTATTGTTGTATGTAAAGTAAATAAGGTTTTTAAAATGTTTAAGAAGCTTCATTTAAAATTAAATTAAAATGCAGAGCCCCCCAGATCGGTGGCCAGGACCTGGGCAGTGTGAGTGCCGCCGAAAATCAGCTCAAGTGCCGCCTTCGGCACGCGTGCCATAGGTTGCCTACCCCTGGTGTAGACAATGCATTGGTGACATCGACTGTTGCTGGCTTTCAGAAGCCGACCCACAATGCCCCACACTGGCAGTTCAATGAGTGCCAGTGCTCCTGGGGAGGACGTGCATCACCAACACAAGGAGCAAGCATAGACAGGCACAAGCAATGTAATTACTGCGGCGGCTATATGCCAACGTAAGTTAGGTCGACTTAATTTTGTAGTGTAGACGCCCTCAGACAGAGGGAACTGCTTTGAAGGCCTGGACCCAAAGCACAATCACGGTGGCCGCGTTGTAAGGAACGGCTGCAGCTCGAAGGGAGCACAAGGCTCTCAGCAGTTCCTCAGGTTGCTCTTCTGCCTGGAACTAGAACCAGGTCAATGGAGAGAGCTCGTGATGGGGCAGCAGCCAGCACAAGCACGTGAACTCGGGCCTCTGTATCAGCACTGGCATGCTCTGAATCCACTGAGGAGCTTGGGGGCTAGATCCTGTCCCCCTGTACTTTGGGCTGTCATTGCCACCAGGGCACAGCACTAGCTGTTCTGCATGGGTGGCATTACACCTTTTTTGCACTGGTGTAAATGATACAAGCTGCAGAACAAGGGAGAATCAGGCCCTGGATATTTGTGTGTGCACAATGGGCCCCTCTGAAGTGCACTAACTTGGCTCTGATGCTTTATAACCCCTTTATGGTTGTGCTTTTTATATACTAGATGCTTACGGTTTTATCATCTTTTGTATGAATCCCCCCTCCCCCCAAAGCTATAGCCAAGGGGGTTGCAGGATCCTGCAACACCAAGTAAGAATGGTGAGAGAAACCCCAGAGCATAGGAGGGAGGGGAGAGAGCTGGGACTTCCTCGGCTTCCTGAACTGCAAAACTAGGACTAAGCCAGATGTTGCCTCATGGTCAGTTCTCCCCATTCCTGCAGAAACCCCTTTGGGGGAGCAAAACAGGCCCCCTTGCAGACAGGAAAGGGAACACTGCCCCCTGCTCTAGACATCATTCGCTGGGATGGAGTATGAGACACTTCTGCATGAAGGTCACCTTCAAAAATCCCCATGAATCAGCACCTGCCTAAGTCAATATCTTTCTCTCCTGTCCCCCAGCTGCCCCACTCCTTTCTTAACTCCTGTGTCTGCTTTTCTCAGTCTCAGCCTTCTGCTGCCCTCTACACTTAACATTAATACTTCGCTCTTACATGGCACTTTTCTCCAATTGGTCTCAGAGCACTTTACANGCCTAGGTCTCATGAGTCCTAACCCAATGCTCTATCCTCTAGGTCACACTAAGCCTTGTGGTGCTTACAGCACCCCAACTAATGTACCGCACGGAAGCGGCACTTGTCGTTAGCTCTCCAAGCACTTGACAAAGGAGCGCACCCATCTTCCGCCTTTCTTCCGCTGGGGAAGTGAGGTAGGTCGCCTCAAGGCCACACAGCAGGTCGGGGGTGAAGCTGGCAATAGCAGCCAGGTCTCTCGAATCCCAGTGACTAGGGCTGGTCGCCACTGACAACTTACTTCGGCACAGCTGTGTCTCTTGGGGGGTGTAAGACCTGAACCCAGGTCTCCCACATCCCATGAGTGCCCTAACCAGCAGGTGATTGGCTGTTCCGGGGTGTGGGCTTTCTCCCTCTCTCTGCCCCCCGCCCTCCTATCAAACAATAGTGAAAGGTCTCAGTGCCGAAGAGGAGAAATTTCTAAACTCTTTCCCACCCAGTTCTACTACTGAGTTATCCAAGAGGCCCACAGCGCCTCTCCTGCCTCCCGAGAACTCACCTGCTGCACAAAGCATTCCAGCCACACTGACCTCACCTCCATTTGCCTGCATAAGGCAGCCAGCTGCTACCTGTGCCCATCATGACCTTAGTGTCCGTTTTTCTGCGGGGACTGTGTTTGGACAGTCTGCCTACTCTAGAGCTCCCTGGGCACTGACAGTACCGTACACAGCACATGTTGCCGGACAAAGGGATTTGCCAAAAAAAAAAAGTCTTTTATTGGTAGCACAATCTCCCTTTTTAAAAAACAAAACAACCAAGCGAAGATGTTTCACAGCCAAAAGGAAAACCTGTCCTCATAGGACACAGGAACCAGGATTTAGGCCCCAATCCTGCAAACAGCCAGAGAGGGCAGATCCTTGCACCTACATGGATTCCCACTGGAGCACCACATAGGGTGTAGGCTGCTCCTACACAGATCCAGTTACAGGATCGGGGCCTTAGGGTGCCAGGGGTTGAAGAGGTAGGTAAGGCTCTTTCAGTCACAGCCCAACCATTTTCATTTCTGCTCCTGGTTCTGTTGAAGCGTCTCATCCTAGAACACTAACGAGGAGAGATTTGGATGGATTTCAGCATGTCATTTCACCCCCTTTGTCCTTGTATAACCTGTGCAGGGCGAACTACATAAGGGGTAACGTGAGCAGCAGAGAGCACACCGTGGCAAGGAGGTTTCAGAAGGACGCTTACATCGCAAATATCATTCTTGTTCTCCAAGGCAATCGCTTGTGAGCGTCACAGAATTCCCCACGGTGGCCTCTGGACAGCGCCCATTGCTGTCTGTTTGGAGTCGGGGCTTCAGGGACTGAAGGATTTGGAGGGAGGGGCTACCGAGTGCATTGACTGCTCATGGGAGGGGCCTGTGTGGAGATTGGATGGTGTAAATCAAGTGTAATTTGTGAAAGGTTTCCATTATGTTTCCGAGGCTGCAATTGGCTGTAATTCTTCCTCAGCCACGTGCCTGGAGACTTGTAACCGTGAGATGGTTTGATCTACTGAAAGCTGGTTTATGAAGTTAGAATATTCCCTTGCGCCGATCGCTGATTACACAGGGGTGGCTGATACTCAACCAATGCCAATTGATACTGAATTCTGGCCATTTATTTAAATCTTTGCAGGTCCATAGACAGGTACATGCCAAAATGGGCTGTGCAAGAATTATACAAAATGCTCCCTGGGTAACACGAGTCAAAGAATGCATTGTACAAGCATCCGCTTAAAAACAAAAATTCTCAAAGGTGATTCAACTGCCTCCTTGCAAAAGAGCAGCACGGAGGCCACGCTGAAACACCAGACAAACTTGGAGATCTACAATAGTAAAACAAACCCCAAAACAACCCATAAACCCAGCAACATTTCCTCCGACGCTTCCGACTTCACCCACAAGCTACAGACTTTCCCTGCTTGGCACTTTTTCCCTTTTAAAACAACAAACAAAGAAAGGCACAATTCTGAGAAACTGGTCTCGGTGCAGAAACAGGAGTCCAGCATTCATCCATAGCTAGGACTTTCCCCACCATGAGAACCAAACCCAGCTCTAGATACAGGGACAGGGACAGGGATCAGCCTTTGGCAACAGGGCTCCTTGGCTTGGAGAGTCTGAGCTGCCCAGCAGCTTTGGACCATGGTTGTCGGCACGTCCTTTTCAGCTGAACTCTCGGCCAGGGAGTAGGATGGGGGCCACTAAGGTCCAGAGATAGAGGAGGAGACCAGCCCAGCTGGAAGAGATCTTCACCCAGACTGCAGTCCACGGACTCGTCATCGTCTGGGAACCTTCATCGGGCCTGAAACACCAAACATAAGCCCCCGCATTCAGGTGAAATCGGGTCCCTGCAACGCACCGGGCAGGCTGGTATCTCCTGCCCATTCCCCTCCCCGTGCCCAGCTCTGTAGCTGGGAGAGAAGTAAGGAATTGAAGCCCTGTACCCAAGGGGTAAGTTGTATGCATGGGGCGAAGGGCTGACGGCAAAGTCACTGGACCGTGCTGCCGGAGCAGGGACCGGAGAAGTGCCTGAGCGACTGGAGCTTTATAAATAGCGAAGGAGAGAGAGAGGGGAGGGGCAGGACAGAGGGCAGTGACAGACACGTCTCCCGGGTGAGGTTCTCCAACTGCCAGATCATCCTGACTTACAATGGAGCCTGCGGAGCCCCCCCCAGCCCCGGACTCTCACCAGAGGTCAGGCTTCATTGCAAGCTCCCTGCTCGCGTGCCTGGCAGAGTTCAGCTGAGGACACGTCCAAGGGGACCCAGCCTGCACGGCTGCTGCAGCCGCTCTGCACTGGTTACCAAGGCAACCCTGCTATCGTGGCAGCACGGTGTGTGTGGTGGGGAGGGGGGAGCCTGCCATGGGCCGCATGCCCCCAGCGAGCCAGCCCAGAAACTCCACGTTCAGAGCAGAGCCACAAAGGGGTCTGATACTTCCTTAGCCCTGTATGAGTGGGAAGGAGAACAACCACCACCCCATGGGTTGGGGAGACAGAGACTCCACCGACTGCTCCCTCCACCCCAAATCACGGTGGAAACGCCTCCGTACAGCCAGTCACTGCTGAGGCACTATGCTGGGCTGCCAAGCAAGCCTGATCCCATGCAGGCGTCGCCCCCTTCTCTGCCCTGCAGCCCCCAGCCAGAAGCCCCGGCTCTTGGCACTCGCAGCGGGACCCCGGTGCGGACTCAGAGGGCGGCGGTGGGGAGCTCCTACCTGTACCAGTTTGTGAGCGTCATCATGATGTAGAGGGAGGCCAGGAAGAGGCAGATGTGGAAGAAGGTGTAGTTGTAGGCCACGCCGTCCTGCTCGTTGTCATAGGCCTGACGCGCCCCATCTTCCACGCCCGGATCCCCGCCACTCAGCATGGCCGGGCTTTCCTCAGTCAGCATCATCTTGTTCACTTGGCTGTGGTCTGAGGAGCGGATGCTGAAAGCAGAGACATCAGGGAGAAGTTAAGTCCACTGCAGAGAGGCTCAGAAGCTCTATACTCCTGCTGGCTTTGGATGCTGCCTGTGGGGGGAGCTCCATTCCCCTCCTCGCTCACCCCTCTGGCTCACTCACAATGAACGGGGTCGTTAGCCAAATGCCACAGCAGGCCAGGCTCTGCCCTCAGTTACATCTCGCTCAGGGGACGTCTCTGTCTAGCCTGGGCTGCACGACCCTCAGGAGAAAGCCCTGTGTGGGGGGGTGCTGCCTTGGAGCTCCCAGGCTATAACGCCTCACGCCGACGTCCGGAGTCCCCCTGCTCTGGCTGCTCCGCGGCAGGGGACAGGACGCTGAGCACCGCTGGGGAGAAGGAGCCAGGGGGTTCCCCGCCCGGCTCAGAGACTCGGGCAGACACACTCCCCGTCGGCCATGGCAGGAGGAAGTGACCTCAGCAGCCTCAGCCCTCACCTGATGAAGAGCGTGCACAGGAGGAAGATGACCAATCCCACAATGCTCGGGGCATCCCACCACTGAGTCACCTGCCCGTCGGCCACGAGGCCAGCGGTGCTGTTCCTCACCAGGAGCGTGGGGTTACAGTACTTGTCTGAAAAGGAATTCGAAAGCCAGCGTAAGCAGCAAGACCCTTTCCACCCACTCGGGCCTGCAGGGGACTGCGGCTCTGGAAGTGGCGTTGGGCTGGTGGCCCTGGAGACCGGAGAAAAGGCACAGCCAGCAGCGCAGTAACTCCCTGCTCCTCCTCCCACCATCCCAGCGAACCCGGCCCTGGGAGGAGGGAGGGTCGGGGCAATGCACTGACCAGCTCAGGGACCCCTGCGGAGGTTGCTAACAAGGTCGAGGTGAGAGCCAATTGCAAAGGTATTCGGTGTGCGCTGCACCCCACTCATTTCACAGAGACCTGTGTCCCTCTCCCCCAGCTGCTTTCCAATACAGACCTGAAGGTGAATGCCCGACAATACTGAACCCGTCCCCCCCCCCCCGGCCTCCGAAGCTGAGACCCCCTTCACGCGCTGGAGTGGGGGCAACGATCCTCATGTAACTGACAATTTCCACCCACTCAGAGGCACACACACGAGTCCCGGACTGGCGCACACCCCGCACCCTCTGGGCTGGGTTGGATCTGGGCATGCGTCACAATGCCCAGCCAGTGGGGCCACCCGCTGCAGGGCTGGAACGGGTCGGCCTGAGCAGCAGCTCCAGCTCCTGGGACTCGCTGGCTTCGCTTCTAGTTTGTAACCGGCAACAATCGCCAGCGAGGGGAGCTGGGTGCATGAGGGGCAATGAAGCCAACTGGACGCCAGACAGTAAAAGGTCACGTAGTCCTTGGGAGAGGGGAGTGAGCAGGGAGAGGACCTGGTCAGGGGGGTTAGGAGACAGACACCCCCTGCATTAGCCTTCCTGGATGGGGACCTGCCATCCCAGGCTGCTCCAAGGCCACCTGCAGCTCTGCTGGCCAGTCCTCCGCTCCGTCGCACCCCCTGCTCGTCCGAGAAGCTGGTTTGCCGAGCTCCACGGGCGGGTCTGCCCAGAGGCTGAGGCAGGGTTCGCGTGATTCACCCTCGAGACACCGGCCGAAAGCCCTCAAGCGCCAGCGTCACTTACTTGGTACGTTCGCCAGGGCCGACCAGGTGATGAACAGGGTGTAGAGGGTGATGATGGAGGCCTGCAGCAGGCCGGAGTGAGGCTGAGCATCCTGCAAAGGCAGTGAGCAGGTCATTCAAAGTCGGCACCATCCCCAACACAACCAAGCAGCCGGCTCAGACCAGCAGGCAGCATCACCCCCGGCACTGGCAAAGCACCAGGCACTGCCAGCCCAGCCCAGGGCAATGCCAGCAAGAGACGCCTGGGGGGATTTGGAGGGAAAGGAAAAAACCTTCCTCCCATTACTGCTGCTGAGTATGCCCCGGCACAGCTAGGGCTAGCCTGACCCCTGCCCAACAGACCCAGAGCAACCAGACTAGCCCCCTGTCCGACAGGCCCTGACAAGCCACCGATTTCAAGCCCAGCAAGTCTGAACTGAAAGCACCAGATGCTTCAGAGGGAGGTGAAGGAACCCTGCAGCAGCAGTACTGGGATAACTTGCCCGAAGGAAGTTTCTTCCTGACCCCAAACAGTCAGTTGTTGGCCTATGCCCTGAAGCAGAAGGTTTTATACCCCTACGTAGTGTAACTGTCGATATGCTCATCATTCATAGACATGGCTAACCCCATTTTGAATCCTGCTAGGCGCTTGGCCTCAGTGAGGTCTTGTGGCAGCAAATTCCACAGGTTAATTTTGTGCCGGGTTATTAGAAGCATCAGACAATCCTGCAAGACGTCCCCGCCCAATCCTGATGACACTGCAAGCCAGGGGTCCTCCGTGCTGAGCACCAGGTGACCTCGGCTCAGCAATCTGGGAGGCTGGACCAGTGTTGCCAGCTTATGGCACAGCCTCAGAGCATCTCCACCCTTCCCCATCTCACCAAGCTGGCTGCCAGGAGGAGCAGCAGCAGTTCCCTTCTCCTGTCTGCTGCAAGGAACGAGAGGATCCCACACAGGGCCCGTATTACAGGCCCAGTCACTCTGCACTCCCCATACCAGGCAGCACAGAGAGTGACAGACACAGGCCGAGTGCAGGGAGCCCAGCAGACGCTGCTGGAGCCGCTGAGAAGCTCTATATGGCCACACGCAGCTTGTGAGCCATGATCTAAGCAGCCTTGCTGCAGACCATTGCTTGAATATTAACTCTGCTTCCAAAAGTCCATCCCGTCAGCCAGTCCAGCAGAGATGGGTGCTGCCCCCCCCCCCCAGGGGGAGGGGGGTAATCGGAGAAGCTGGCTCCACTGCCCCACCACGAATGCAGGCTGCAGAGCATGCTGACGAGCGCTGATTGCAGACGGTGGCTGGCTGGCTCGGCAGGGCTGAGGCCCCCTGTAGCGCCAGGGCTCCTTTATCCGAAACGGGGTTCTCCCCCAAGAGCTAAGTCAGGGGAGGTGTTCTCTGAAACCAGGCCAGAGCTGGGGCCGTCTCCATGTCAGATGAGGGTAGGGTGACCAGATGTCCCGATTTTATAGGGACAGTCCTGATTTTTGGGTCTTTTTCTTATATAGGCTCCTATTACCCCCCCCCCCCGTCCCGATTTTTCACATTTGCTGTCTGGTCACCCTAGATGAGGGCCTTTTGTTTCACAGAGGCTGGGCTGTACCGACTTCGGCATCAGTAACTCATCACCATTACGAACTGGGCCTGCCGTTGGGCCTAACCCACGGGCGCAGCTCAGCCGCTGTTCCCTGCTCAGCCACCAGATGGCGTGCGAGCTGCAGGGGGCGGAGCAGCCCGGTTCCCCCCTCACCTGGATCTTGGGCAGGATGGACACGACAGAGGCGATGATGCAGAAGATCAGGTTGAGGCTGATCAGCACCTTGTTCTCCGTGCAGCCGTCAGGCTTGGTGTAGTAGACGTACAGCAGCACCACGGCCGCGAGGGAGACCGCGTAGAAGACGAAGGTGAAGATGAAGAGGGCTGGGGAGGAGAGAGGATGGGACTGGGTGCAGTGCTCTCTGGGGGCCCGCACAGAGGGGCAGAACCTGGCTGGGCTCAGACCCCAGCCCGGAGTTCAACGTCACACGCCCTGCATGGGTTTCACACCCTGTAAAGTTTTGACCTGCTACTGGCACAAGTTACCCGAGATCCCTAGAACTCACAGGAAGGGGTTAGTCTGTTTTTGTAGCTTGTGTGTGGCCACTTTCCCTGTCTTCCTGCACGATCCCACAGCTGTAGGGAAGAGAAACGCTACCGGCAGGGAAACGTGATCCTTAAGCCACCACAACGGGCAGGAGCCGGGTCTCACCCAACTTTTAGGCTGATTGGATTTTAACGCTAAAGGGGCCCCATCAACTTATCTGTCCCATTTCACGAAGAGACAGGAATCTACTTGGGTGGACGCTCCGTACAGACCTGCATACCAGCCCTTGGCGTTGCCTTCGTTCGCATTACGAAGCCAGATCTGACTCCAGGAGTGGGCAAAGTCAATCAGGAGGACGAGCTGGATGAGGATGAAGAGGAAGGACCCCACCACGCCGAAGTAGAACCACACTGGAGTGGGGAGAAAGAGAGAAAGGAGTGAATGCTGGGAATTTTTTATAAGTTCTTGATAATACCAATGAGTCCCTTGGGGATGAAGCCAATAGAAGAGACTTCTTCCTAGCTTCTCTGCCCAAGCACTGTGCTGCTGAGGGGACACCAGTTCAGTGTGTGTCAGTGATGCAAGTCCACAGTGCATCCTACCGAGATGATCTCTGCACTGAGATCAGCTCCAAGGAGAGATTATGGGCAGCTGTCTGTCCTCTGGGATACAAGGGAAGGTTCCTATTGCAGAAGGGGGTGCTTAAGACTTCATCGTCAGGCTTTAGGCCAGCTTCTCGTCTCCCTCAGCCCCCACCCCGCATGCTAGGTCCTTGGCTAAACTACAGAAGAGGTGTGCTCTTAACTGGGGTTTAAAACAGCAGGGAAGACACTGCACCTTGGCTTGTAGCACAGGTTAAAGCCTACCTGGGAGCCAGAGCTGAGCTCATGCTGCTATCCTGAGTTAAAAGCAGAATTTCCATGTCATCACTGCCGTTTTAACCAGACTTAGCTAACCTGAGTGAAGGTGGAGATAACCTCGCCTGGGTGGAGATAACACCATACCAGCTTTTACCCCATTACCAGTCAATTCAGGGTAGTGAACACATCTAACAAGGCTAGCTTGGCCCTCCCCAGATATCTGTGGGTTATCCAAGGGCTCAGCTTAGAGCATTAGTTATTATTTGTATTGCACTGGAGCCTATGAGCTCCAGTCACGGAGCAGGGCCCTGCTGTGCTTGGCACTGTACAAACAGAAAAGAAAGACCGTCCCTGCCCCAAGAGCTTGGCCCTGGAACAAGCATTCAGGGAGTGTTGGGGCGAGGTGGTTAATATGTTTGTAAAGACCTGGGTTAATCAGCAAAACCAAATAAGCCCTAAGACCTGGGCCCAGCAAAGAGGTGTGGCAGGATCGGGAAGGGTCATAGAATCATAGAATATCAGGGTTGGAAGGGACCTCAGGA
>QXTE01000016.1:15513499-15528251 GCA_003942145.1 Platysternon megacephalum | reverse complement strand
GATTTTTACCACTCTCTACCGGAAGAGCTTCCATCCAATGCTCCGGATGCCACCTTTGGCAGCCTCTTCAAAGAGCACCCAGCAAGAGACAGACCCGTCTGCCAGTCCGAGATCAAACAGCCCAGCGACAGAGTCACTGTAACAATCAATTAACCTCATCTGAGACCGCACTANACAAAATATCCTTGCACCGGCCCTGCAGCCACCCCCCCTCACCTGCAACAGAAAGCCAGGCTGGGACCCCAAGGATCCCGCACCATGCCGCATTATTCCATTTAATGGAGCTCTCTCCCTCCCTGCTTCTTTTTCACAGCCAAGCACAAGCGCGCTAACCGCACGGATGAACCAGATCAGGAAACACATGAATCCTTCTGTCCTGGAGAGTCATTTTCCTATGTCGCTCTGCTGCCAGCATGCCCACGTGATCAGACACAGAGTATTGATCCTATTACATCCCAGTCCGCTCCCAAAGGCTGAGGCTGTGCCAGGGGCTAGTTAGATTTTTTTCCCAAATGGGAATTTTGCTTTGGGAGATAATTTCCTGTGGTGGGACTAATGGACGTTCTGTCCCCGCCCCGGCTAATGGAGGAGTTTGTTTTTATATTTCTATCACACACACACTCACCTACGTCATCACTTGCTGATTCACAATGCGAACAACTCCAGCTAATATAACGGGCAAACAAATTCACGTTTACTGGAAGAGTGAAAACCCTTCACCTTCCTTGAAAGCAGACGCTGTAGCACAGCTGCCTTGCGGGAGGGTCACTACGGACTCTGGGTGTGTTCTCCACACGCCTCCTTGCTCAGTCGGCTCCGAAGCGATTGCACACATTGTGGAGGGGGCACGTGCAATCCCACGGGGGCACGGAAAGCTCCCCGGTGCCTCCCCCGCATCACATCCCTCTCGCAGCACTCGGACTATTCCCATCCGTAGCCACTACCTAGGAAACTGGGCCACACTTTGCATGAAGGCTCCACATTGACAATGGGTCAATAGATGTTACAGCACGTTGCCGACAGGAGCGAGGGCGTATTTCAAAGGGTTAGAAGCACAGCAGTAGAAGCTGTTGTAAATGGTTATAAGCAACTTCGTGACCCCCTGGACCATCTGCAATGGATTCAAACATAGATGAACGCTTTGTACACAGGAGCGTAATACGAAGCATGAACAGAAAGGGTGCGTGGCAAGCCCAGGGCCAGAGGACAGCGCCGGAACAGACACAGCAGCAGCGTGGCATGGGGAGGTTTAGGAAGTATACTCAGGACAGAGTTGGTCCCCACTCCCACCTTGAAGGGCTTTCTCCATGCTTCCAAGCCCAGCACTGAAAACTGCTGCACCAGACCGATGAGCCGATATTGTCAACAAGATCTGCTCTCTCCGGAGAGAGGGATGCTGGGAAATTTACTCCGACCACAGAAGGCAGCTGGGCTCTAGGTAACAACTTCAGGGGCAAATAACTGTGTCTGCAAAACAGGAATGCCTTGGGCGGAGTGCAGTGGGGCCGGCCCAAGAACATGCAGCCATAAGGCAGCTGCAAAGGGACAAACTTTATCAACCAGCTTACAGTTGCTGTGCATCTTGCAAGACACCATGTTCCACCTGTTAACTCTTCTGGCTTGTCTACGCCGGGAAACTGACCGGAAGAGCTATTCCAGAATCAGAGTGGCCACCCAGGCAGCTATAGCAGAATATTTCTAGTACTACAAATTCACACCCTACCTTATTCTGGATTAACTCCCCTGTGTAGACCAACCCTTACACAAACAAGAACCAGTTGCTGAGACACAGAATACAGCCAGGCTGGATTACAGCAGCATCAGTACTGGGTTTGCTTCAGAAGTTATTTCTTGCTGTCAACTAAGCTATCCTAAAACCTGCCTCAGCCATTTCCCTTCTGTGTCCTTTCCTGGCCCAAAAGGGTGCACAGCCACCAGCAGCCACTTTCCTATCCATGCAAGGCCGGGTGCATGAGCAGTTAATAAGGCATTAATACCACGCTTCTGTAGCTAGTAAGCACCAATGCCCTCAGCTGGGGGAAATGAGCATTGCTCAAAAGTTTGGCAACTTGATAAGGACACTCCCCGTGTTCCTATGTTTGTGACTCTCGCCCTTTCGTGCCAGTGAGCATGATGACGCTCTGACCAGCCTGACAGCAAACAGCAGCTCCATTTCAGCTCCGCTTGTGTTACTTTTGGAGCCGATGGCTAATAGGCTGTTCCCTGGGCTGCATGTGGAGCTGAGATACTGTTTGCATGCATGAGTTACTGCTTCACTACAGCTCAGAGATGAAGGCTTTGTCGGCACACAAAGCTGCACTGGTACAGATCCATGTATGGACACTATTATTCCAGTTTAATTTACACCTGTTCCTATTCAAATTAAACTAAATGAAATAAGCCTGGTTTAAACCAAAATAAGAACGTAGCACCAGTATAATTAAATCGGTTTAAACCCACACCTTTAAACTGGAGAAGTTCCGTGTATCGACAAGCCCAGAGAGGAAGTGAAGAATATGATGGTGATTGGCCGGTTAAATTATCTGCCTTGCTTCTAGTCCAACAGGCAATGGGCATTTTCCCTTCCCTGCATCAGAGAGCACTAAGCAACAGAACTCTCAAGTGATTTATTACTTCTTAACAGTCAAAAATCAGGGGAAAAAAAAGATTTTAAATGTTCTGCCAGAAATCAGACCTTCCAAAGCACACGGTGTGTCTGCGAGGGGGGTGTTCTGTAGCTATTTTTATGGCAGCATTTCTCAAATGTGGCCACCAGAGCTTTTCTGGTGGCCACAGGTTCTTGGGCTGTGACTGGGGGGGGGGCGGGGGGGAGGGGGAGGGGAGGGAAACACAGTGTCCCCTCCCACTCCCTGGTGCTCCTGGATACATTACTTTGGTGTTGGTTGCTGGGGCCGCCAGCAGAAGTTGGGCCCTGCCCCCCTCTGCAGATACCTGGGGCACAACGCTGGAGGACCAGGCAGCCAGTGAGTTCCCCATTTTCCCAGGGGTGGTGGGGCAGCAGGCTCCGGTCGTGGGGATTTGGGCTCCAGCCTTGGGCTCTGGAGCTGCATGGCGGCAGGCCCCAGGCTCCAGCCACGCAGCTTTAGGCTCTGTCCCCCAGCTGCCTCCCCTGGCTACCCACTCCCCCACCCCCATCGCCCCTGGCCCCCGCTGCCTCCCCTGACCCCCATCCAGGGCTTAATTTGTCCCCAAGCTTGCCGGGGTTGAGTAAGTCCGCTGTGAAAAATGATACTTGTGAAAAGTGATATTAACAAACACACAACAGACTCACTAGCTAGCAATAAATAAATTACAGTCATTTGGACGTGTTTATGTGCATATTTGTTTTGGTTTCCTAAAGCTAATTAAGTATCTCAGGGAAAAGTGCAAGAGTTGGTGGCCGCACTCTGAGGCCACCAAATAATTTGTCCTGAGAACCTCTGTATCTATGGTGTCATTACCGGGGGGGCTCACATCCAATTAAAAACAACACTCATTCAGCTGAGATGACTGGCTCTTTTATCTGTCCTACAATGGGCACCCCAGGGCACTCACCCCAACCCAGGTCTAAGGNTGTTTTCCTAAAGCTAATTAAGTATCTCAGGGAAAAGTGCAAGAGTTGGTGACCGCACTCTGAGGCCACCAAATAATTTGGGGAGGGATAGCTCAGTGGTTTGAGCATTGGCCTGCTAAACCCAGGGTTGTAAGTTCAATCCTTGAGGGGGCCACTTAGGGATCTGGGGCAAAATTGGTCCTGCTAGTGAAGGCAGGGGGCTGGACTCAATGACCCTTCAGGGTCCCTTCCAGCTCTATGAGATAGGTATATCTCCATATATTATTAATTTGTCCTGAGAACCCCTGTATCTATGGTGTCATTACCGGGGGGGCTCACATCCAATTCAAAACAACACTCATTCAGCTGAGATGACAGGCTCTTTTATCTGTCCTACAATGGGCACCCCAGGGCACTCACCCCAACCCAGGTCTAAGGCCTGCGTGAACCAGCATTGCACCACGGCCCTGAGCTACCTAAAGCTGGGCTCCAGCAGACCACCACGGGAAGTGGGTTTGAGAGGCCAGGGACCACGCCTGAGAACGTCTCGATATTGTTCAAGACTCCAAGGACCAACAGCAAGAGCAGCCTGTAAGCACTGACTGTACAATTATATTAAGGCACAGCCTAGGTTGCATGTAACCTGCGGATAGGCATGGATGTGTTTATACATGTACGTGTCTTTACCTGACGTGAACGATCCATCGGGAATATAGAAGGCGCCCACTGTGATTCCAATCAAAATCAGGAATTTGAAGAACCAAAACCTGGATGGGAAGACAAGAGGTAAGAAAAGCCACCTGAGACCGAGGAAGGGAAGCAAGCTGGTGAGGCCCATCTGGGCTGAGTCCTACGCCCGCTGACACTCCTTAATGCTACTTGGAGTTGAACCAGAGAACAGGAGTGCAGTTGACTCATGCTATTAATAGTGCACAGAATCTATGGCAGGTGTTGGCTTGCTGCCCTGTTTCCAGTCAAAAATAAGTCACACTTCTCTCTGGTCAGGAAAATAGTTACCTTTAAAAAAAAAAAAATCTGCTTTTGTAGATAAGTTGCTCTGTGATTGGCTTGGAAAACAGAATGTTTACATGCAGCAGCCAATCAGAATACACCTATTAAATAATGCTAGACAGAAGAACTGTTCCTTTCTTGCACCAGCATTCACCAGGGAAAATAATTAAAGCTCCAGTCAGCATTTTATGGAACAGAGCAGTCATAGATCAGTGACGCCTGCTTTAAAATGAGCAAGAACTGCAGTATTCATCTAGCAGCGGGAGGCTATTACCCTGCAGTAACATCTGCTTCGACCATGAGAGCTGCAGGGAGTTCAGGGCCAAAATTTAAAGTGCTTTGTTTATTTTGAGAGAAATGTTACATACCTACCATTACGAGATTTACCTTTGCACCAGTTCCCCTGCAGGGTTTGCAAACTAAACAATGCAATTGGGATAGAGCATGAGAAACAGGAAGCAAAACCGGGGTGCTGCCTAGTTATTGGACTCAATATCCTTCTCTACAAAGAGAGTGAATCCTAATTGCCTTCATTGCAGGAAATCCTTGGTGAGGTTCTCTGGTCTGCATTAGACAGGAGGTCAGACAAGATGATCTCTTTCTGGCCTTGAAAACTGACCAGCAGATTCCCACCAGGGAGATGAAAAAGCATCCGCAATATAAAGCAGACCATTGCGAACAATCAGTGGCTCCGTTAGTAACATGCCAAGGACATTTTAAAATAATTGTGACTTATGTGAAGTGCTTCCTGTTAACATCAGCGAGGCGAGATAAGTCACAGTAGCCTCACCCATTCTGAATTGCTGCTCTTGGGTCCTTACTGCTCCTCACACAGATCATGATCAAGGCGAAGAGGAAGAAGAAAGCAGCCGTTGCAAAGCACATGCGGTACACAGACTTATGACCCAGGAAGGACTTGCAGTTGACACGACCTTGGATGCCTAGACTTGAACTGCCTCCTTCACAAAAGCCAGGAAGCTGTTACAAGGAGAGACGGGGAGAAAACGGTTCTGTGAGCACCTCAGAACATTCTCTCAGAGCAGCGCCTAGAGACTCCACCAAGATCAGGGCCATTGTGTTAGGCACTGAATTTATACAGAGGACTTGTCTACAAATGAAAATTAATCCAGAATAAAGTAAGGTGTGAATCTGAAGTGGATTAATGATTCCAGATCAACTGCATGTGTGGATGCTCTTATTCCAGAACGAGTGCCTCCAAATTAGCTTAACCAACTTCCAAAAAATAAGTGCATTCAGCTGATTTGGAATAAGGCATTCTAATTCTAGAACTAAGTTAATCAGGAGCAGCTATTCTGGAATAACTCCCCATGTAGACAAACCCAAAATAAGAGTCAATCCATCCCTTGAGCTAATAGGCAACACAAAGGGATGGGAGGGGGAAGTGACCTGGCCAAGGTCACATAGCAGGCCAGCAGCAGAACCAGGAATAGAATAGGGGGGAGGGATAGCTCAGTGGTTTGAGCATTGGCCTGCTAAACCCAGGGTTGTGAGTTCAATCCTTGAGGGGGCCATTTAGGGATCTGGGGCAAAAATCTGTCTGGGACTTGGTCCTGCTTTGAGCAGGGGGTGGGACTAGATGACCTCCTGAGGTCCCTTCCAACCCTGGTACTCTATGAACCCAAGCCACTCATATCCCAGTCCAGTACCCTAGGCACTTCACCATGCTAGGTAATTGCTTTTCCTTTTTAACTGGGATTTCAGGGGAAATAGGTCCCAGTCTTGCAAGCAGCTCTGTGCTGGCAAACCCCTTACGGGCTCTGTGCAGAGGCAGAGTTATTTGCAGGGCCAGGGGCCTTTAATTCTCTACAAGTTTAGGCAAAGGGAGCTGGTAGCCAGAGTCTGACTGGCTTCACAATGTCCCTTTGTAGCTTGCACACAAGGACTGACGAGAATTCACAAAGTTCTCACCAGAAACGTAACTGTTCCTCTTTGGGGGAAAACACTTAGTGAATGTGCTGCTGGCAAGGGTGCAGCCAGGCGGCCCTAGAGGGTGCATCCACAAGACAGGGACAGCTCTGGCAGCGGGAGTATCATCTCCCACCAGTGAGCCTCAGCCTTAATATGGAGTGACCACTTCTAGCAAGGAGGGGGAGTTAAGATGCACATTTTTAACAGCAAGGGTGAATAACCCCTGGAACATCCTCCCAGGGGATGTGGTGGATCCTCCATCACTGGGCATCTTTAAATGAAGACTGGCTGTGGTCCTGAAATACACCCCCTCATTTAACCACAAGCGATTGGCCTCCACGCAGGAATTACGGGGTGACATTCTAAGAGCTGCGTAACACAGGGCAAATTAGCTGAACATAATTTAGACTTAATCTATTAATTCAGTCTTCCTGACCTGTTGGTTACTCAGACAGTTACAATGCCAGGACGGGACTGAGGCAGCATGGCCCAATGGACAGCGAGTTGTGAGAACTGGGTGATAGGTCACTTTGTCTCACTGTGCCTCAGTTTCCCCATCTGAAAGGAGAGTTCATAACACCCTGTCTTTATAAAGCACATTAGGATCTGTGAGCGGTGGGAAGGGAACACTAAGTATTAACATAATTTTTCCTTTCTTCAACGTGTCAGAAGGCTTCAATATTTAAATCCTCTTTCCCCTGTTACGTTTTCTGACACCCGCCCCCCCAACCTCAGATCACTCCTTGCTTCTGCCTTTGCTCAGAGGTCCCACATCAGTGGGGTGGGGCAGGACGTTGGAAATGCTGCTTACCTTGTGCAGCTGTTCTTCCACGCCAGGTATGATCATGATAATGGATACCAGCGTGCCCAGGAACAGGAAGAAGGTGAAGATGAGGCGGGAGATGGTGGAGTTCCTTGTGGAGGGGCAGCAGCCGCACAGGAGGCAGGGAGCTGAGCCGCACAGACATGAGACCTGGCAATGGAAGAGTCAGACTGAGCAAACCGCGCGGAACAAGCGATGGTACCCGGTGCCGTGGCCAAGTCGCTTCCTGCCACGGGAATAGAACCTGGACTCCCCAGTCCCTGCCCCCATGAAGAAACGGCACCTGGTTGCCTAAAAGAAGAGGGATTCCCTCTGTCGCCCCAAACCTAGCCGCGAGGGGCCATTATACAAAGGGGAAGGTACAGGTTAGGCAGGTATGACAGCAGCGGGATGGGCAGAGCCCAGGCTGAGAGATTCTAAGACCAGAGGCACCACAGTGCTCAGCCAGTCTGACCTGCATCACACCAGCCTGAGGACTGCCCTGAGTTCAGTCCTGGATGAACTGAGCAGATCTTTTACACAAACGTCCAATGGCTAATACCCTAACGGTTACAAATGTACACCTTATTTCCAGTCGGGGTTTGTTTACCTTCACCTTCCAGCCACAGGCACTGGATTCCTCCTTTCCCCGGGGGGTGCTCAACCCCCACTCAGCCCCAGGCCCCGCCCCCACTCCACCCCTTCCTCCAAGGCCCCACCCCCGCCCAGCCTCTTCCCGTCCCTGCTCTGCCTCTTCCCACCCCCCCTCCATCCCTGCCCCGCCTCTTCCCACCCAGTTCTGCTCCCTCCCCCGAGCGCGCCCCATCCCCACTCCTCCCCCTCCCTCCCAGCACCTCCTGCACGCCACGGAACAGCTGATCGCGGTGGGTGGGAGGTGCTGAGGGGGGAGGGGGAGCTGGCTGCTGGTGGGTGCAAAGCACCCACTAACTTTTTTCCATGAGTGCTCCAGCCCTGGAGCACCCATGGAGTCGGTGCATATGCTTCCAACCATTGGATCTTGTTATACGTTTGCTAAACTGAAAAGCCCATTATCAAATATTTGTTCCTCGTGCAGGTACTTATAGACCATGATCAAGTCACCCCTGAACCTTCTCTTTGTTAAGCTAAATAGACGAGCTCCTTGAGTCTAACACCATAAGGCAGGTTTTCTAATCCTTTAATCGTTCTCGTGGCTCTTCTCTGAACCCTCTTCAATTCATCAATATCCTTCCTGACTTGTGGGCACCAGTTCTAGACGCAGTGTTCAAGAAGCAGTCGCACCAGAGCCAAATACAGAGGTAAAATACCTCTCTACTCCTATTCCCGCAGCCCAGGATCGCATTAGCCCTTTTGGCCACAGCATCGCACTGGAAGCTCATGTCCAGCTGAGCATCCACCCCCAAGTCTCCTCTCAGAGGAACTGCTTCCCAGGTAACACAGCAAGTCTGTAAGAGAGCCAAGAATTGAACCTAGAACTCCGCAGTCCCTGGCTGGTATCATAACCACAAGACCCTCCTTTGGCGCACCACAGCCTACGGACCTGATGCTGGTCTCATGCTGAACAAGTATTGCAATAACTCCATTGCCATCAATGGGGTTAAACCAGAATGAGGTCAAAGTCTGGCCCCGGGTGCCTTAGGGCCATTACACAAGGTAAAACTATTTCTCCATGCTTATCTTCCCCCCCGCCCCCTACAGCTCCTTATATCTCCTTTTCAAGTGCTGGAAATGGGCCATTTTCATTACCGCCACAAAGACCTTTTTTTTCTCTCCTGCTGACAACTGATCACTCTCCTTATAATGTGTATGGTAAGATCCATTGTTTCATGTGTGTATATATATATCTTCCTTCTGTATTTTCCACTGCATGCATCCGATGAAGTGGGCTGTAGCCCACGAAAGCTTATGCTACAATAAATTTGTTAGTCTCTAAGGTGCCACAAGTACTCCGGTTCCTTTTTACACTTAATTTGCTTAATTTGTGTTTTCGATGATTTACCTTCTAAAAAAATCTCGCATGTCTTGCACCCCCAGAAAGGGCATCTCGCACCCCCCAGGGGTGCGTGCACCCCAGTTAAGAACCACTGCGCTAAGAACTAACAACCTCGTAGCTGGAGACCAGCGCAGGTCACCTGTATGTTCGTTTTGCTCAAAGCAGGTATTAGTCTCCTAAGAATGTATTCAGTGTTTAGACTCTGTGAAATGCTTGTCAATTGCTGCCTGCGTTTATCTCCCTTGTAATGTCTGGATTCCAGGCTATAAGAAAACACATACGTTTTGGTTTATAACTTTAAAAAAATGTTTGCCCTGAACTTGTGAACTCAGGCACCGGAATCATCACCCTGCCCACCCAGAAGGGCTCTAGATATCAAACGGCCCATAAAGAATCATCACCATACAAAGGGTTGGTTAACAGCCCTATTGCACCTGGGAAATGCTACCTGCAAGGAAGCTCCTCCTGTCGGCTTGGAAGCTGAATGAAGAAAATAAAAACAAAGCCACAGGAAAATTTTCCACCTTTTTGGCTGTTTAAACTCTAAAGGGCCAGAGGCTCTAACCTGAAACCAAAGATCTCCAGGGTCTGACTCCTGGGCCTGCCCTGAAAGACACTTTGAATTGACAGATCACTACAACTCTGTCACTCTTAGGATTTAGATGGTAACTCATTGGTTTGTGTATGTTTGCTTGTTTTAACCTGTAAATAACTCTCGTATTCCTTTTTCCTAGTTAACAAACCTTTAGGTAGTTTATTACAGGACTGGCTACAGGCCTTGTCTTTGGTGTGAGATCCAGGGCACCAACTGAGCTGGGGGTAAGTGACTGGTCTCCTGGGACTGGAAGCAACCTGAACCTGATGTGTTTTTTTGGGTAAGTGACCATTTATCACTAAGTCCAGCTTGTGTGGGTGACAAGACAGGAGAGTCTAAGGGGACTGTCTGTGACTCCATGGTAAGACGGTTATGGTAATCCAGGAGATCACATTGGTTACTGGCTTGGTGAAATCTAATTCCAGAACACACCACTAGTTTGGGGTGTCTGCCCTGTTTTGAACACTCTGCCCTGTGGCAGGCACTCCGAGTCATAAGCCACTCCAGACAGCGTGACAGCCTCTAGTGTAATAAGGGAGGGGGAAGTACTGTCTTGTTCAGGTTACACAATTGAAGAGGCCTCCCGAAGATGAGTGTGTATATGTTATATGACAAGCTGCACACAGAAAAAAGGGAATGTGCGGTTAAGTCATGGGGGGAATGTTACAGGAATTGAAAGTTGATTTAAATTTTAGCATTTTTGTGGGACAAAAAGCGAACCCGTAAAACCCCTAGCACGACAGACTGGCTGCTGCTTGACAGGGGCTGGGAAAGGAAGTTCTCTTTGGAGTTTCTTTGCAGGGTCGCACGCTTGTGTGCTTACCTCGGCTGGGCTCCGTTTCCCAACCTTTCAGGTTACAGCCATGCTTTACCTGCCTAGTTTTAAACTTCTCATTATGCAGAAGTGGCTTTTCCAATATTCACCCAAATCAACAGGGTTCTGCCTATTGGTGTCTGAAACTTTGGAACTGGTCCAAGTGATGTTCAAGAGTAATCATGTTACAGACAGAGAAATGCCTCCCAGAGCGGATGGTGAGGCCTCACTTCACTCGGTCAGTACCTTATTAAAGCAGGCAGCGTGACCCTGCATGCACACAAGGGGGAAGAGCTAAAGTTGCATGTTCATCCTTACTCTAACTTTCCGATTTCCTGGCTTTTTGCATGCTGCATTGTGCAACTTGATTGTTCTCTGAATGTGGCTCATTTGTATGGAACTTTCTAAGGGTTTGTTTTTTAAAGTAGGAAAAGAGACAAGAGGATTTAAGAAAAAATCAAAAATAAAATTAAAAAAAAAGCATTAGTGTCTGTTATCTATGAATCCCTAAGCAGTGATCACTACCCCATCTGGAAGGAAGCTAACACAAGCAGTAAGTGCTTCTTAGGACAGCATGTCCACGAAGAAAAGATTAAGTTACCATGGAGGAGAAAGATACCACCCTTCATTGACTGACATATGCTCAAAACTACTGGGAGAAGCGAGGGAATCAAAAAATGACCTTGTCTTTTAAGACATAATCAAGAGCTGAACATCAAGACAAGTATGAGGAATGAAAAGTCACTGCTGTAATTTTGAAGTTAAGGGTGTTTAAGGTTGTCAAGTTCTGTCCCAGCTCAGAGACCAAAATGCGGCAGTGTACACAAGCTAAATTGCTAAGGAAAATCTCTCCCATGTATACGTCATACATGATTTGCCCAGTGCCCATAACTTTGGCAAATCAAAACCACTTTTTTCCAAATCAAGGCCATACTCTAATACTAACAGATGGCTCTTATACAGCGCTCGTCATCCATAGAGCTCAAAAAAAGTTGAGTATTATACCCCTTTTACAGATTGGGAAATCGAGACACAGAGAGATTCAGTGATTTGCCCAAGTGGGAGAACAAGGAATAGACCCTGTCCACAGGACCATGCTACTTCTCACCATTTCCAGGCCAAATTTCAATGTTAAAATGTCACCTAGTTTTCCTATAGTTTAAATGGGTAAAAAA
This sequence comes from Platysternon megacephalum, assembly GCA_003942145.1. Taxonomy (NCBI): domain Eukaryota; kingdom Metazoa; phylum Chordata; order Testudines; family Platysternidae; genus Platysternon; species Platysternon megacephalum. The sequence continues at coordinate 15,516,379 of QXTE01000016.1, read as the reverse complement.
AAGTTGTGATTTTTTTTTAAGACAGTAACACAAATATTGTTTCTCCCACTTTCTGCTTCAAAAGTGGCTAGTCTCACTCTCTTTTGGTCAGAGATTAGCCATGGAAAATTTCAGTCCTAAAACTGCATGTTTTGGAGAATTATGAGTCTCTGAAAACAAGGGGCTAGAAGAGAAACTATTTTCCACCCTTCACCCTAGTCAGTGGACACTCCTACTCCTGCTGTGTGACATGGGCACAGTACAACCTTACTCAGGGATTGCATGACACATCCAAGTGATGTTACATCCATATTTGGGGATAAAAATAGTCAGGAAACCAGTATGTTAGCATTAGTATAACTGAATTACAACATAACTGCTGCTGGTAACACCCTCCCATCAGTTCCCTGCACAGACGTCACACCATGTGATACTGCTAAGGTGAGGCCCTGGAGCAGTAACAAAGCAAATAGCCCTGCCATGCCCACGAGTGGGACAATAGCCGGACCATACATCAATAAGGATCAATAGTTCCATCAATTAGGACAACCTAAAACGGAAAGATTAAGGCTTGTGTCCTTTTTTTTTTTTTTTATGATGTACAGAAGTGGCTACAGTTTCACTTCCTTGGCATTTGTGACGTAATAATGCTACTGATCCCCCAGGCATCTAAAGAGTAACAGGAAAAACAGGATTGACACCATCTGAATTTCTAACGTAACAACTAAGCAGAACCACACACACCCACACGAGAAAGGAAAAAAAACTATTTTCAGACTTTTTTTATATCTAATTAAAAAGCAAAAATGGAATAAACCCACTTTTGCCCCACTTCACAGGTAACCTGAATTCAAAATTATGCAAGCGTCAAATCAGAGAATCATCTAATATTGCCAGAGATCTTCAGACACTTGACCATATAATCCACCTGCTCACTGAGAATTTACTTAGGCTACGTCTACACTACCCGCCGGATTGGCGGGTAGCGATCGAATTATCGGGGATCGATTGATCGCGTGTAGTGTAGACGCAATAAATCGATCCCCGATCGCTCTCCCGTCGGATGCTGAACTCCAGCAGTGTGAAAGGCGGAAGCAAAGTCGACTGGGGAGCTGCGGCCGTCGATCCAGCGCCGCGAGGACGCGAAGTAAGTAATTTTAATTCGATCTAAGTTACGTCGACTTCAGCTACGCTATTCTCGTAGCTGAAGTTGCGTATCTTAGATCGATCCCCCCCCCCAGTGTGGACCAGGCATTAGACACACAAAGGCCTCAATTCTCAGAAGAACAGGGGTTTTGAGTGTCAGATACAAGTCCCCTTAGAAGGGGCAAGTACTCAGAATTTTCTGAAAATGAGATCTCCTTAAGGTATCAAGTTGGGCACCAATAATTGTTAGTCAATTTGGAACATGTTGGCCAGCGTTTATCCTGAGCTAGGGTGACCAGATAGCAACTGTGAAAAAACGGGATGGGGGTGGGGGGTAATAGGCGCCTATAAAAGAAAAAGTCCCCAAAAGCAGAACTGTCCCTATAAAAACAGGACATCTGGTCACCCTATCCTGAGCCTACAATATTTTTGATCTGATCCCTATAACCAGCCAGTGAGAAGGAGCTCACATTAGCTAAATGCCTCTCCCTGGAAATGACATGTCTAGTTAGCTCCATGTCTAGTTGGCAGCCGGTTTCAAGCGGAGTGCCCCAAGGGTCGGGCCTGGGGCCGGTTTTGTTCAATATCTTCATTAATGATCTGGAGGATGGCATGGATTGCACCCTCAGCAAGTGTACAGATGACACTAAACTGGGAGGAGTGGTAGATACGCTGGAGGGTAGGGATAGGATACAGAGGGACCTAGACAAATTAGAGGATTGGGCCAAAAGAAATCTGATGAGGTTCAACAAGGACAAGTGCAGAGTCCTGCACTTAGGACAGAAGAATCCCATGCACTGCTACAGCCTAGGGACCGAGTGGCTAAGCAGCAATTCTGCAGAAAAGGATGTGGGGGTTACAGTGGACGAGAAGCTGGATATGAGTCAACAGTGTGCCCTTGTTGCCAAGAAGGCTAACAGCATTTTGGGCTATATAAGTAGGGGCATTGCCAGCAGATCAAGGGAAGTGATCATTCCCCTCTATTCGGCATTGGTGAGGCCTTATCTGGAGTACTGTGTCCAGTTTTGGGCCCCACACTACAAGAAGGATGTGGAAAAACTGGAGAGAGTCCAGTGGAGGGCAACAAAAATGATTAGGGGGCTGGAGCACATGAGTTATGAGGAGAGGCTGAGGGAACTGGGATTGTTTAGTCTGCAGAAGAATGAGGGGGGATTTGGTAGCTGCTTTCAACTACCTGAAAGGGGGTTCCAAAGGGGATGGATCTAGGCTGGTCTCAGTGGTGGCAGCGGACAGAACGAGGAGTAATGGTCTCAAGCTGCAGTGGGGGAGGGTTAGGTTAGATATTAGGAAAAACTTTTTCACTAGGAGGGTGGGGAACCACTGGAATGGGTTACCTAGGGAGGCGGTGGAATCTCCTTCCTTAGAGGTTTTTAAGGTCAGGCTTGACAAAGCCCTGGCTGGGATGATTTAACTGGGGATTGGTCCTGCTTTGAGCAGGGGGTTGGACTAGATGACCTCCTGAGGTCCCTTCCAACGAGGGGCGGCTCCAGGCACCAGTGCACCAAGTGCGTGCCTGGGGTGGCAAGCTGTGGGGGGCGGCCTGCCGATCGCTGTGGGGGCCGCAGTCAGGGAGCCTTCGGCGGCATGCCTGCGGAAAGACCGCCGGTCCCGCGGCAATTCGGCGACGGGTACGCCGAATCCGCGGGACCGGTGGACCTCCCGCAGGCATGCCGCCGAAAGCCGCCTGACTGTCGCGCTTGGGGCGGCAAAATACATAGAGCCGCCCCTGCTTCC
>QXTE01000016.1:15480367-15513447 GCA_003942145.1 Platysternon megacephalum | reverse complement strand
AGCACATGCTTATCTTTAAGCACAAGTAGTCCTGTTCATTTCAACCCCAAGATTTATTTATTTATTTATTTATTTTTAAAGTGTAGGGCCTAACAAAATATGAGATCTTTATTATTTTTAATGTGGGTTTCTTTTTATTTGCGCTCTGAGCCTTTAGAGCTCACTTGATTCACATTTTCAGGCTTTTCTCCACAACTGTGAGAGCTAGATACTTACTTTTCATTTTGAAATGAAAGCTGGGGATTCTCATGCAATGACTTTCCAAGCATCTGGGGCTTCACACTAACCAAAACAATCACAAGAGTGCAAGACCGAAGTTAAGCATGTGCTTCAGTGCTTTGCTGGGTTGGGGCCGTAAGCAGTTTGGGTAGTGCCTGGGCAGCAGGATGTTAAATGTATGGATTGTTATTGATTCCAAAGGAAGTATACTGGGAGCAAACTCTAATTAAAAAATTAAATACAGCTGCTTTGAGTTCCTTGCTACATTTTTGTTATCCTCAAGGGGAAAAAAAATACATCCACAATATTTTTGGAGACTGTTCCAAACAATAGAGAGGCAAAAATATACAAGATTTTCCAAGAGGTGGGTCAGTAGCATATGCTCAAAACCTGCAAAGAACTCTTCTTCAGAGATGCTTCAAGGGGACCAGGAACCACCACCACATAGCTTATGTCCAAGAGTTCTGACTACGTAAACGGAGCATAACAATGCACAAATTAGTCTGCTGGTTTAATGTGAAAAATGTTTTTGAAACATGTTACCAGTCTGTCTTTAAAATCCATGTACCAGCACATCTATGGAGAAATGCAAAAAGGTCCTATGATCTCGTATACGCCCACCCTGCATGAGTGTGAACTTGTGGGGGACGGGGTGGGGGGGGGGGAAGAGGTGCTGGTGAAATCAAGCAGATTTTATACAGGGGTGAAGGAGGATCCAATTAAGTAAAATCCAGTTGGTACAAGTGTCAGAATTTAGTGGTTCAGCTCCAGAGAGATCAGCAGCTGAATAAATTGTTTCTCAAGTGAACCCAGCTGCAAAGTCACTCAGCTTTGTGCATCATCTGAGAGCAGACGGAGACTTTTAAAGGCGTTAAAAGCCAGGACGTCTAGAGATTTGTTATTTTAAAATAGAATCTCTACCCAGTCAAGCTTTACCTCTCCGTTCAGCTCACTTCCCCCACACTAGCAGGGCAGAAGTAGCAAAATAAATACAGCTGGCTTCATTTCAGCAGACCGCCCCCAGAGCAAGCTTGGTGGTGGGGGAATGTCTGTAGCTAGAAAGCTATTCCATGTGAGGGAAGGGAAGCCACAGACACCTACAATATGACCAGGCTGTGGCATGCTGCACAGCTTCAGAGAGAGAGACTCTTTCAAGACAAAGGCCCAAGTCCTGCTTACTTTACTCACACAAGTAGCCCAACTGAAGTCCAGCAAGATCTGACTCCAAGGTTTCATCTTCACTCTGTTAGCGACCCCACTGTAAAAACCTAGTGGAGACTTACCGTGAGGCAGGTGAGGTCATCCGCAGGCCAGGTATAGTGCTGACCTCACAGGAGGTGCTACAAGTGTGTAGCCTCCACTAGAATTTTACAGCAGGATAGGCAACACCGGTTAAGTTATCCCACAGCAACACACTCTTTAGTGGGGAAGACATCGCCTGAGTATGGAGCTAAGAGTGCTGTCCAGGTTACTATCAGCACCAGACTACAGGGCAATGCTACCATCACACGCCTGGGAGACATTACTCCTGACAGCAAAGCTACATTCACAGCCGAGACTGTACTCTCGTTCCCCTGTTTCCAGCGGATCAGTTTCAAACAAAAGAACTTCTGGGCTGAAAGTTTATGTAGCGGTTTCTTATTTCTGGATCGCCCAGAAACTGTGATTTTCAGTCAAAAAAGTTATTCGCCGTCTTCTCGCTACGGAATGTGTGATCTACTAAGCTTGAAAAAGAAAAGTTGTTTAAATAAGGAAGTTAACATGTGACATGTGCCAGACATTACTTTCCTTACAGACCAAAGCGTGCTCTGATCTATAAACATTTATTTCAGTGGCCACTCATGTTCTTCCTTTTTAAAACCCCAAAGAAATTAAATTACTCCCCTCCCCCAAAAGTGCAGCATTACAGCCAAGAACCAACAGGCACAAAAGCCAGGAAACTTAAGTTATAGCTCTCATACTGAATTTAAAAGGTGACCTGCAAAATATTAATAATGTGGTTGGCAAAGGTGTAACATTTAACATCTACAAGAATGTAAACAAGGGGATAATGTTACAGTGGCTGAGTATACCAGAACTTTGCATATCCTGAGTAGTGAGTCTAATTTTAAATTCTCTGCCATGATTATTCACTACCTATTGGTTAAACTCTGGGTGGTTCTCAATCGGGGGTACGTGTAGCCCTAGGAGTACGCAGAGGTCTTCCAGGGGGTACATCAACTCATCTAGATATTTACCTAGTTTTACAACAGGCGACATAAAAAGCACTAGCAAAGTCAGTACAAACTAAAATTTCATACAGACAATGACTTGTTTATACTGCTCCATATACTGTACACTGCAATGTAAGTACAATATTTATATTCCAATTGATTTATTTTATAATTATATGGTAAAAATGAGAAACTAAGTAATTGTTCAGTTATAGTGTGGCTGTGACACTTTTGTATTTTTATGTCTGATTTTGTAAGTAAGTAGTCTTTAAGTGAGGTGACACTTGGGGTTACGTAAGACAAATCAGCCTCCTGAAAGGGGTGCGGTAGTCTGGAAAGGTTGAGGGCCACTGCTTTATAGTGTTGCATTAACAGTTTTTTTGTATTAAATATCATTAATCTCCAGTGTAATCGATTCCCTGGTCACTGTGGTCTCTTTGATCTCTTACCATCGCTTTCCTAGTTCTCAGAGCAGGCTACTGCATTTTAAGGTAGAACATAAGAATGGCCATACTGGATTAGACCAACAGCCCATCTCGTGCAGTATCCGGTCTTCCAACAATGGCCAGATGCTTCAGCGGGAATGAACAGAACAGGCAATCATCAAGTGATCCAACCCCTGTCATCCACCCCCAGCTTCTGACAAACAGGCTAGCAACACTCAGAGCATGGGGTTGCATCCCTGCCCATCCTGACGAATAGCCACTGATGGACCTATCCTCCAGGAATTTATCTAGTTCCATTCTCCTACGTGCTTGGAATTTAAAAACTTTCTAGACAGAAGCAGCTTGGCCATAACCACTTCACCTGAGCCTGGTGAACCCACCATTACACACATCTCTCCTCCCCTGCCCTTTTCTATCATTTTTCTTCCACCGCTCACCAGTGCATCCTCCAGAAGACTGGGAGGAAGGGTTGCTTTAAGAAGACAAAAATGAAACTGAGCAGCTAATGTGTTTTGTCATCTCACGGTACCTGACACTGGGGGCCAAATTCTGGTGTACTGTGTAAATGGCTCCAAAATAGGCTCACAGCTGTGTGCTCAGATACCACAGTACAGAACTAGATCCCGATTGGTCAGAGGATCACCCTCCACATGGATTATCCCCACTAGCAGCACAAATAATCTGTGCCAGGGAGGCTGCATCATTCCTGTCACTTGGTGGGGGCCCCATGTGCATAACGATAAGAGAACAGATCCTCAGCTGGTGTCAACTGCCACAGCTCCACTGAAGTCAATGGAAATGCCCCCATTTATGCTAGCTGTGGATCTGCTAGTGACCACAACCCCAGCCTCCAGGCTGCCCCCTAGAATGACCCTCTGGCTTTTGGGGGAGAAAACCAGAATTAAGGTTGCAAACTGCCAACACATGCTCTCAGACTACAGATGGATTATCTGGCACTTACAGACGTGCACACAGAACTTGTGCAGCTAGAGTCTGCTATGCATTTCCTATCTGAGGCCTCCAAACATTATTCAGAATCATACAAACTGTGAGCTTTAAACGCCCTAAAGCAGAAGGCTACAGGCCACTTGTTGCAACTGCCTTTGGAGCATTTTGTCAGGTTGTGAAACCATCTCAGTTCCAGCCAGTATCAGCCACCTGATCCTGCTCTCAGTTGTGTTGCAATAATTACTAGGCATGGCGGCTACAAGCAGGCCCCGGTGATCCTGTTCTGAAGTTAATTTACATTAGCCTCCTTCCAACAGGTAATCACGTAGGTGTGTTTAGAGGAAAACAAACTGGTGTTTAAACTTCCATCTTGGGTGGATCCCTTTAATAACATCTTGGTGCTTTCACACACAAGGAGGGTGTGATTCGATTGCAAAGGCACATGTGATTCAATGAGAGAGAAGATTCAGGACACATACACCAGGGTTCTCAAACTGGGGGTTGCAACCCCTCAGGGGGTCACGAGGTTATTACCTGGGGGGTTGCGAGCTGTCAGCCTCCACCCCAAACCCCGCTTTGCCTCCAGCATTTATAATGGTGTTAAATACATAAAAAAGTGTTTTTAATTTATTAGGGGCGTCGCACTCAGAGGCTTGCTATTTGAAAGGTGTCACCAGTACAAAAGTTTGAGAACCACTGACATACACCCTTGATTAGCTGAGCTCAGAAGCCAAAGCTCTCTGTCTCAAGTCCCAATTATACATATATTTTGTATATTATATATGTGTGTGTGTGTTTTCAAGCTCCTAAGCATTTTCACACAACTACTGTGCCTATCATAAACAGGACTGAAGCACTGGAAACATTTGACTGGGAAGATAGGCCATGCCACTGAAAAGTTGGATCAGATGACAGCGTTGCTAAAGAAAACTCCCAAACAACATGACCACAAAAGTTTAGAAGACCCTCCCACACATTAAAATTACACATGGCACAGTCTGAATGAAAACTAAAAACCGATAAAGCCCTGGCATTTAATAGACATACATTACTTATTTTAACTTGATCTGACTAAAATACCTACATTAAAGGAAAAAAACTAGTAATGTTTGGGGATTCTTTTTGGCTATCTGAGCAGTGGAAGGGTGTTTTCCCTTTTAAGAGTTCTTTACTTTCTGTTGTGAAGAATTTATGCTAGTGCCACATTTATTAATTTCGAGTCTGATCCTGCAATGAGTTGTCCCATTGGGAGGGCTCATTCTTGTGTTGACAGGATTGGGTCCTGACTCCTTACACCTCACGATTGTATTTGTCTTAACAAAATCTGCAATTTTGTTTTAAAATGTCAACATGTAAAAACATTACACTGCTGCTTTAAGCCACACAGCCTTTCTTGATAAAGAACTTCCTTGACGTTTGTCTCATAAACAGTCACAAAAGATGCATGCCACAAACACAAGCAATTTCTGGCTTTGAAAGAACAAGAAACAGATTTCACGCGAGTTACTCTAACTGGCTATACAGTAGAGAGAGAGAGAGTGTGTGTGTGTGTGTGTGTGTGTGTGAGAGAGAGAGAGAGAGAGAGACACACACACAGACAATAAGCCATATACAGTTCTGTATTATTTTATACACTCGGGTTTTTAAGTTTAGGGAGAATCCAAAATTTGCAAAGAATTTGTAGATAGGAAATTAAATATCATGATCAAGCTTTGAAATAAATATTTTAGACACTTTAGAAAAAAAGGCTCCCATGCAAGTTTTAGGTTGCACAATAAACGNTTTTATACACTCGGGTTTTTAAGTTTAGGGAGAATCCAAAATTTGCAAAGAATTTGTAGATAGGAAATTAAATATCATGATCAAGCTTTGAAATAAATATTTTAGACACTTTAGAAAAAAAGGCTCCCATGCAAGTTTTAGGTTGCACAATAAACGGTGCTACATTGACTTCCTCCTGAAGTTTCTGGAGGTTGGAAAGATGACTAAGAAATTACAGCGACTGAAGCATTTTGTCTAGAAGAGAAGTGGGGAACACATTCAGGTATTAAAGAAAAAAAATTATCAAACTTTCAAATGACCCTTTATATTTAAACAGAACAAAAAGCAACTCAAGAGAGGTTTAAAGCCAGCGAGGCGCAGGTAACAAGGCTTAGCAGGACAGAGTCAAGTTCAGGGGGAAGCGAAGAACAAGCCTGAGCCCCCGCAAAAAGGCAGATCTTCGGGCTCGGGGACACATGGAACTCGGGGGAAAGAAAGGAGCAGAAGGAGAGAGAGACAATCAGCCGGGGAAAGGGGGACGGGGGGAAACCGAGAAAGAAAAGGGGATGGAAGACGAGCGAGCCAGCAGGGTGGAGGGAGGAGACCGGAACGAGGGTCCCCGGAGAAGGGACCGAGGAGCACCGGGGCACTCACGCAGCTCAGCAGGGAGCAGACCCCCAGGCAGGCCCCCATGGCGCAGGACGCTCCGGGCGCAGCTGGCTCCCAGGGTTACAATGTTCCCGGCCGGCGCTCGGCACCTTCCGCCCCTGGCGCTCGGCTCGTTCCGCCGGGCCCCGCCCGCCGAGCACCTGGCTGCCGGGCGGAGTCACGCCTGGGCCGGGCTGGCCGGGAGCCGCTGGGGGCTGGCGCTGGCTCGGGCTCCGCAGTGACTGGTGGCGCCAGCAGCCTCCAGAGACCAGCCCGGGGGCTCCCCCGCGGTGCCCGGGCCTGGTGCGCGCAGTGTCACCCCTGGGCCCCGCTTGCAGCTGCCCAGGCCACGGGGGGGGGGGCGGGGTTAGCCAAAGGGCAGGTTCCCTGGGGTGAATCCGGGGTGAATCCGGGGCACACCCCGCCCCTGTCTATACCGCCTCCGTTACCGCAGGAGAGTCCCGCTGGCCGACCTAGGCAGAGGCGGGACCGCCAGGGCTGGCCTGGCTCAGCGGACTCGGGCCCAGGCGGCGGAGGTGTAACAAATACAGCGCAGACGCTCCCTGCTCGGGGGGTCTCAGCACCCAGGCCCCAGGCCGAGCCCAGACATCTACACTGATTGTAGAGCCCCGGAGCCCGAGTCAGCTGTCTGTACAGCACCTAGCACAACGGGGCCCTGGGCTGGGTTAGGGCCTCTAGTTGCTACTGCAATTCAAACAGTCAGAAGAAGCAGCTGGGGTGGTTTGAAGCTGGGGGTCCTTTGTTAGGGAACTGGGAGCCCTATAAGCAGGTTCCTATTCCCAAGAATCTGGCGCAGTGTCTGCCTTACCTGATATTGGTGAATAATGAGCAGGTGTCAAAATGCAGGTAGGACCGATGGCTTCAGAGCAACCGGGAATAATGGGGAGTGTGGGGCTGATTCTGACAGTGCTAAACCCCTAGAAGCGCTGGGGGAAGAATGCAGCCTCTGCCAATGGTGACTAATGAGAGTCATTCCGAGCAAGCTGGAAAATTGCTTTGTGCAAAAGAAAACCTAGGAGCAGGGTAACAAAGCTGCAGTGTCCGGAGTTGGCTGATTAACAAAGAAGACGACTCCAGAGTAATCCACAAGATGAAATTCATGGAGGGGTAATTATAAAAATCTCACCTGAGGCAACGGATATATCTGAAGGTAAAAGCAGGGTGTTAAATGAGGCAGTATGTCCTACTGGCTAGAGCACTGGACTGGGACTCTGCCACTGGCCAGCTGGGTGGCCATGTCAAGTCACTGATCTGTGCCTCAGTTTCCCCACCTGTAAAAAGGGGATAATGATGGTGACCTCCTTTGTAAAGCACTTTGAGACCTACTGATGAAAAGGGCTATAAGCTGTTGAAATGCTAAACTGCAGCTTCCCCTTGAACTGGAGAGGAGAATCTGCGGCTTAAAAAAAAAATCACAGAGCTCAGAGATGGAAGAGAGATAAATCTCATCTAGTCCATGCCTCTGCCAAAGCAGCACTGTTCCCTATTGCACATTTACTGCAGTGCTCTCCACCAAACCAAACTAGATACGTACACAGCCCTTATTGCCTCCTGCTGAGCATTGCCCAGTGCCTATGGGAGAGGAGGGTTGTACTAACCCCACTGTATAGATAGGAAACTGAGAGACAAAGTAAGTTCCCTACGGTTTTACAGTAACTCAGGGCAAAGTCAGGAATTCAGCTCAGGTCTCCTGCATTGCAAGCCACTGCCTTGCCTGCGAAAGCCCCCCTTGTCCTGCAGTCTTCTTGAAAAATGGTTCTTCCGCCCCTTCTCTCCAGGCGACCATTCCACGCCCTGACAGATCTCACTGCCAGGACTGCTTGCATGTTCATTATCTTAACTTTTTCCTTTCTTGGTTCCCCCCATAGCTCCTAGTTACACCCTCTCACACTAGCCAGAATAACTTTGTCCCTCGTTGGCGTTCACACCCTTCAGGTCTTAGGTGGCTTTTAACATTGCCCAATCACCTCCCCTTCCCTCCCCTCCCCTCCCCTCCCTTCACTGCCCCTGCCCCTCCTGTAACCACCTTGTTGCTTAGCCAAACTAGGCATGGATTTCTCCTCATAACCAGTCCCTTCACCGCTGCCCCATATAATCTGTGGTGCTTTTCTCCAAACTCCCTCCATCAGTGTCTTCTGGCAAAGAGATGCCCAGACATAACTGATTACCCGTTTGTCTAGTTCAGCAGGAGTTGTGCTCCATCCTGGGGCTCCCTTGAGCTTGGTGAGGGGGTTCCCATCTGCCTAGAAGGAAACAGCTTAACTGTTACTGTCACCCACTCAGTAATGCTGCGTCCCCAGGTGGGTCAGCAGCAGGAGGGATTTTACCTGGGACCTGTGAAATCACAGGGGTGGTGAAAGGGAGTTATGCACCCAGCTGTCATTGTGTTCCCATGGGATTTGAGGTTCCTGATTCCCCTAGGTTCCTTAGGATACTGAAAAATCCCATTGTAGAGCCAGATTTTCAAAAGCACTCAGCAGCTCCCACTGGGACACTGAAAGTCCAGCCCTTTAAGTTAGGTGCCTAGAGGGGAGCAGGGGGGTCATTCACTAAGGGGTGGGAAGGGCAGCAGTTGTCCCCACAACCTTGGTTTGCTCCCCCCACCTCCCCACCCCCAACTTTTAGGCAGCGGCCTAAGGCAGCAGATTTCTGAGCAGCTGCCTAGGGCTACCGATTTGGCCTGGCTGCCTCAAACCTCTCCGTCCTAACCCAGCACCCTAACCGGCAGGCCGTACCGTGGGACACGCATGCACCCTGTTCTGCAGCTTCCAAAAGGAGGGCGTTTCCGCTAACATTCAGCCTAAATTTTCCTTTGTTTGCATCTAGGACCGTGCTGAACAGTTTCTCTGTCTCCTCACAGTGAGTAGTGTCTTACTCGTGGCGTTTGGTGCTACTCAGTGGCTCAAATACATCCCTCTGAAGAGGGCCAGGCCCAGCACAAGGAACTGCTTAGCGCAACGCCTCCAAAGCGGTGCCTAGACCTCGTGCAGGCTCTCTGCACAGCGGGGAATTTCACCCTCCGTTGGCCTGGTTTTCAGAGGTGCTGAGCGCCCCCAGCTCCATCCAAAGTCAATGGGAGCTGCAGATGCCCAGGCATGGGAGTAAGGGTGACAGAATCTGACCCCGAAGCCAGAGGGGAGGGGGCAGCTTTCTGCAGAGCGGTGGAGCCCCAAGAACCCTCCCTTTTCGATGCCCCATTCCCATGTTCCATTTGCTTTCTGGGCAGGGCCAGCTCCAGGCACCAGCCGACCAATCACGTGCTTGGGGCGGCACCTTGTAAGGGGCGGCCAATCTTGGGGTGGCGGGGGGCGCTNGGCACTCGGGGGGGTGTTTTGGCGGGTGTTTCGGCAGCGCGGTGCTCGGGGGGGTGTTTTGGCACGCGGCGCTCAGGGGGGTGTTTTGGCGCCCGGCGCTCAGGGGGGTGTTTTGGCGGGTGTTTCGGCGGCGCGGCGCTCGGGGGGGGGTGTTTTGGCGCTCGGGGGGGTGTTTTGGCGCGCCGCGTGGTGCTCGGGGGGTGTTTCGGCGGCGCGGTGTTTGGGGGGGTGTTTTGGCGCACGCCGCGGCACTCGGGGGGGTGTTTTGGCGGCGCGGCGTTCGGGGGGGGTGTTTCNTGGGCAGGGCAACGCTTTTTTTTTTTTTTTTTTTTTTTTTGGGGGTGGCAAAAAAGTTAGAGCTGGCCCTGTTTCTGGGAGCGAATTCGTCAGTCAAACAAAGTCTCTGATGCCCTAAATCTGGCTGGCTGGGAAAGTTCTCTCAGCTGCAGTGTCTTGTTGCTCATTTACACTCCTCAGATCTTCAGGTGGTTACTGAGCTAAATTTAAACCCACCAAACCATTTCCTGTGCAGTCTCTCGAAACTATTCAGGCTCAGGGACCTAAAATGCAGCCACTTCTTCAAGGCAAAGGCAGATGAACAAAACAGCCCTGAGTGAAGCCCCGTGAATTGTCCCCAGCTAAGGTGGGCTGGTCTCACCTAAAACCCTCTGTCTCCATGCTCCTCCTCTTAGCTCGTACAGATCCCTCTGGGTCCCTCACGCCTTGTTTATGTGGGTAGTGTGTTGACTCTGAGGACTTGCCTACACTGAAATTGCTCCGCTGCAGCAGCTCTGCCATAGCAAGACACTACCTACCCTGACAGCAGGGATTCTCCCGCTGGCGTGGGTAATCCGCCTCCTCACGAGGCGGTAGCTAGGTTGACTGAAGAATTCTACCATCGCCCTAGTGCTGTCTGCACGGGGATTTAGGTTGACTTAATTACTCCACTCAGGGGTGTGGATTTTTCACACCGTTGACCCAGGCAGTTAAACCAACCTAATTTTCTAGTGTAGGCCAGGCCTGAGTTCCTACGAAATTCAGAAACATTGCAGTTTAGTTCCTTTGAATGAGTCAATCTTGCAATCTGGAACATCTTTCCACCCTATCAACTCTTTGGAAGACCTCCTCCCCTCCCTCCCCCACCCCCTTGTCTCTTCCTCAGCTAGTATCTACCCTTTCACTCTGAAACTCGGTTATTTATCCCCTGGGAAGCCCTTTTGTATGCATGGAGTATGAAAGATGTTATGCAAAATGAAGCAGGCTGGGAGAAGGCCTGATTCAGATGGCAAACTAGTAATACGACTTTGTTAGGCAGTGCACCCAAATCAAAGATACATGAGATTTTGGGCTGTGCATCCCGAGAAGCCTGGAGGATCTATAGGAACAAGCGTTTCTCTGACATTACGTAAGTCACTAGACAAGAGAGTGAGTCTACTTCTGGCAAAAAGCACAAGTCTGGTCACAAGAAAAATGCTGAGACAGAGACAGAAGTGTTGAGTGTGGATGAGTTACAAATAAAGACCAGCCAGCCCTTGCCACTGTAAATTAGAGAAAAGGAGACAAAGATGCCATGGAGTCGTGAAAGGAAAGGGCTGGCCTGAGGCCAAGGAGCTCTCGGAGATATTAGGAAGAGGTCATGGACCAAAGGTGAAGGCAGGAGCAGTATCCAGGCAATGCTACTGGAATGTCTTTCCCTATAGGCTGGTTGGGGTCTCAATGGAGCAAGCTATCCAAAGAGAGCACAATTCCAGGGGGAGGGAGCATTTGAGGGTCCCCTAGAAGAGGGGGCAGTCGTGCAGGGCAGCAGGCACTGGGTCTGCTGGGGGAGTTAAGGTGCTGTAGATTTGTGATCCCTGCATTTGTAAAGAGAGCAGCTAGTCGTTTTTTGCATTTTCATGTTTCTTTCTTCCTACCATAGGAGGCCTGGTTCTGATCTCCCTGACACTAGAGGATCAGCATTGTAACTCCAGGGACCTGAGTGGAGTCACTCCTGATTTACACCAGGGTCAGTGTGCTCAGGATCGGGCCCACACATAAGTAGCAATGGCTTTGTTGTCAGACATTGTACACACTCATCCTTTCCCAGCCTGACTGCACCAGCTTTCGGGATGGTCTCTCAGGAGGCCTTGGCATGACTAACTGACGATGCAGAGTCCTAATTGTGTAACACTAATGTTACCAGATTTGCTCGTTACTTTGGGGTACGCTTATTTATTAGGGTTACTCTTCTGGGTGGGGGGGTGGGGGAGTTCTGTAATTCTATCAATGTACTGTTTGTGTCACATGTGTTTTCATATGGAGCTCTGCTCCTCCCTTCTGCAAGTCCCCTCCCAATGGAGCTATCCTGCAAGACCTAGGTTCCCTAGGCTGGGTTCCTCCAGCCCCAGAACCGGGGACACACACAGACACACACACACACACACCTCTGAGCGGACCGGGTTAATCAGCACTTTCAAGCTGACCCCTTATATGGCCCTGGACTCAGTAGTCTGGGTCAAGCAGCACTTTCAAGCTGCCACCCTCATATGTCACAGGTTCAGCACGTCCCTTTCCCCACTGTCACGTCACAATTATACTGCTAGTAACCCACTTGATGAGCAAACCCCACAGTATTTTTGGGCGCTACAGGGATCTTTAGCTTAGGTAAAAGAAGCGTTGCTGCAGAGTAAATGGGGAAGCTAAAGACACAAAAGAGTAAAATTCAGAGAGAGAGAGAGAGAGAGAAGCAACCAGCTGAACCATAAAAGTTCTTTATTGAATAATAGTGATAACTACACAAGGGGAGCCTAAACCAACATAACAGTTGCATTACTAAAGGTTACAAAAGTCATATACCGTATAACTATACCTGTCTGAGGTAGAAAAGAAAACAGAGGGGGGGCGGGGAGGGATCTCACCCATTCCATGAAGCTTGAACTGGTTGGGGTTCCCAGGTGATGGTGGTAGCTCAGGGTCCGGAGTGCTGGAGACAGGAAGAGCCCCCAGCACGATCAGTCAGGAGAAGATCGAGTCCCAGTGGAACTGATGCAGAGTTTGGATCCAAGCATCAGAACATTTACTTGGGCATAGGTAGGGGTTTTTGTAGAGAAACAACAATGGTTCAAGGGAGAACACTAGATTTGTTTATGGGTAAACTGATGACTCCAGGGTTTTCTTTAGGCTAGACAATAGGAGCTGATCACTCTTGGCTATGGGGGGTGTTTCTTACCAGGGAGCTCACAATGCAATTAGGCTGCTTCAGTATTTTGGATCTCAATCAAGGATTCCTTACTAGAATTGGTCTGATAACTGCTGAGCTGGGTGTGTGCAGGCGTAGGTCCATTAACATTTGGAGCAGAGATCCCCCATGATTCAGTGCTTCCCTGCTTTTCTGGTCCCAGAGTTCAGTGTGGTTCTCTGTTCTCCATTCTGTATGCTAATGGAGATGCCTTAATCTTGTCACCCTTGTCAGGAGGGGTCTAGGTGTGTCTCCCAACGCCCTTCACTGCTCTCTGCAAGTCTTTTCTCTGATCGGTTTTGGTTCAAGCAGAGGCTGGGGTGTGTGTGTGTGTTTTTCATGAGTCAGACAGGCTGGATACTGCGCCCTGGTTCTCCAAGAACACAGAGCTGACTGGTATCACTAATTATAGAAGCACTCGCCACTTGTGAATTCCTTTGGAGGTGGGTTTCCATGGAGCCCCTCTCTGTGCAGGGACATCTCCCTGTTTTCTGCCCTCTCTTACTCCGAGTACAATAGCAACCTTTTGTCCTGGTTTAGCGCCTGTCCTCCCTGTTCTTCACCACAAAAGCAAAGACCCACATTTCACCCCGCCACCCCGTTTTAGAGACAGGAAGCTGAGCTACTGAGATTTCCCCCTTCCCCCCCCAGGTCAGAGAGGCCATTGACAGAGCCAGGAACAGAACCCAGGCATCCTGGCTCAGCTTCGTGCCCTAATCACTAGACCAGGGGTTCTCAACTTTTTTCTTTCTGAGGCCCTACCCCCAACATGCTATAAAAACTCCCACCGCCCACTTGTGCCACAACTGTTTTTCTGCATATCCAGTAGATTAAAAGCCAGGGCCAGCATTAGGGGTAGCAAGGAGGGCAATTGCCCGGGGTCCCACCCACAGGGGGCCCCGTGAAGCCAAGTTGCTCAGGCTTGGGCTTCAGCCCTGGGCGGTGGGGCTTGGGCTTCAGCTTCCTGCGCTGGGCCCCACCGAGTCTAATGCCAGCCCCTCTCTGGTTTATTTCCCTGACCCCTGGTTGAGAACCACTCCGCTAGACCACTTTGAAAACAGTATTCTGGCTATTGGCTCTCCTTTCTTACCCTTGGTCCCGATCTCCCGTTCATTCCCTGGTGTAATGGAGCCACTCGGTGAAAGGGTTTGTCTAGACCCGAGTCCTTTTAATTTGAGCTCCTTGATTGCAATTAATTCAAGTTAGCAAAGAGTGTGTCAGTGCTGGTCTGCCCCCACACAGAAAAGGATGTGGGGGTTACAGTGGATGAGAAGCTGGATATGAGTCAACAGTGTGCCCTTGTTGCCAAGAAGGCTAACAGCATTTTGGGCTGTATAAGTAGGGGCATTGCCAACAGATCGAGGGACGTCATTATTCCCCTCTATTTGGCACTGGTGAGGCCTCATATGGAGTACTGTGTCCAGTTTTGGGCCCCACACTACAAGAAGGATGTGGAAAAATTGGAAAGAGTCCAGCGGAGGGCAACAAAAATGATTAGGGGGCTGGGAGCACATGACTTATGAGGAGAGGCTGAGGGAACTGGGATTGTTTAGTCTGCAGAAGAGAAGAGTGATTTAATATCTGCTTTCAACTACCTGAAACTGGGTTCCAAAGAGGATGGATCTAGACTGTTCTCAGTGGTACCAAATGACAGAACAAGGAGTAATGGTCTCAAGTTGCAGTGGGGGAGGTTTAGGTTGGATATTAGGAAAAACTTTTTCAGTAGGAGGGTGGTGAAGCACTGGAATGGGTTACCTAGGGAGGTGGTGGAATCTCCTTCCTTAGAGGTTTTTAAGGTCAGGCTTGACAAAGCCCTGGCTGGGATGATTTAGTTGGGGATTGGTCCTGCTTTGAGCAGGGTGTTGGACTAGATGACCTCCTGAGGTCCCTTCCAACCCTGATATTCTGTGATTCTATGATTCAGTACAAGCCTGACCCACATTGTTGACTACATCAAATTGAATAGGGTGTAGTGTGCACTGCTAATGCACAATGTGCATTATGTGTGTAAGTGAGCCAAATGTTCCATTATTGTTTTCAACGTTGGTATCTCTCGGGCATTGTAAGATGAGTACAGTGTGCAATTCATCAGCCTGGATACAATTTACTGATTGGGAGGGAAATGGTCCGATCTGAGTCATTTCCCCACAGCCCCACCCGTTGTAGAAGACGCTGGGATGACAAATTGCATTATTGAAATGAAAATCAGATATGGAGCTTCACAAGAGGTTTAAATGTGAAGGGTTTAGTAAGAGCCTTGCACAAAGTCTGAGGGCTTGTCTACGCCTAAAACACTGCAGCTTGCGCCGCTGAGCGCTTCAGTGTAGACACTACCTATGTCAGCGGGAGGGGTTCTCCCATTGGCATGGGTAATCCACCTCCCTGAGAGGCGGTAGCTAGGTTGACAGAAAAATTCTTCCTTCGATCTAGCCCTGTCGACACAGGGACTAATTACACTGCTCAGGGGAGTGGATTTTTCACACCCCTGCCTGATATAGTTATACTGACCTAATTTTCTGGATGGGTGTCATTAAAGACCCAGTTAAAGGACTTGGGTGGAGTAGCTGAGCTAGGGTGACCAGACAGCAAGTATGAAAAAGGGGGACAGAGTGTGGGGGGTAATAGGCACCTATATAAGAAAAATCCCCAAATATCAGGACTGTCCCTATAAAATCGGGACATCTGGTCACCCTAAGCTGAGCTCCACAGAGGTGCTTCAGAACTGGGTCTGAAAAAGAAGAAAGGCCTTGCAAAGGAAAACAGGACAAACCCTGAGGCCTGCTCTATGCTAGAAAATTAGGTTGGCTTAACTGCATCACTCAGGGGTGTGAAAAATCCACATGCCTGAGTGGCCTGGTTCAACTGACCAAAGTCCCTGTATAGAGAGCACTAAATCCCCACGTAGACTAGCTATCACCTCTCAGGGAGGTGGATTACCTACGCCAATGGGAGTCCCTCCCACCGACATAGGTAGTGTCTACACTGAAGCGCTACAAGGGCAGCGTTTTAAATGTAGACATACCCTGAGTGTAAACATGGTGCCAGTTTTCCAAACCCATAACTTTTAACTTTCTTGCCTTTGCCTTCCCACGGAAAGGTTGCTAAAGTAAATCCAGAGTGACTCCTCCTCAGAGAGATCCTTTTTCATGACATAGGCAAGTCCAAGGCCCTGCAACTTGATATGGTAATGGATGGGCTCCCCGGGTTTCCCAGTTGTCATGGCAACTCAGAGCCCTTGTTGGGAATCAGCTCCATTGCATTCTTTAGTTTCTGCCTTGCCTGGGCTCCGATTGCATCTTGGGGCATCTCTTTCCCCTACCTGCTTCTCATCAAACCCCATGGGAAAGCTGCCCTCCCACATGGAATCCACCGGAAATCATTGGCCTGCCTGCCTACGCTGCATGTCGAGTAACAGAACCAGAACAAGTTCTACATGGTTTTGAGAGGGACCCAGTTCTGGGCATGCAAATGGACGGAGGGTGCACAGAGTCTTTCTTCCCCTGATCCTCCTCTCCCAGGCATCGGTGCAGGGGCCAGCTGAATCGTGCGTGTTCATGAGCCTGATCACAGGATGCAGGGGACTGGGGCTTTGTCTTCTCTGCACAGAGAGATGCGTTTTTACACTTAGATCACTGACTCAGTGTAAAAGCCTAGTGTAGACAAGGCTCTGTTGTTTTTACCCCGACGTGGATGACCTCAACTAGCTTCATCGAGGTATAAACTACCTGGGCTTTGCCTCCACTAGGATTTTCCATCCAGTTAGCTATCTTGATGTAAAAAAACCACCTCTTTTTGCCATGGAGATGTGGGGCGTGGCTGGGTGAGGACACGGCTGCAATACAAAGTGGTGAAATGACCCACCCAAGAACACAGAGTAAGTCAGTGGCAGAGACATGATTAGTGCTCAGGACTTCCTGGCTCACAGTCCCTGTTATTAATTATTTGCATGGTGGTAGCTGCTGACAAGCAGGCAACTGAAGCCTTTGTCATGTGGCTCTGGCGAAGACTGTTTCACAGTGATCCCCAAACTTTTTACCTTCTGCCCACCCTTGCCCCTGTCCATGCCCCCCCAGCTGGGGCTGGGAGCAGAGCTGCGGCTCCAGGAGGGGGGGATGTGGACAGGGGTGAGGAGGCCGAGACTGGGACAACAGCTGTGGGCAGGTGTGGGGCCAGCATCTGGGAGCCCTGGGCATGGGACCAGCAGCCGGGGCCAGGGCAAGGAGCGGAGCTGGGTAGCGCTCCCTCCCGCCCCCCTGACCCGAGTCTCAGCTGCACCCCCCGCACATTTCTTCGTGCCCCCCTGAGGGGGGGCGTGACCCATAGTTTGGGGACCTCTGCTTTTGCGTATCTCCTGAATGGAAAAGACCACGAATGCCCATGTTAGAAATAGGATGGGAGAGAGGAGAGATTTCCCTGCTGTTGGAAATCAATAGTCGCAAACCCAGGCCTGCTAGGTTCATGGAGTAGGGCCGCTTGAACCCTCCATGCAGCAGCCTGCTGGCCAGAGCTTCCCTGGGACCCACAAAGCCCAGCCCTAGCATGAGTCTCCGCCCCTGAGGTCTGATTGGCAGAGTGCCGGAGCAGCTGATTGGCTCATTGGCCCTACTTAGCCAGCAGCAGGCCCAGGAAGCTGTCTGAACCAATGGCTCCACCCTGCTCTGGACTGTGTGCTGTGTGCTTCCCGCTCCCCCAGCTTGGTTTCCTGGCTTCCCAACCCAGCTTGACTCCTGGCATCCGACTTGTGGTTCCCGAGCGCCAGTTTGTCTCCTGCTTCTGACCTCCCGGTATCCTGACCCAGCCAACTCTTGACTCCTATCTCATGGCTGTGAACTCTGCCTCCAGCAACCCAGCCGGGATACTTACGCACGTTGGTCAGATCAGGCATAGAGATGGAAGTAACCTAGAGAAAGTTGTCATGGTGGTGGGTCATTATATTAGGGGATGACACACCCCAGTTTGTTACACTCGAGTGCCTCGCCCCTTTATCTTCCGTACACCTGCAATGTACACCGATCCACTGCCTCCATGGAAACAGTGCACCCTCATTCACGGTTTCACCTCAGTTGAACCCTCTCCTTAGCACAAGGCACTTGGACAGTCTATAGTAAAACCAAACTGGAGTTTATTTTACAGAGCTTAGACACAGATTCAAATAAAAGCAAGTATAAAGGTTTGGGAGCATAAGGTTACAAGTAAAAGAAAAATGTAAAACACAATTACTTTCCTGTCTAATAAGGTGTTTCTCCTTCTTAGAAATCCTGCATCTTGTCAGGGGCTTAGATTAGATGACCCTTGTGGTCCCTTCTAACCCTATGGTTCTATGATTCTCACCCAATGGTTAGTTCTTACAGTGCTTGTCCAGGTCAGAAAGACTGGACCCGCCTTTCCTGAGACACCCCTGCTGGCAGAGTCAATCCATCTCTCACCCCAGGGGTCCCCTACTTAGAGATGTTTCTTGGGCTTCTTTTGTCTTTGTAAATCCCCAAGCTGGTACTTGGTCTAGAGAGCAAACACAGGGCTGGCTCCAGGGATGTCCATAGTTCTCAGTTTTAACTTAGTTAGCCCCGAGATCCACCTTGCCTCCGGGGACAGGTTTCACTTCGACAGTTTTGAAACCTAATATTCTACATTTGACATATCTCATAAGCTATTTCACGGACAAATATCTTGCCATAACCATGGTGATCAGCTCATTTTTAGCTTTCGGCAGGGACCACACACAACCCCTTTGGGTGAAAAACGGAGAAGATGGTCAGACACGGATAATATACCTGCCTGGGCTTGGCTGCGTCACAGGTACCTGCCTCAAAGAGTTTATAATCTAAGGATAAAACAAGAGACAACAGAAGTAGACAGACCAATGCAGGAGCACAAGGAAACAGTGACACAATACTGGCAGTGGTCTCTGAACACCGGCAATCTCACCACCATCAAGTTTGTTGGCGGCCTCACGGCCAGGGAGGATTTTGAGGTGGGATTTGAAGGAGGACAATGTGGTGGCTTTGAGGATGTTTATGGGGAGAAAGCACAAAGGTGCTGGGGCTGGCATCATGGGCTGATCGGAGGCAGGAGTTGACATCTCAACAGTGACTGAGAGATGATAGGTAGGGTGGGGATAGGCCATGGCGGGCTTTGAAAGAGAAGTCAAGTACCTTGTGTTTGGTGCAATAGAGAAGGGGCAGCGGTGGAGAGAAGCAAAGAAAAGGGTGATATGTCATCAAAGCAACAGAATAGCGAAGTCCGGTGACCACACCACCTCCCTTGATGGTGCAGTGTTACATGCTACTGTGACAATGCACCAAGCTTTTCCCACAGGATCAGAGTGCTAACTAGCCCTTTCTCCTCAGTGTGAAGGGCATTTAGATTAAGGGAAAAGCAAGTAAACGAGTTTCTTCAGGAGAGAGCACGGTGTGTGTGTCCCCCTCTGTAACAAGCTGCATCGGAACGGAATATGCAGCAGAGTCCCAGAAATTTAAAGGTGCAGTGCACAAAACCAGTTCCGTTAGCAACAGATGCCATAACCTTCAGAGGCTTTGATGGGGGGCTGCAGCATCCTGGACTTTTCACGTGGTGGTGAGTCAAAGCTTTACGTGAGAGCAAGAGAGGGAGCACATTATATAACAGAGACACTTACAGAAAATGTTGCATCTGTGCTAAATTTCCTGCCAGCCTTCATCCATTTGTGCTGTGAATACTTGTGCAGTTGGGCTGAAGGAATGAATTATTCAGAGTAACCTGTGTGCTGAACCTGCTCCATGCTGAGGCTGTGTGAGAGAAAGCGCCAGACCAATGAGAGCAGGCGGCGATTGCTTGAGTGTCAGCGGCCTGAGAGCAGGAAAGGAAGGGAGACAGCGGGTCCGAGCAGAGCAGAGCAGGGCAAGCCGGAGAGATGGCCCACGGGTAGCACCTATCTCATGGCCTTCCCTGCAGTTTCCATCTGGAGTCAGGAGCATCCAGCCTGGAGATCTAAGATTGGTGTTTATACCGTCACCCAAGCATTTATAATTCAGGGGATGAGATGAAATGTGATGCATTAGCCCACTTTGGAGCCCTAAATTTAGGTAACAGCGTAAGAGCATAAATATGTAGCAGCAGCAGTAGCAACATGTGGGCTTTCGATCAGTGGGGAACACAGGTAATAATGCAAGGAAGAAAGAACTCAGCAGCTGGCTGGTTAGTCAATGGAGAATCCTGTCCAGCAAGAACAGCTTCAGAAAGTCATGCTCTTGGTATTGAAAATCAAACTAGCCTTCCTACTCGACGATTGTCCTAAGCCCAAATGAAAGACACCGTGTTAGCTTAAGACAGGTTTCAGAGTCATAGCCGTGTTAGTCTGTATCCGCAAAAAGGAATAGGAGTACTTATGGCACCTTAGAGACTAACAAATTTATTGTAGCATAAGCTTTCGTGGGCTACAGCTGGTGAGTAACAAGGTGGCATTTTCATAAAATCACCTTTCAGAGTAGATCCATGTGTTAAACAGACAAGATCCAGTAACCAGCTGTAGCCCACGAAAGCTTATGCTACAATAAATTTGTTAGTCTCTAAGGTGCCACAAGTACTCCTGTTCATTTTTTCATGTTAGCTTAAAAGACTCAGTCCCAGGCACCCGATGGCATCAGTGGTAAGAAATGCTTTCTACTATCCGTGGCTGTGTAGGAACCTGCACCCTTCCCTCTCTTGCGAGGATCTTGGCTCTGTGACCCATGTATTTATCTCCTCCTGGAAAATAGGGAGAAAACCATCCTGTCAGCATCATCTCCCCAATGCAGTCCCATTGCTAAAATTAGGCAAAGTACAAGAAGTCTGATCCCAGTGGGTACTGGCCCACTGAAGGAAAAAGAAAAATTCTCCTTGACCTCAACAGCTCTACGAAATGCACCATAGGGAATCATCCTGCAGTAGCAGGGATTAGAGATGGCTGAATTATTCATTGCTAATAAATTACCCCATGAATTTAGCCTTTTTCTCCAATTGTGAATCATTCATGAGCGAACCATGATCTTTGCAAACAGATTCATTATTCCTAAGGATTCACTGACTTGCTCATGCAAACAAGTAGCAGGTTGTGTGTGTTTATCAATAGGTCACTTTGCCTATTTGCTGTTCATGGTGTGTGAACAGTCATCTAAGTCATGTGGTACTGTTACTGCTCAGTGATTGGATGACAGAAGCTTTTGAAGCAGGGGAATAATGAACAACAGATGGCAAATAAACAGTAACATTCTATGCACAAACACGCTTGTTCACCTGTGAATCCTGGGGTTCACCCAAAGAGCGATTGTTCCCCAAACACCCACTCACAAACAGTGACTAACAGGGGTGTTACGTTCATGGCATACACACAGCGAATTTAGAGTATTTTATGTTTTTGTCTTTCTGGACGGTTGCAACGTAACACGACTTTATCCAGAACCTGAGCACACAAGAACCAAATACAGAGAGAGACAAAGCAGGCTGCTCCCTAAGGCAAAGAGGCACCACTGACCCCACCTTGCTGTAGGCTGGCTCTGCAAACTTCACAAGGCCCTCGGGGGGAGGGATAGCTCAGTGGTTTGAGCATTGGCCTGCTAAACCCAGGGTTGTGAGTTCAATCCTTGAGGGGGCCACTTAGGGATCTGGGGCAAAATTGGGGCAAAAATTGGTCCTGCTAGTGAAGGCAGGGGGCTGGACTCAATGACCCTTCAGGGTCCCTTCCAGCTCTATGAGATAGGTATATCTCCATATATTAAGGCCCAGATTGCACACTTCTGTACAGAGCCTCCTAGCCTGCAGCAGGATGGGGAAACCCCTCACAAACTTGGTGTTTCTGCAGCATTCAGCCAGCTGTAGCCAGGAGTGGGTCTGGAGTGTCTCGACAAGGGGATCTCGGACTCTGTCCCAGTGTGGCCCACATCTCAGTGGCTCTTTGTTCCCATCTCCTGGGCAGACCTTTGAAAGAGGATTATGAGCATTGAAAATTTTCAATCCCAACTTTTTTTCTGTGGGGAAGTGGGTTTTTGCCAAAACATTTTTGCAGAATATTTTCTGCTTTCTTGAAAATGTTTGAATTTTCATCGGGAAATCAAACTTCAACATTTCAATGTATGTTTTTTTGACAAAAAGTACACATTTTCCACTGGAAATATCTCCCTAGTTTCCAGCCCGTTCTCGTGGTGGGTGTCTGAAGGGATGCAGGGAGAGCCTGCTGTTCATGACGTTTTAACATCACGATTGTTATCCGTTGGAAAGCAGAGCCGGTCTGGGTCCTGACCCAGCCACAAGGACGCTGCCCTCCTGGGGCAGCTGGAGGGAGGAGAATTGTGAGCTCTCAGGCGGGGCAAGGGATGGAAATTGTTAACGCAAGCTCAGAAAATGGGGCAAGGGGCCTTTCTGTACAATCTGCAGCCTCTCGTGAGATGTCCAGAGCAGAGAGTTGGGCTAGTTGGCTGCAAACCACAGACACCAGGTCTTAACCAGTCATCCGGCGTGGGAGACAAGTCCTGAAACCAGTCATCCAAGCCCTGAAACCACAGATCATCATGGGCAGTAGAATCAGGGTTTGTATCTTCTGTGGAAATCGATCTAAGGTCCGTATATGGCCTGATTACCTCACACTCCTTAATGTATTCATCTCCACAAAGCTCCCTGTCAGGAGAGATTGGGGAACAGAGGCACAGAGAGACTAAGAGCAGGTCTACACGCTGTGCCGCTGTAGCACTTAAGTGAAGATGGTCTTACGCTGACAGGAGAGCTTCTCCCAGCAACATAGCGCTGTCTGCATGGGGGGGTCAGTATAACTGTCGCTCGGGGTGTAGATTTTTCACCCCCCTGAGCGATGTAATTACACCCATAGAGGTCTGTAGTATAACCTGGCCTCAGGTCACACAGGAAATCTGTGGCAGAACAGGGAACTGAACCTGGGTCTCCTAAGTCCTAGGCTAGTGCCCTACCCACTGGGCATTCCTTCCGACCCAGCCACTGGAGAGTGCAGATGTGCTGCAGCAGATCTTATTGCATCCAGAAGAGGGCAGCAATGCACAGACACTCCCCCACCCCAACCAAAGGATGTTACAAGGGGACAGACCCCTTATTGCAAGCTGGATTCCCAGGGACATCTCCAGTCTCGCAGAGTCACAGATGCTGGGAATGGACCAGCCTTCTCCAGCCATCCCCAGCCAAGGCAGGACGGTTCCCTGCAGCACGTTCTCCGGCCTTTTGTCCAGTCAAGTTTTAACCTCTCAAGCGACTGGGAGACGGTTTCACAGCCAAGCTCATCTCACTCCTCAGACGCGTTTCCACCAGTGCTGGGTTTACAATGGCGCCATGGAGCCGGGCCCATGCTCAGAAGGGGCTCCGGCCTGCTCTGCTTGCACTGTGCCCTGAGACCCCGCCAGCCCGCTGGCTCCCCCCCCACCCCGCCCACCACTTGCTCTTCTCGGCCTGCCTGCCCGCCAGCCGAGGGGGTCCTCTCCGTCCCCTGGCCCCACCCGCCGGCTTCTCTCTGCCTCCTGGCTGGACACCAGTGCACCTCCGGCTCCGGGCCTCTCTGGTTCCCATCACCTGTGGGGCCCCGCCTGTCTCCCTGGAGCTGAGCTGCCTGGGACTGATGCAGAAGCCTGGCCGGTCTCGGCCAGTTGGGGGGCAGGGGACAGTGTGGGGGGCTTGGCTGGGCCCCTCCAGGCAAGTGGGTCCTGAGGGAGCCTGGCTGAGGCAGGCCCTGGCCTGGTTGATCGCGCCACTCCCGAGGGGCTAGAGCGATTCCCCACCCCGGGACCAGCCCTGGCTGCACTGGCAGCTCAGCCCGGCAGACACGGATGCCTCCCAGCAGGGCCGGTGAGTATGGCCAGGAAGCAGAGCGTGAGGGAGTGGGTCTCTGGAAGGCCTGGGGGTGGGGGGGCTGCTGGTAGGGTGACCAGATGTCCTGATTTGATAGGGACAGTCCCGATTTTTGGGTCTTTTTCTTATATAGGCTCCTATTACCCCCCACAACCTGTCCCGATTTTTCACACTTGCTGTCTGGTCACCCTAGCTGCTGGGCTGTGAGGGGGTGGGGAAGATCTGTGTTTGTTGGGGCACTAGGGAGTGGGGGTTCTGTGCGGGGTGCTGGGCAGTTGTGTTGGGGCTGTGGGCAGGAAGGCGCTGGGCATGGGTGGTGGTGTGCAGGGCGCTGGGCATTTGTGGCAGGGGAGGGGGAGGGGGCGCTGGGTATAACGGGTCCGGGAGGCTCTGGCCATAGGGAATCGGGAGGGGGAGGGTTCCAGTGCTGGGCGGGGGGGATGTGTGGTGTGGCATGGGCTCACCCCTGAGGCAGCACACAGCCGGGTGGGCCATTGTGCGCCTGGCAACTGCCGGTTTGTAAATAGTGCCCTCGCACTGGGCTGGGCGAAGCAGGGCCGCCTCTGCCATGCCCTGCCCCTGGCCGGCCCCTGACTCCGGGCACTGACACCCCCCCGCACCATGCTCCATTGCCCCCATGTTAAGGTTAATCCAGCCCTGGTTTCCACTGCTATTGGCCTTTTGCTTCATTCCGTCCCCTTGCTCCACCCTAACCAGCTCCTCACCCTCCGGGACACTGCCAATCCCCTCTGCATTGCCCATGCACCCTCCAGCTCCTGCCAGCCTCTCCTGGGGTTTGAGGGACCAGCCAGCCGGCCTCTCTCCGGCCTCGCCTGCCGGGATGGGTTTGTTTCCTATGGAGGTATCTGCCCCAGGCACAAGAGAGCAGGTAACCAGGCAGTCTGTGTTAGTGCCTGTGGCTTCGTTCCATTGCCACCAGCGTGTGCTCCAGCACTGGGGGAGCAGGTTGGGCGCGGGGGAAGGTGACGCGCTGGGCACTGAGTGGGGAGAAATCTCCGGCCCCGGCGCATTCACTGCCCCGCTGTCATGGGGCGGGCTGGGTGGAGAATGGGCGTGTCTGACAGAGAAGGGGCTCTAAGCTACCTGCTCCCCTCATAGGCCTCACTCCAGCTGCTAGGCAGCCGTCAGCTGGAGGCGAGACAGCAACGCGCTCAGTAGTGCAGGGTCGAGTCTGCTGCACTCCCCTGCTCTAGCCCCTGTGCTCTGCACCTCCGCTGGGCTGGATGAAGCCCTCGAAGCCACAGCAAAGCAGGAGGCTGTTTGTCCCGCGTCCCTTTGATCTGGATTATTGCTCCAGCAGCATCAGCGCAATCAAAGCAGCATCCTCCACCTGCCCGGTGCCTCCCCAGGGCTGGAGACCCACAGGGCACACAGACAAAGCAGCTGGTGATTACAGACCTCTCCAGAGAGGTCCTTGTAGTTACCAGCATGCCAGGGGAAGGATCAGCTTCCCCAGGCAGCCCCCCGTGGTTCCCACAGCAGACTGGAGAGCCCTCCGCATGGGGCCTCTCCAGGCAGGGCCAACTCCACACAGGCAGCGGGAAGGCGCCTCGTTCCAGCCTTCATGCTTGACAGGATGACATTAAGTGGAAGGGAAGGCGAGCAATTACCTGGCAGCCCGCGCCTCGCAACTAGAAGCAGGTTGCTGCTTAGCAAATCGCAGAGGATTTAACTGGGGAGGCAACTTAAGAGAAGTGACAGAGAGAGACGCAGCCAGGACTCGCCTAGAGTTTAGGGAACTTCTCTTCACACTAAGTGGCTGAGTCACCGAGTGGGAGAAAGGTGCGGTCGGTCGCTGCTAGCGTGTTGCCAGGGGTGGGAAGTGACGAGTGACTCCAGGTCTCCACATTCAGAGCAGGGTGTGTAGCTCAGGGTCTCCACTAGGGAAAAGGTCAATGTACGGAAATCCCCTCCCAGCGCTCAGGCCGTCTGCATAGCCACATCCTGCCGCTGCTTGGATTGTAATGTGTGGCTATTGGGGCAGCCAACATGCACCTCGTACGGCCCCCTGGAGGCAACCAGCAGCAACGGGGCTGTGAGTCAGGGGAGAAGAGGGTCCATTGAGCTATAGATTTTGTTGTAGCAGGAAAAAGAAACATGAGCTATATTTTGTTTTGGTTGTGTTGCATATGAAGTGGACAGGGAAGTGAGGGAACAACATTTAGGGAGTGGAGGCCTTTACTTCAATTCATGCACCAAATCTATCATTTTCCATAGCACCAGAAGAACCATTGGTCACTTGGGTGAATCTGGTTAGTGGAACTGCTTCTAGCTGAGGGTTTAAGAATGAATTTACCTTCATGTCTGTAATTTAACTTTTTAGAGCTAAGCACGGCTTAGGGGTTGATCCTGCCACCAGCCCTGAGCCAGGGACTTCCGTGGCCGTGAGAGGCACTCAGAGATTTGCAGGACTGATCCTTCCTTGCAAGGTGAGAGCTGTGCACTGTGGTGTATGGAAAACTGTATTAAAAAGTGTAAGCTATCATTTAAAATCCTCAGGAGTTTCCTGGTCCTGCTTGCAGTCTAGGAGGCTCTGTAGGGAAGCGTGCCAACAGTAGTCAGTTTGCAGACAACCAGCTTACAGCAAGGTGGATGAGTTCTGAAGATCTGCTTTAGGGAGCAGCCTGCTTTGTCTCTCCCTGGTTTTGGTTCTTGTGTGTTATGGTTCTGGATTTTAAGAAATAAAGTCATGTTACACTGCAACCTTCCAGCAGGAATACTCTATATTTTATAAGATGCATCTGAAGAAGTTGGTTTTTTACCCACGAAAGCTTATGCCCAAATAAATCTGTTAGTCTTTAAGGTGTCACCGGACTCCTCATTGTTTTTGTGGATACAGCTAACACGGCTACCCCTGATACTCTATATTTTATATCCTACTACTCCGTGTGCATGTCAAAAACATAACATGAACTAGAGCTGGTCAAAAATTTTCAGACGCAATGTTTTTCCATCAGGAAATGCCACCTTATCCAAATCAAAACCTTGTGGTGGAATGTGACAGTTTTGATGGAATTTCATTTTGAAAAATAAATTGAAAACAAGCGTTTAATGTCTGTTCTGTATTTTCAAAGGGGAATCCAGTTTTTGTATCAAAATGATTTTTTATTTAGAATTTATTTTATATTAAATTACAGATTATAATATACATTTTTCCAATATCAGAATCAAACCAAAACATTTGAATTGACCCCAAATGATTTTTTTTCCAGATTTTTAAAAATTTGATGTCAGAATGAAAACAAACCTTGAAATTGTGGAATTTCCCAGGAATTCACTGCTTCCTGCCTAGCTCTGCTGTGCCCCGTGAAGCAGGATCACCACTCTGTCCTTGGCCATGCCCTTTCTGAGAGGGTCTTTGAGCTTCAAACAGAAACAAGTGCCCTTGATTTTGATGACAAGTGTCCCCACTATTGCATCTACCCAGTGTGGTATTCAATGACAAACCCTAATCTCCTGGCGTATGTGATGCGGTTACTATATACACAACAATCCGCACCCTGCCAGCCATTGCAGGAGCTGCTCGGGAGCCTCCGTAAGTGCAGCTCAGTGGGGCAGGCTGGCACCAGAATTAACACCCATCCTGGACACAACACGTGCAAAGCCTGTTCCTGTCTCTTCCCTAAGGTCTTGTGGGTAAAGCACAGGACAGGGGCTTGGGAGACCTGGATTCTCCTCCTGGCTCTGCCATGGCCCATCTTATCTGACTTTGCCGAGTCACTTACCCTCCCCGTGCCTCAGTTTCCCATCTGTCAAATGCGGATAATAATGCTTGTCTGCCTCCCAGGGGTGCTGTGAGGCTGGAGAAAGGCCTAATGAATGGGTCTAATTAAGGATGGATATTGGGGGATGGGGACCGAGTATGCCAATGATGCATTATAACAGGGGTGGCCAAACCGCGGCTTGCAAGCCGCATGTGGTTCTTTTACAGTTAAAGTGCGGCTCGCGGAGCCCCGCACCCCACCCCCATTCTCTACCTACCAGATGGGGGGGGGGAGCTCGGGGCTTCTGCCCTGCGGTGGGGTCATGGGGCTAGGAGTTCTGCCAGAGACAAGGTTTGCCCCCCCCAACAGCTTGAGTCACACACCCCCAGGCACCCCCCTTACCCTTAGCAGCCCCTCCCTGCAGCTCCCAGTGGTAGTAGTACCACGTGGCGAGGCAGCGGCAAACAGCTGGGACTGCAGGGTAAATTTGGCCCCCCCTGCACTATAAAGTTAGTAAGTGGGGGGACGTCTTCAAAACTCTGGGTCCGGGCCCTGCAGCCCTTACTCACGCAGCCACAGATTGGCCCGTCACTAGGGTTGGCCTCTCATGGTGTTTGTCCTGTGGGACAGGTTTGCCCCTCCCAAGATCCGCTATAGCAGGGGTAGGCAACCTATGGCACGCGAGCTGATTTTCAGTGGCACTCACACTGCCCGGATCCTGGCCACCGGTCCGGGGGGC
Organism: Platysternon megacephalum; assembly: GCA_003942145.1. Classification (NCBI taxonomy): domain Eukaryota; kingdom Metazoa; phylum Chordata; order Testudines; family Platysternidae; genus Platysternon; species Platysternon megacephalum. The sequence continues at coordinate 15,485,378 of QXTE01000016.1, read as the reverse complement.
TCTGCATTTTAATTTAATTTTAAATGAAGCTTCTTAAACATTTTAAAAACCTTATTTACTTTACATACAACAATAGTTTAGTTATATATTATAGACTTATAGAAAGAGACCTTCTAAAAACGTTGAAATGTATGACTGGCACGCGAAACCTTATATTAGAGTGAATAAATGAAGACTCGGCACCCCACTCCGGAAAGGTTGCCAACCCCTGCGCTATAGTGACACGCCTTTCCTGCACCAGCACGTCACACCCAGCAGGGGGCGTGTGGTGCTGCATCAAAACAGGCTCCCAAGGGGGGACCGGACCCAGGAGCCATGTCTCTGGGGCATGGGGTCACTGACTTAAAACCCAGAGGATTCCTGGAAATCTAACCGAGGTGGCAACTCTCCCGAGATGTGGGGCAGACCTTGGCACCTGCTTAGGACAGGAAGTGAAGAGGAGTGGTATATCCAATGGGCATGCAGCATGAATGTACAGCAAATAGGCAAAAATGGGAATTAACATCCCCTATGGAAAGGGCCACAGGGCGCTTCCTAGCCAGGCACTTACCCAGCCCCTCATCAGCAGAGTCTCCAAGCCCTTCCCAAGGATTTATGGCTAGATCCTCCCCACCCCCCTATGGGCAGGGCAGTGTCAACCTCCTCTGCTGTAGCTGGAGAGCTGAGGCCCAGCAATGACTTGGCTGAGGCCACGCAGGAGAGCTGTGGCGGAGCAGGGAATTGAATCCAGCTTGAGAGGCAGCGGGGTCTGGTTGTGAAAGAGCGGTAGGCTGGGAGTAGAAAATGCCGGGGGCGGGGGTCCCAGCTGGGGAGACCTGGGTGAATCATTCCACCTCTGTTTCCTCGTCCACCTTGCGTCTGTCTTGTTTGTGTGATCGTAAGCTCCTTAGAGCAGGGACTGTCTCTTGCTCTACCCCTTCCTGTACAGCTCCTAGCACAATGTACCATCTACACCTGCCTGTACTTAGCCACCAGACCATCCTTCCTCTCCTCTAATGAGCACCAGCTCCCAGAGCCGGAGTGTAACGTCGCACCTACAGCAGTCCAGCACAGCCAGCAGGGCACGGGTCTCTTATCTCCTCCCCGAACGCCATGCTCGAAGGAGCTGTTGTCATCATGTATGTGCTGGCATTTGGGGCTTTGTCCCGGGGTCCATGATTCCATCCAGCCACCTGTGCCCAAGAAGCTGGTGAGCTTGTTGCTACCCTGGCTGCTGCAGGACCAATGATCTGAGGTGCTTCTACACAGCCTCCATCACCACAATATCTGGACACCTCCCACTCGTTAATGTACTTACCCTGACAACACCCCTGCAAGGTAGGGTGGAGCTACTGGCCCCATTGGACAGAGGGGAAACTGAGACACAGAGAGACTCACCCAAGGCCACACAGTCTGTGACAGAGCAGGGACGTGACCCCTTATCTCCCAAGAGTTAGGCTAGCGCCCTCATCATCAGCTTCACTCCTTGGCATCCCAAATCCTCTCAGGGTCCTTAAGGCGACGGCACTGAGCCGTCCCTTCCGCCCAGGAGTCTGTAATAAACAACCTTCTCGAGCTTCTTACAATACGGGCTGGCACTGGCATTTCAACACGGGGCAGACATGGCCTGCAGCTCTCATGTACCAGCTGGCGCTGCTGTATGGTTTTGTCTCTCCAAGGCTCGATTGTTGCTTGTGCCTGGCGTCCCGCAGGCCTCCCCTCCATCTCACACTGCAGAGAGGGAGCATGTTGCAAACCACTTAAGGTTCATTTTCCCCTGGATTTATTGAGTGTATCGAGTCCCCCGCAGTGTTCCCGTACTCATCAGTAAATACACACAGCCGTCTGAAACCTTCCGCACACAGCCCTGAACTGGGGAGGAAAGCAAACAACAGCAGGTGACGTTCTGGGACGCACAGAGAATGGAACTGAGTAATGGCCAGGCCCAGAGGAACTCCTTCCAGTCTCTAAATCCTTTCGCAGGCTCAGAGAGGGGAGCCAGGGTCAGGCAGCTTCAGGGCATAAACTGATCACCTGCACGAGCCAGGAAGGATATTCTCCCCCACTCACGTCGCCCTGTCCTGCAATGGGCCATGGACCCGCCCCAGTCATGCACAGGCCTGGTGCCCTGGACGCCTGCACTGACTCTGGTCCTCACTGTCCCGGCCCCATGATAGCGTGGTCACCATGCCACTGCGCTCCCAGGGGCTCCCCTTGGCGTTTGCTGCACGAGGCACGTGGGGATAAGATCAATATGACCTGGACCCAAGTGATCTTGTCAATTCCGAGGGAGACGATGTCTTTCTCCCTCTGTGCGACACATGTTCTTCCCCCTAGCCAGGCCTAGTCCGCACCCATTCCCCCTGCATGGATCCCTGGAGAGGCCTCCATTGGGACCATGCTGCAGACAGAGGATGACCTTCCCTCTTCTGCACAGTGGCGGGCGGGTGGGCCCCTCGGTGCACCGCTCTCAGAGGTATGAGCCAGGGCCATCTGATGAATGGACCTGTCACTCTATAAAGCAGGGAGGCTGTGGATTGGTCTCTCAGTGCCCTAGGCCAACGATCAACAGGAAGGCGTGTGTCCCACTGCTTGGCGGCCAGCCCCGCAGGTCAAGCTAGGAAAGCAACCAATGGGCTGTGAAGGGAAAGGAGCTGCCAGGTCCAGGGGGACCGAAGGAGGTTTTCGCATGAAGGGACAGGGCACTGGAGTCTCTATAAAAGACACTGTGCCCAGCTAATGAGAGAGAGAGAAGACGCAGAAACTGTTACCACAGTCGGGGATGTGTGTGTGACGGCCGCTGTCTTGGCTGGCACCAGGGATTGAACTGGGGACCTCCAGAGCTAAAAGCGTGAGCTGCTATAGCTTGAGCTAAAAAGCCACCTCTTGGTTGATACTATAAAGAGCCTCATGTTATAATAATAATATATGGAGATATACCTATCTCATAGAGCTGGAAGGGACCCTGAAGGGTCATCGAGTCCAGCCCCCTGCCTTCACTAGCAGGACCAATTTTGCCCCAGATCCCTAAGTGGCCCCCTTGAGGATTGAACTCACAACCCTGGGTTTAGCAGGCCAATGCTCAAACCACTGATCTATCCCTCCCGCCCCATGTTCTTAGTGGCTTGAACCTGGATCTGAGTTATCAAATCTGTATCTCCTGAGTCCCAGTCCAGTGCCTTCTCGATAGGCCCCTCCCACTTCTCACTCTGCATTGTGTGAGTCTGGGAACCTGGAAGCCAAATTCTTCAATGCAGGAACAGGGGATGCTAGGGCGAGTTCTTTCCTAGAACAGAACCAAGCCTCTGGAGTGGGAAATATCAGCTTTGGGGTTTCCAGACGAAACAGTGAGTATTTCTATCCATTTCTATAAAGGACCCAGGTGGGACGAGCTGAAGAGTCTGTCTGGACCCTCATGAATTCTGGCTGATGCTATGCGCCTGTTATGAGAGTTGCTGTACTGTGAGCTGCCTCCGTGAGTGTGGCATGCATCACATGCTGGCAGGGGCCGTGGCATGTCCCTCCCAGACCAGTGACAATGGTGGTTTGTTAGAATTTAATGGCCACCTCTTCAGGGGGAACCACCATGACCCAATGGATTAGCTCCAGTCTAAGGGAACCAGTTTTCTCCTGTCTCTCTGCAGGGCCTGGTGTTTGCAGAGGGGGAAAGCCCCAGACACAGAGCTACACACCCACGGTCTTGATGCTTCTGAAAACCACGGAGGCTGAGTGAGTAGGGGAAGATTCGTAGGACGTTTTGGGAAGAGGTGGGCATGCTTTCGTCGCAGAGGTGTCCTGTGTACCTGCAGACCAGCCGAGGCCAGGGAAGGCTAGCCGAGGCCAGGGAAGGCTAGCCGAGGCCAGGGAAGGCTAGCCAAGATCCGGAAGAGAAGCCAGGAGCTGCCGGGGAATGAGCCTGGGGCCCCAAGCTCTCCGGAGGCAGGGGAACGCATGCAGGTGTATTCGTTACTTTGTGGAGATCACTGGAGCTCTCGTTCTGTGAGGAGCGCTGGGGTTTTGGATCTGTGTGAAGTCTGCCCGTGTGCCGGTTGGTTCTCACTGTCGTGCGCCCCTCAACAACTACGGTGTCAGCTCACCCCTTCGACAGGGCGCTGGGGAGGCTTGGGGGAGACGACGCTAATTTCAGGGCCTAGGTAACTGGATTGGGGGTGGTCCCGAGGGTGTCTAGATCCAGAGGCAGGTTAAGGTTTCATGGGGCCATGGGCCACAGCAAGTGGGGGGCCCCTCCCCACCCCTTCCGCCTGCAGTCCTGCCCCCTGTTCTGCCCCTAGCCCCCACAGCCCCGCCCCATTCCACCCACGATCTGCCCCATTCTGCCCCACTGTGGCCCCGCAACCCCATTTGCTGCTTTATGTCTCCCATCCCACTGCGGCTCCAAGACCAGAGACGCTCTGTTCCCCCCACACTCCCTGCCATGGCCCCAGGGCCGCAGCGGGGAGTGATAGCTCCTCCAGCCCCAAGACCACAGCCAGGGTCCCGGCACTGGGGCTTCCCCTGCCCTGCCCGCCCAGCACTCCTGCTGGGGAGCGAGGTTGGGGTGTGGGGGAGCCCATTCTTCCAGGGGCCCCGGGCATGGGTGTGACGGGTTGGATCACAGAAACCCACTTGGGAGCTGCCAGCTGATGTGCAATGGCTACCTCTGTTTCTGTTCTCCCTGCCAGCTACCGGTGGTTCCAGCACTCTGTCTTGCTGAAGCCAGACACACCCATCTGCTCCAGACACAGACCCAGAGTCTGAACCACCTGTCCCAAAGCTGCAGGTTTACCTGAGAACAGCTCACAGAAGTCTGCTTGCCCTTAGCACTCAGATGCCCAATTCCCAATGGGGTCTAAACCCAAATAAATCCGTTTTACCCTGTATAAGCTTTATACAGGGTAAACTCATAAATTGTTCGCCCTCTATAACACTGATAGAGAGATATGCACAGCTGTTTGCTCCCCCAGGTATTAATACATACTCTGAGTTAATTAATAAGTAGAAAGTGATTTTATTAAATACAGATAGTAGGATT
>QXTE01000016.1:15448312-15472807 GCA_003942145.1 Platysternon megacephalum | reverse complement strand
CTCTGTTCTCTTCCACCCCTTTATATATCTTTTGCATAAGGCGGGAATCCTTTGTCCCTCTGGGTTCCCCCACCCCTCACTGGAAAAGCACCAGGTTAAAGATGGATTCCAGTTCAGGTGACATGATCACATGTCACTGCAAGGCTGCATTATTCACTTGCCAGCACACACATATACAGGAAGACTCACAGGTAAATACAGCCATCTGCAGACAATGGCTCTGGTTAATGGGAGTCATCAAGATTCCAAACCACCATCAATGGCCCACACTTTGCATAATTACAATAGGCCCTCAGAGTTATATTTTATATTTCTAGTTTTAGATACAAGAGTGATACATTTATACAAATAGGATGATCAGTCTCAGTAGATTATAAGCTTTGTGATGATACCTTTTGCATGAAGCATATTCCAGTTACATTATACTCACTTATTATCATGTTTTTATAAAACTATTACAATTACATTATATTCACTTATGTTTTTACAAAATCATATAGACTGCACAACGTCACAATGGGCCCACTGAGTCAGAGTGTAAATTGGTGTAACTCACACAGGTGGGGCTAGAAGAGAGACGCGCAGCAAAAAAAGCAACTAACAGGAGAGCCTCCCTCCATTTCACTTACCTCCATTTCAATCCCCTGGTGCTCACTGCTGCATTGGTCAAGGGGTGAAGTAGTTACAAGGGACTCACGTTTTCAAAAATAAGCACTGAGTTTGGGGTCTCGCTTGAGACATTTGGGGCCTGATTTTCAGAGGTGCTGAGCACCTGCAGCTCTCGAGATAAAGGTGCTTCAGCAGCTCTGAAAATCAGGTCCAAGGTGGACACTAAAAAGTGGAGATACCCCAAATCAACAGTCACTTTTGAAACTTTAGGCTCAGGGAGTCTGTACGTGTAAGGCAGTCTAGCTTCCCTCACCTTACACAGCACCTCTGACTTTGGCCTGCTCTTTGCATCTCTACTTTCAGGATGTTGTTTTACTTGATGTTAGCAGAAGGTAACTCTGTTTTTGCCTCAGTTTTCACCCCTCTGATCCCGATTCTGATCTACTTACATTAAATGAAGAACAAAGTTCTTATTACCCCAAAGCTAATGTTAATGTTAATATTGGATAGCAGTGGCTGCTGAGCCAATGGTGAATTCTCTCTATTTCCAAATGCTTCTCCAGCAATCTCATAATGGGACGTCTATGTATCAGTATGAACATGGCATCTTTTAAAAAATTCATGTGGAGCAGAGGGAGATGGAATGTGATGTGAAACAGGGAGGCAAAAAGACCTTGCAGAAAACGAGTTCTAATTTGTCTCTTATCTATATCTGGGAAGCTATTTGAAAATACAGACGGTCTGTAACCAGAACCTTCTCTGTGAATCAGTGCAGCTACGCTAGCGCAGGTAAAAGGCTGTAGGATATGACGCTGTTTACAATGTTTTGGTTACAGTGTGGAAACAAAATGGCATGGTCTTCGGCTCCAGTTTGGCTCCCCTACTTCATCAGGAGCTGAAATATTACAGTATAGTGCGTAGCACAGAAACTACCAGCACACACAGCATTGCCTGCCAGGCCAGATACACGAGCCATGGTGCAAGTAACACAGTGGCAGTGCAGATTGTTGTCTATTTCAGAGGACTCTCCAGGACATAACTGTTAGTATAGAGGCTTGTTTGTTGGCCTGAAATAGAATTTGGGGTTTGAGTTTTAATACTTTTATATTTTTACTAATATGTGTAAAGAACAATGAACAAAGACACTATGTGTTGCCTTTTTTACAACCAGATGGGGCTTTTAGTACAATAAGAAATAAATAAGGAATAGAGCTAGAAGTGTTACAGGGCATGGTAAAAGTGTAATATACGAGCCTGGCCTTGGCCAGAACAAACCTCACTCTTTACCCCTCCCATAGGATACAAAAGAGGTGGAACGAAGACCCCGGACTCACGACCCTCCAAAATGGAACATGACCATAAGTTGTAAGGGGTGTGACTTGGGGCGTGCATTGCAGATATATTTGGGCCTCCTAAGAAGGAGGAGGGAGGAATAGGGAACGGTGACATGGGTAAAGGCTCTGTGGTGTCAGAGCTGGGAACAGGGACACAGGTAAAGCTCTGCGGTGTCAGAGCTGGGAAAACCGGGAAACAGACTCTGCCAGCGTGTAGCGCTATGGACGTGCTTGAAACTGACCCCAATAAACATGGCATTGCCTGCACTTTGGACTTCTGGTCTTCTGCTTTCTGTCTGCACGACAAGAACCAGGGGAGGAGGTGAAGGGAAAGCCCTCTAACAATAACCAACCAATTTAATGAGGCCAATATAACCAGTCTGAAAGATACCAAGGAAATACAAGCTGCATCTCTACAAAGATAAGTAAATCCTAACATGATATGCATGTAGCCAAAACCACTGTGGGCAACATGTCTCACGTTCTGTAGAGGAGTTTTGTCAAACACTGGGGTCATATTGACCAAGAATTGAATTATTAAGCAGATTAAGAAGACATGCTTTGCACACAGAAGATTGCAACATTGAATCTGGAACCAGCATGGTGTCACACAAAAGATCAAATGTTATGTTTCCGACCCCATAGTGTCCAGTACCTTACTCTATGATTATGAAACAAGAACGCTGGCACATTAAGTCAGAAGTGTTTCATCAAGGGCTCTTTCAAGCTTATCAAGTGGCATAAGATAATAAGGTCATGGGAAGAGGTTGCACAAATAGTATCGAAGTGACACTTTTAAATGTACAGCTTTGCTAGTTAGCTCACATCTACTGTATATATTTAAGGCCCTTCATTTTTGGTTTTTATTTTTTTTAATTTCCTGGGAATTTATCAATGTTTAATTCAAAAAATGGGTGAAAATCAGGGCAAAAATTAACTTCACCGTTTTCTGGGTAAATGTCAGGGTTAATACTGGGGAACAGAAGGACAGGAAAAAAGCGACAAATAGAGAAAAGTAAGAGTTTATTGTTTATAAAACCATTTTCTATAATGCCCATTACAAAAATAAAACTTTCTTTTAAACAAAACCGTTTGCTATTTGTGACTTGCACAGTTACCCTTGATACAAGGGGCTTCAGGGTGAATTCCTGGGTAATGTGGGTTCACAGCAGTTCTTTCCCAGTGTTTTTTTTCCACTGTCTCAGAAAAGCAGCCAAAAATGGGTTATTACCTGACAGACAAAAGAATAGTAATTGTACCGAGCTCCCAACCCAAAATCATCATCTTTCCTGTCACAGAGTGGGACACAGGGGCAGTGGCTTCCCTGCCCGGCGCTCCTGCCAGGGAGCGGGGTCAGGGCACAGGGGCGCCCATTTTTCCGGGGTCCCCCAATTGGCCAGGGCCTCTGGGCATGGGCCCTGTCGGCCCAGTGGCTAATCCGCCACTGCCTAGATCCCAGGGCCAGGAAAAGGGCCTAAATTCTGCCCAGCCCCAGCAGGCTAAAGGCACGGGGAAGGCAGCCTTTGGATCTCCTTGCAGCAGTTTGGTGAGTGTCCAGCAGGGGGAGTGCAACCCAGGTATTTCTCCCTTCCAAGCCGTGCTCTTGTGCCAGGGGTTGGCCCAGGCAAAACCCACAATGAGAGCAGGGCAGGAGCCTAGGAGCTGGTGACACAACTTTTAAGCCTCTCTTGTTCATTTCCCCTAGAAAGTGTCATGTTAACCCTTTGAGTACTGCTGAATATTCCACACGCACACCTGACAGATGGAGCTGGGTACGCACAGGCAGATGGCACCTGATGAAGGGTCCAGGGAAAATACAAAATACCCCCTGTGGGAGGTGGGAGTCCCAGGTAGGCAGGTAGTGCTCACCTGCTGTCTGCCAAGGGACCCAGGCACCTGCAGCCAGAGTTCCCTGCTGGGCTGCTGAAAATCCCAGGCACACCCGGGTATTTAACTCCTGTCAAGGGAACGTTAACGGAGCAACAGCAGCACAACCAGGGGGCAGTTACAAAAGGGTTAACAACACCCCCCCCCCCCCCCACACACACACACACACACACTCAACCCCCCCCCTAGAATCTGGAGACGTGTTGTCCCAAAGCCCATCACCCGTGTGGATGGCACATGGCAGGTCATGGCCTCAGTCCAGCCAAAAACATCCTTGTTTCAGAATCACCCAGCTTTGCCAGCACAGAATAAACCCAGGGAATTACACGCTTTTGTGGGAAAGAAGCAATAACCTTTTATGAGTGTGTTTCAGGACCCAGCCTTTTTACACACAGCAAGACACAATGATTTATTTACGCCATTCAGCACATCTCTATCTGACCCCCAAGGACAGTGCTTTGCCTGCTTTGCTTTATGCGCCCCATACACAGCCCTCACGGAGCTGTATTTCGCCTCTATGCAGGGCGCGTAAAGCACGCTCTTCTGTGCTGACGTTAAATACACGGCTAATAAAATGCCACCTTTATAATCACCCAGCACTGGGTCAATGCCAGTGCAATGCACTGTCCAAACAATGTACTGTGCCCTGCAGCCTGAGAGCCGGCCCGGCCCAGACAGAGCGGGAAGAGAAGCCTGCGATGCACAACAGCAAAGCAGGGAGTCCATGGAGCATCACGGCCTGGACAGGAGCATGAGCCACAAGCCCAACAGAGAAGCTGGAAGCAAGATCTGCATGACCCAGGGATTTCCCTCTGGTCTATCAGCAGATCCATTCATTTCCCAAGAGATTCAGCTACTGTATCTTGTTTCTACCTGTGTTTGTCTGTACTGGGTGGTGTCCCGAAGAAAAGGGGTTTTAATGGCTTAAGGGTGGTTTCCAAAATAGGAAGTTGATTATTGATGATTATTACTCATTAATTACTGTCATGTAGCTTTATCCCCTAATAACACTCAGCCTCAGCAGAAACCCTTCTGGCCATGCCCATGGTTAATCTGGTATTGTCCCAGATTTAGTAACAGGAGATCACTTGTTTCCAGCATCCTCAGCCAGGAGAGATGTAGCTAGCAATCGGAACCTGGCCATTGTTCACTGGCCAACCTGATGCCATCCTCAATTGCACTAATCCCATAGCCCCCCAAAGCAGGTACAGAATGACACACGGTCTGATTCTTAATGCAGCAGATGCCGTGGAGAGGGGACTCCGGCAGGGGGTTTGAGAAAGGCGAGAGGAAGAACAGAAATTCTCCCATCCCGTCTCTTCTCTAATCTCTGTGGACACAGAACTCGAACTCAGAACCTGTACTGCCCGGTGGGGCTGGAGGCTCCTTTACCACCAGTTATTCTCCTGTTACTGATCAAGAGGGCATAATAGGCAACTAGCAGTGTAATGTAGGGTTAAACACAGCTAGGCCAATTACGCTATCAGGTACACTGGTACAAATCAGGAGTGACTCGGCCGTCGGGAAGTTTAGGCTTGAAATTAGACGAAGGTTTCTAACCATCAGAGGAGTGAAGTTCTGGAACAGCCTTCTGAGGGAAACAGTGGGGGCGAAAGACCTCTCTGGCTTTAAGATTAAGCTTGATAAGTTTATGGAGGGGATGGTTTGATGGGATAACGTGATCTTAGTCAATAGGTCAATAACGTGCCATCACTGGTAATTAGTACCAAGGGTCAATGATGGGATATTAAAAGTCTTTTTCCTGAGTGTCTGGCTGGAGAGTCTTGCCCGCATGCTCGGGGTTCAGCTGATCGCCATATTTGGGGTCGGGAAGGAATTTTCCTCCAGGGTAGATTGGCAGAGGCCCTGGAGGTTTTTCGCCTTCCTCCGCAGCATGGGGCAGGGGTCGCTTGCTGGAGGATTCTCTGCAACTTGAAGTCTTTAAATCATGATTTGGGGACTTCAACAGCTGAGTCAAGGGAGAGAATTATTCCAGGAGTGGGTGGGTCAGCTTTTGTGGCCTGCATCATGCGGGAGGTCAGACTAGATGATCATAATGGTCCCTTCTGATCTTAAAGTCTATGAGTCTATGAGGTCAGTGGAGCGATTGCTGATTTACACCAGTGTAACTCATAGTAGACTCTGGCCTTGTGTGCTTAATTTGCTTGGAAGTCATGTGCTGGGGACATGACTTTTTTGCCCTTCACTTCTTCCCCCATCTGAGCTAACACAGGCCCTGATCCAAAACCAACTAAAGTCAACTGGAGTCTTCCCATCGATTTTAGAGGGCTTTCTTTCAGGTTAGTACACAGGGGTCTCAGCAAACTATGTACTGTCCCATGTACTGTCCAGACAATGTACTGCCCAATGGACTTTTGGTACAAACTGTTACTGTTAAAGAAAAAACCCCAGCAAGGTGCCATTGTCATGAAAAGGTGCCCCTCTGTTGTCCCCCACACCCCTGAGAAGGAGACCTCCAAGGAATAGAGCTGCCAGCACCCAAGCATTAGTTCAAGACAGACAATCCTGCAGCCTTGTTACAGGACAGACGGGCATCTCGGCAGCGTGCCAGAGTGGAGTGTTGTTTCAGGGGAAATGCAGGTGGAGATGAATGGATCTGCTGATACATCAGAGGGAAATCCCTGGGTCTTGCAGATCTTGCCTCCAGCTTCTCTGTTGGGCTTGTGGCTCATGCTCCTGTCCGTGCCGCTCCATGGACTCCCTGCTTTGCTGTTGTGCATCGCGGGCTTCTCTTCCCGCTCTGTCTGGGCCTCCACGTCTCTCAGACAGCAGGGCAGGTCACTAGCTGCCATCAATTAGTTTCCCACCAGGGGCTCTTTTCTGCAGTGGTCTCAGATCCCAAGGACACAGGAATCTGGCCTCCCAATGCTTGGTGGAGATCCCACTGTACTTAATATGGGCTGGAAGGGTGAGCGTGGAGACCACGTTACTGTCATTCTCATACTCAACAGTGCGGCTTAGCTTCCGTGCTGCAGCTGCTGAGGGTCTCCAGCCCATGGGGGGAAGGTGAGTAGAGATAAGGGAGAGAATCCAGGCTGGTGTGGGGAACACAAATGCGACGTTCCTGAGATTCCAGGCTTAAGGGCTCTTTTAAAAGGCGATCTGCTCTGCCTTCCTTCTGGCCTGAGGAAGCTTTTGAGTCTGGAAATTCGTGTCTACTGAGCGGCCCTGTAATAAATGGTAGGTGTTTTATAGGCCCAAGGAAGAATATCCGTGTATTATGACGCCTCTGATTATGTGGAAGGGCAGCACAAAGGCCAGGATTAAAAATGAGTAAAAATAAGAAATGGATTTCTGTAGCTAGGCCCTGGGCTGATATCTGGAATCACAGCTCTCCCTAAACAGGACGTGTTTATTAAAGAAAACCACTTCAACTACAGATACAAACAACCAGTGTTTCACACTTCTCGAGTTCCAGCTTTGTCTTCCTTGTTTACCAGGGAACTCCACCAGCCCTCGGAACTGCACCTCTTTACTGCTCACAGCGACATCTAGTGACTGAACATGGACTGCAAGTAAACATATCTTTACAGACCCTGTTATTTTCTGCACCCTTGGCCATATCACAAATACCAGTGCTATCTGGTCTCCCAGTCCAGCATGCTGCTGGCAGCAGGCAAACTACCCGTGCCTGATCAGTACCACTGGCCTGATCAGTCTCAGCACAGGAGTCATGGGCTGACTGGACCATGGACACTTCTTAATCCTAGGGCTAAGTACTCCAGGTGGAGCAATCTTGGAGAGGGGTGGGGACTCAGTCTGTTCTGTGGGGTTTGCTATTTGGGGCTGTCATTCCAGGACCCTTTCCCAGCTATGGACTCATTATCTCTCTCTCTATCTAGAGATTAGATAGATAGATAGATAGATAGATAGATAGATGGCCCAATCAAGAATTTATACCAAGCAAAATACTGCCATTTTTACAGACCAAATGGGATCCCCCCCTTTGTGTTCTCACGAGAAGTCCCAGGGTCAAATGCTGAACATTTCATTTGTCACAAAATGGGCTAAGACACGATTTCTTCTCACCAGTGGCCAGAGGGAATAGTTTTTGCAGCTCCCTGCTGCAGCCGCAAGGGGTTACTATGTGATAACACAGAGGGAATCCCAAACCCTACTCTGCCCTTTAAGCCAGCTTTAGCATAAGGTTGAAACTGACCAATTCACCGGCAGCCAAGTTGCCTATGGTGGCTCCCGGCTGCCTTAATATTTCCCTGCCAATTCAGGACAGGCTACTATTTGTCTTTCTCATTATCACCACCAGCTGCAGTGACTGGCAGTGGACTGGAACCTGTGGGAGGCATTTCTGCAGTGTCACACCAGCTGCTTGTCCAACTATAGAATGGAAGAATTGTGTGTGTGTGTTTGAACTTCCCTCTGGCTTTGCTTGGAAGTCATGGATTTGATTTCTTTTCCAAGGCAGAGGAATCTCCCAGGCCAGGGAGAGGAAGTGGGGAGGGAATGTGCGGGGAGACAATGACCTAGTGACACAATTGAAACACGACTCGTGATGCAGGGGCCCAGCACACTGCAAGAGGAAACATGGTTCTTTTTTTAGAGCCATGAATAATGGAAGTGTTGCACTTTGAGAATTCCCCAGTACCAGCCACAGGAGCAAACGAGACAGGAGCTGTCAGCCCTGCTCTCTCTTGGCAGTTCATGGGATGACACAACTGTCACTTTTATGGGGCTGAGCAGGCACCACCTGGGATTGACAAAGGAAGTCAGCAAAAGTGGAGCAGAACGAACTGGCTCCTGAAGATAATGAGATGCCCCCTGGGAATGGAGGATATGGGACCTGTTGCCTCCTCCAGGTTCTCCTTTTCTCCTGAAAGAAGTTTTGACTTGGGCTCCTGTGACCTGAGGTGCCTAGGGCAGCCCACACTGAAAACACCAAGGTCAGGGCAGGCTGAAAAAAGAAGAGCAGATTCCCCCAAAACTAGTGGTTAATACTGTAGTTAGATTCACCAACCAGTCACAAACTGTGCTCCTGATCCCCCCCCATTGGTTATCAAGGAGCTGAAAAAAAGAAATCACCCAGCCCCTTTTATTACATTCCAGTTCTCTGGCTCCCAATTACCACATAGGTCCTGTACAGTGAGAAGTTATTTAAAACTCTATTCACTGTACAAAATGTTCTTCTGATCCCCAAAGGGCCAGCCACATTACCAGATCAAATTTTTTAATTAAAGTTAATGTTAAAATTATCTAATATACAGGTTTAAGGAAAGAGTGTCTATACATCTGGGTATGATGTTTAAATAATCCAAAAGTACAAAATTTGGTTTAAAAGTTGTAAACTACATCACCTTGATCACCTTGAGCGATCGGTCCTTCAGCCCTCATATAGATTGTGCCGATCACAACACATCTTCCATTCTTCCCTTAGCCTGGCCTTCCTTCTCCATGTGCGGCCAGGCCTTTTCATGATAATATCTTCCTATCTCTTTGGAGGTCGGCCGAGTGTTCGTTTCAGTTCCCGGGGGTCCCACTCGGCGACAGTTGTAGTCCATCGATTGTCAGTGAGCCTAGCTGTATGCCCGGCCAGTTGTATTTTACTGTACCTGCTTTCAACAATGACGTCCTGTGCTCCACTCTGCTGTCTGGTCACTTCATTGGGGACTCAGTCGCAGATTGAAATCCCCAGAATTCTTCTTTCCGTCGCCCTCTCCATGACAAAGAGTTGTTTCTCCTCCCCATGTTTTGCTGTTGTACAGCATGGCTGGAAGTACTGTTGAGTTGAAGAGGTTGGCGCATGTTGCCTTTCGATTTTTCCTTAGACGATATCCTTGATAGAATTGAATGCGTGCCAACCAGCTTTCTTTCTTCATGAGAGTTCGCCTTCCTGATCGTGGCACATGTTAATTTCTTGGCCCAAATAGACATGTCGTTCAATTTCTTCTATTTGTTCTCCCTTGACTATTAAACTGCATATAGTACATAATCTGTAATATCTCAAATTTAGGTTAATAAATGTAATGATACAGTTTTGATATTAGCATCCAAGTATTCGGGTACATCACTCATAAAAGGTTATACTAAGAGTAGCTTGTGGAAAGCAGATATAGCAATGAGTGTAGATTGTCCCCTAGCAATTGAGAATTTAGGATGGGTTGTCCCTCAGTAAATACAATCCAGCAGAGAGGTATTTCAGCTACTTTCCCAACTTTGCTTCTCAGTGGCACTCCAGCTTATCTCTCCTGGTATTGCCGATGTCTGGTGATGTGTTCTAAATAGTTTGGGTCTTACCCAAAATAGCACACTGCCAGCCAATTCTTTAGTATCTAAAACTAAAGGTTTATTATAAAAGAAAAGAAAGACAATTGTTAAATGGTCAAAGAAATCAGATACATAGATATGACTTCAGAATCCATATATCAGGTTCTTAGCAGCATTGGTGAGTTTGCTGGCTTGTAAAGTCCCTCTGGAAGACATCCAAAGCTTGGATGGGTCTGTCAGTCCTTTGTTCAAAGCTTCAGTGTGTAGAGAAGTGACTCCAGAGGTAAGGAACAGGATTGAAGACAAAATGGAGAAGATGCAGCTGCCTTTTTATATCCTTTGCCATGTGGCTTGTACATCCTTTGTCCCAAACGTAAGCTCACAGCGCATAGGCATGGAAAAGCACTTGGAGTCCCCTGTCCATAGGCATGTCCCTACATGTCCTGCTGACTCACAGGTGTAGCCCCTGGCTTTTCTCCATGGATTCCTTCTACAGCTGATTGCCCTTGATGGGCCATGAAGCAGGCTGGATAGTGCTGATGCCAATCTGTCTGGGGGTGTCACCCAGAAACACAGCACAGGTTTGAGATGCAGATATATCACACATATTTGTAACTCACGATATGGAGAGGATACATACATATAAACAAGATTATCATACTTAACAAATCATAACTTTTCCACTAATACCTTACATGGCATATCTTGTAAGGTTCATTGCAATTTTGTAATATTGGTGTCGATAATATATTAAATGGTCACCCATATTCCATACAGCGTCACAGCTCCCGCATCTGAATTTACACTGGAGTCAATAGCATTACACCAGGGATGGATTGGGCCCATTGTCAGGAGAGACAAGCAGATAATTTATTCTCAATTTTACTTCTTTCTCTGTTGATGAATTGTCCCTGAGAGTCATACAATTTTCTCCAATTTCCTTGTCATTCAGAACTGTTCACTGAGCAACTTAAGCAGATAGATGATTCTCTGGCTGTCAGTTGTGTGTAATTTGGACTTTTTTTTATGAGTATCAATCTCTGTCAATTACACCACCCCCAGCAGGACAAGGATCACCCCAATTCTGTATTTGATACTCAAGCTGGGTTGGTTGGTTTTCACTGAATGCTTTGCTTACACTCTGCTCCCTGAATGATCCTAGCTCTTAGAATCAGTTTCCTAGAGCAGACACCCGGGCATGTGAATTCAAAATGGACTTTCTATGACTATTCTCTACTATTTGTTTAAAATTCACACTTCCTGTCAGCAACTAGAATATTCAGCAACAGCAAACACAGCAGGAGCATGGACACAGGTAAATTACTCACCATTCAATAGCATCCAAGTGAGACCAGGGCCCTGTCACGCCAGGTGCTGCACAGACACATAGTGACAGACCGTCCCTGCCCCCATAGAGCTTACAGTCCGACTACACCACACAGACAATGGACGTAGCATTATACACATTTTACAGATGGGGAATTGGGGGTCAGAGAGATCAGGTGACTTTGCCCAAGGTCAGACAGGCATTCTGCAGCAAAGCCAGGAACTGAACCCATCTCTCCTCAAGCCCAGGCTAGTGCCTGGCCCACAAACCCGCCCTTCTTCTCTTAAACGACAGATCACGTTTAAAAAGTCGACCACAGACTCCTGGGAAACTGGCTGTCATCTCTGTGACACTCCCAGCCACAGGCGCCGGCTTCCTCCTTTCCCAGGGGATGCTCAACCCCCGCTCCACCCCAGGCCCTGCCCCCACTCCACCCCTTCCCCCAAGCTCCCTCCCCTGCCCCACCTCTTCCCGTCCCTGCTCCGCCCCAAGCCATGCCCCCATTCCCCCCAAGGCCCCACTCCTGCCCCACCTCTTCCCACCCCCGCTCCATCCCGCCTCTTCCCCGCCTCTTCCTGCCCAGTTCTGCCTCCTCCCCCCTGTCCCCCAGTGCCTCCTGCGTGCCGTGGAACAGCTGATCCGCAGTGGGTGGGAGGTGCTGGGAGAAAGGGGAGGAGTTGATCGGTGAGGATGCCAGTGGGCGGGAAGCTCTGGGGTGGGGGAGCTGGCTGCCGGTGGGTGCGAATTTTTTTCCATGGGTGCTGAAGCCCTGGAGCACCCATGGAGTCATTGCCTATGCTCCCAATGGTGGCCCAAGGGTGTGAGTACCAACCTCAGGGCAGACTGTTAAAAACCAGGCCACAAAGCCCAAGTTGGCCGTGAATTCTAAACTTAGATGTCACCAAACTTTTCAGGCACTTTATCAATCTTACCCCAGAGTCACAGACAGTCCTGGTGGGTACTCCAGTCTGTCTGGCCCCCTACGTGAGCACCGCTCCGCCACAGATGGCCCCTTACACCAAGAATCATTCACAGCAATATCCAGGTCACTCCTAATGAATGTTCTCAACACTGTATTTCAAAAATAGGGGGCTGTTTTCTTAGCACCCTCTCCCCACCCCACCTCCCCATGTTATTATCAGCATCATTCTTAAATAATAAGAATTATTATCAGCAACTCCGAGTCTTGTTGTACAGAGATGAAAAAAGAAGGGACGTTTCCTTGTAATAAGGGGCTGTTGGTAGCCCTACTCCTAACCCCAAGGGACCAGTCGTTTACCTCAGGTCAATAGCGCCTTAGGTCTCACACCAAGGACAATGCTTGGAGCCAATCCCATAGTCACTATATGAAGATTTATGAAAGAGGAAAAGGAAATTAGAGCGTTATTTACAAGGTGAAAGCAAGCGAATATAGACACACGAATCAGTTACACTCTTAGGTTTCAAAAAGTAATATAGGTTTCCATACTCAGCAAGCTCTATTTGTCCTTTAGGACTAACCCAGGCTAAGCAACTGGGGATCACTTGCTTATGCCTAGAAACACCCTGCCCTCCCAGAGTCCAGCCAGCACTGCATCCTAGTTCCTTTGGTTTGGGGTTTTTAACCCCCGTCCTGCTGATGGGAGGAGTCCACTGGCATGACTCACCGTCACAGGGTGGGGAGCAGAACAACAATAAGAGTCTTTAGTCCTTGTGTTGACAGTGTCTCAATCCAGGGGTAGGGAGTTCCCAGGTGTAAGATCCAACCAGAGCCTGCCTGGAAATGACAGGTCTCCTCTTTTGGCCGAGGTGTAACAGGTCCTGGAGAAGAGCAGCTCTTCACACCAATTGACGCTCTCCCGCATGGCGATTCATACGACCACAGAGGCTCCCAGTACAACCACTCAGATAGTACCTGGCCATATGGCACACAGATACTGCAAGTGAGTTTAGTGCAGGCAGCATGCAATAGAGTCCAAACACTAAACACTTTCTTATCATTCCAATGCCTGTTTTATCATTATTAACCCACAGGTGAGCCAGCCGATCCAGCCATGCTTCGGTTAGTGTCCACTGGTGTCCACAAGAGCAGGCACATGGCCTACCAGCATCACAGTATCTACCCAGCTCTGGCCAGTAGCCACGGGACTCTGGTTGCATCTTTCTAACAAATATGGACTGGTCCCTAGAGGACCAGGGGAATTTTCCTGGGTGTGTATAAGGAAGGCAGGCTCGTGGAAAGATATTTGGGCACCAGCAGTTTTCTAGCCTGTTAATTTTTCAGCCTTACCACTTAATTATGATTCCTTTTGGACAAATGGGAATCCAATTAGATGAGCCATGGGAATCCAATTAGATTTCTCCCTCTGCCCCAGTTGGCATTTTGCAACATTCATTCCTGTTTAAAAACAAAAACAAGAGCAGGAGTGTCGAGACAACTAGACTGGTGTCTCTTGAACGACTTCACGCTGCTAGTGAAACAGGAGAGGAGCCAAACTCCAAAGAGAAGGGGCTCGTGTGTTTCAGAAGACCCCTCTGTCCCCCACCTCCACCCCTCAATAAAACCTCAATATGATCCTCCTAGAGTCCCTTCAGATCCCATCTGCTCATATTAATATTGAGTAGCACAAGCAAATCCCAAAGCCCCATAAAGGGGTCAAATCCTGATTGCCTTCTATGCAAGAGTCACTTTGCTTCATCCCCAGATCTGCTGTGTATTGCATAAGCGTGATTCACCCACTTGGCTCTCCTTAGCCACACAGCTTTATTATTAAGTACAGCGTCTAGCTAATTATCAAGCCACGTTTGTGTCTGTGGAATTGTAGCTGCTAATGAACTCCAGACTCCAAACACTTCCCAGAAGTAAACAGCAGTCAGGGTTAAAAGAACAAGCGCATCCTAGCAATGGTAGCAGAGCCACTGGGACGTGCTGGAGCAAGAGATGAGGTCTGTGTGCAGAGTCTATTTCAAAACCAAGGGAAAGCTGATGAGGCAGCAAGGATGCCCCCGATGGTGCAGAAGATGGTTCTGCATGGATGGGGGTAAGGTTGCAGGGATGCCCAGAGAGTGCCGGATAAGGGGAGCGGAGAGAGACCAGGGCTGGGAGCTGAATTGGAGCCTGCCTGCAAAGGGCACTTCTGACAGCACGGGGGACTCTGGGGAGATGCGATGGGCCAGGCCAGAGGAGGCGAGGATGTAGAGGAAGGAGAGTCCAGGAGGCAATATGAGGGAGGGAGTCGGGCAGCAGAATGCGAGAGGAGAAGGGAAGCTCAGGGCGACCGATTATCATAGAATCATAGAATCTCAGGGTTGGAAGGGACCTCAGGAGGTCATCTAGTCCAACCCCCTGCTCAAAGCAGGACCAAACCCAACTAAATCAGCCCAGCCAGGGCTTTGTCAAGCCTGACCTTAAAAACCTCTAAGGAAGGAGATTCCACTACCTCCCTAGGTAACCCATTCCAGTTCTTCACCACCCTACTAGTGAAAAAGTTTTTCCTAATGTCCAACCTAAACCTCCCCCTCTGCAACTTGAGACCATTACTCCTTGTTCTGTCATCTTCTATCACTGAGAACAGTCTAGATCCATCCTCTTTGGAACCCCCTTTCAGGTAGTTGAAAGCAGCTATCAAATCGCCCCTCATTCTTCTCTTCTGCAGACTAAACAATCCCAGTTCCCTCAGCCTCTCCTCGTAAGTCATGTGCTCCAGCCCCCTAATCATTTTTGTTGCCCTCCGCTGGACTCTCTCCAATTTATCCACATCCTTCTTGTAGTGTGGGGCCCAAAACTGGACACAGTACTCCAAATGAGGCCTCACCAGTGCTGAGTAGAGGGGAATGATCACATCCCTCGATCTGCTGGAAATGCCCCTACTTATACAACCCAAAATGCCATTAGCCTTCTTGGCAACAAGGGCACACTGTTGACTCATAGGGCACACTGTTGACTCATTGCACTGGGATGCAGGGCAAGGTGGGAAATTGGAGCCGGAGGCGAGGAAGGCGAGAGAGGAGGTGTCACTGTGATTAATGGGCCCGACGGAGAAGACCTTGTGCCTGAAAGGGGACAACGTGGCTAGGCCATGCTTTGCAGGGGACGCTGACTCCGTCTCCTGTTGCCAACCAGAGGCTTCAACGTTCCCCCAGTGGCGGCTGTGGCGTTTCTCGCCGAGCAGCTGCTGCTTAGCTGCCTGGCTATATTTAGCTCCCTGTAAAAGGGGTTAGCGAGCTGTGCTGGAGCCGGTGGCACAGCTAAGGCAGCCAGGGATCAAAACAAACCAACCCGAATGCCAAGCGCTCTGAGCAAATCCCTCGGGCTGTCTGAGACGGGAACGAGCGCGGAGAGAAGGTCTCTGGATACCCCGTTTTCTGCTCGCTCTCACGGAGCACTTTACGGCTGCGAATCGCAAAGCACGGATAGACATTCAAAACATCATACAGGTGGGAAACTGAGGCACAGGGCGGGGCGGTGACTCTCTACCCTAGGTCATCCAGGATGCCAGTGACGGAGCCAGAAATGGACCCCGGTATTCTGAGTCCCAGCTCACTGGCCAATGCTGCCTCCTCGGCACTTTCATAAGAGCAGGGCTCGTCCCTGGACAGGGCATTCACCAGCAGACTTTGGAAACCCTCCCTGCTGCCGGCTGGGACCCATCTGTGCAGCCAGCCCCTGGCCCCTTTGCAGCCTGGCTGCGGGAGAGTCTGCTCAGCAGGGCCGGCTCCAGGCACCAGCTGAACAAGCAGGTGCTTGGGGCGGCCACTCGGGAGAGGGGCGGCACGTCCAGCTATTCGGCGGCAATTCGGCGGAGGGTCCCTCACTCCCGCTCGGAGCGAAGGACCTCCCGCCGAATTGCCGCCGCAGATCGCAATCGCGGTTTTTTTTTTTTTTTTTTGCTGCCTGGGGCAGCAAAAACCCTGGAGCCGGCGCTGCTGCTCAGGCCTCATTTGAAAGCCTGACGCAGCCCAAGCAGGTCGAGTCTCTTTCGCTCCCTACCCAGGTGTGAGTCAGCACCGCTGCCTCCTGCCCATGGGGCCAGTGTGTTGGCAGCCGCCTGCCCTGTCCCCATTGGCTGCTGCCCCCTTGCCGCAGAGCGAGAGGTGCTGCAACCGCTCGCTCTGCAGCAGCAAACACACCGACTGCAGGAGCAGAGCAACCCCACGGGCAGGAGGGGCAGAGCCAACCCCTCCCCCCCCAGCCCCAAAGGGCCTGGCTCTTTGCCCACCCAACCCACCACTTGTAGGCAGGTCATAGGGCTGCGGGCAGCCAGGGACTCTGTGTTGTCACGTACCTGGGCTCCTTTCCACCCCAGCGGGGCAGAATGCCGGGGGGCAGCGATCGATCTATTGCGGATACTTACACTTATATATATATGTATTCCAAACCCCTCCTTGGACATTTTGAAATGAATTCATTTCCCCTGGGTCTGGGATTTTTTTGCTGTTCATTTCTTGCAATTGCAAACCAGTCTGCTGGCAGGAAGGAGCAAGTTTGCAGTGATAATTGGAGAGCATTAATGGAAAATTCATTTCAGAATCAATGCAAATATTTGCATTGATTTGAATTGTTACACTTGTCCAATCAGGGAGCAGAAATATGCCATGTGACTTATGTCCACTGAAAGCAGGTCAAGTGGGGAATGCTGAATGCGCTGAACAGCACTCAGAGAGAACCATTTGGGAGCATCCTGGGGACTGAAATACATTTGCATAAGAAGTTTTGGGTGGGATTTTACAAAACCCTAAGGGATTCAGGAGCACAAGTCCCACTGAACTGTAGGGATGTGTGACTTCAATGGTGCTTGTGCTCCTAAGTCACTTAGATACTTTTGGGGAAAAAACTATGGTCAATTAATAATTTCAAAGATGCAAATGTGTGGAATTTGGGACCCCTTAATGGGCAATTTATAAACAGAAGAAAGAGCTAAATTCTGTAAATAATTTGTTTGTTGGGAGTAACTTCTAGCCAAAACCCACACCGAGCAAAGGCAGAAGGACTGAGCCCTTAGCAGCATAGATGACCTTTCATAGACTGAAAAGCTCTGAAAAATTTCAATTCAGAAAAGGGGAGATTTTCCATTTCAGGTCTGTTCAACATTAAAGTGTATTTCCCTATTATGGAAGATTGCCTCATGGGAGGTGTAGTTCAGGAGGCAGACGCCTCTATTCCCTCCTATGGCAGATGCTCCTATTCCCTCCCTAACTGGACTACATCTCCCATGATGCACCTGCAACCACGTGACTCCCTTATGAATCACGCCACTTGGTCAGAGGGGAGACTGCTTGGCATTGTACCAACCAAATATTTTGTTTTGGTTTTTCTTGGCAGAAAACTGAGACATTTTGGCAAAATCTAATTTTTTCCAGGGAAATTTTGATTTTTCAGAAACTGCATTTTCTGTCAAAAAAATCACTCCGACTGAAAATTGCCAACCAGCTTCACTCAGCACTAGGAAGCATGTGGCTGTTTGGCCATCACTGGAAGCCAGCCGGGTCACGTTATGTAAAGCGCAGACGGAGCCACATGCAACTGCTTCATTTCCACCTCAGAAGGATGCAGCAGGCTGTGAAGGCCCCCGTGTGCCTCAGTGTCTGCAAGTGGGGAGCAGAATCTCTCCAACCCACGGAAGCCTCAAGGAGGAAAAGGCCACTGCATAATTGACGTGTCCTGAATTTTCAGTGAGAAGGACCATGCAGACACCTTCGATTCAGATGCCTGAATGGTCACATCCATCTAACTTGACCTCAAGTATCCAGTAAAGAAGGGGCAGAGAAGATCATTCAGATGTTGGCCTGTCCTGCCAGGGAAGGTGCACCAGAGTTCCGTGCGATACTCCGTCCCCACCTAATGCCAGATCATGCCCTGAGATACATTTGCTAGTGTTGTGCCCAGTCTAGTTTTAAATGCCACGTGCAATGAGGTTCCCACCACTTCCCTTGGGAAGTCTCACTGTCAGGATGGCTCTCCTGATATTTATGTAATTATCTTACTTATCAAAGGTATCTATATGGCCTCACAATCTTTAATGCATTTAGCCTCGCAGCCCACTGGGAGGCAGGGCAGGGCTATTATCCCCATCATACGGATGGGGAACAGAGGCACGGAGATGCTAAGGGACTTGCCCAAGATCACACAGGAAGCCTACGGCCCAGCCGGGAACTGAACGGTGGCCTCTGAGGACCCAGTCTTGCACCCTAGCCACTGGACCAGCCTATTTTCACACTAAACTTTCCTTTCCTTAATCTTATGTCGTGGCTCCCAGTTCTACCCCCCGAGGACCACCCGCAATGGCTCCTCTCCCTCCTTTGCACCGACAGCCTTCAAATACTTGCTGGAGATACATCAGCCACGATCCACCACGTGCTTGGACACAGAGGGAAGCCTGCACTGCATCATACTTGGGACTAAATCTCCCTCCCTCCCCCCACCCAAGCCCCAATGTGTACAGGGGAAATGTGGGCGTTTGGGACGACTGAATCCTTGCCCTTTGGGTTCTAGACCTGCAGCTGACAGCACACAATGCCCTCACCCGGGAGGTGGTCCAGCAGTTCATAGTTGACGCCAGAATGCACCTCCAATGGCCCATCTGCTTCCTGGCCCCCTGCAGGGGAAAAGCACAGCATGTGGGGCTTGCAGAGTTTGGCCACCGGTCCTCCATACAGCACCAAAATCAGCTTGAATGCAGAGCCGAAGCTGGGGGGAGGAGCCATGTCACCTCGAGACCAAGGTGCAGCGGACAGCCGAGCCCAGCAGACCTGGCTGCAGAGGATCAAGCTGTATATTTTTAACAATCTTCTTGCACAAATGTGATAAAGCGGCTTAGCAGCATTCGAAGAAGAAAAGTGGTGATCTTGTTTCAATCAGATCTAAGACTCTCCTGACCCCATTTCCCTTAGACGCTGATCCCTTTTCCTCAGGGCAAAATAAGATGTAAAGCGAGGGCTAGTCTCCAGGCAGGTTAGGCTCTGGTAGTGACAAGCTTGGATCACCAATATAAGCTGTGGTCACTAACTTGCACTAGAACACGACGGGATCTGTGCCCTGATCAGTTCCCAGCCAACTGGACGTGCTTCTAGAAACAGGCAATTTGCATCAATTAATAATAATGATGATATTAGCATACCACCAAGGAGCACTGCTCCTGGACGCTAGACACACGAACGGAACAGCAAGAGGGCTCCTGTCCCAAGGAGCTGGCAGTGGTGCTGGGTTTTCGGTTGCTTGCTTTTAAGATCAGAGGGGGATGGTGCATTTTAAACAATGAGCAAACTGAGCACCGAGGCCCACGTCTGTGATTTGCTCACAAAGCAATTTACAGTGAATTTCGTATTAGTGAAAGGAGCCACATTGATAGCCCCGGCGAGCAAAGGCCTGTGGTTAGCTTCCGAACAGGTCGGTCACACGCAAAGGCAGGGGAAGTGCTCCTCACGCATTCCACCCATCCCCCTTCAGTGCACCTGACTAGTCCTGCCCCTACAGCTACTGCATCAAGGACAGAGAGAGAGAGAGAGAGAGAGAGAGAGAGAGAGGTGTTATCTGAATGTCAACATCTTCTCGCCATTTTTCAAACAATGTTTGTAGGTCCCTCATTAGATAAAAGAGATGGTAAGATTGTAAATAATGATGCACCAAAGACTGTTTCTGTTCTGTGCTTGGAAAAACGCTGGATGATGTATTCCCGTTTTACAGTGATAATTACTTAGATTGTGAGCTCTTGTCTTTTTGTTCTGTGATTGCACAGCCCTAGCACAAAGAGGTCCTGGCCCACAGCTGGGGCTCTGAAGTGCTATGGTAATGCAAGCAATAAGCAAGAAGACCTGACGAAGAGCTCTGTGTAGCTTGAAAGCTTGTCTCTTCCACCAGCAGAAGTTGGTCCAAGACAAGATATTACATCACCCACCTTGTCTCTAACAATAATCATGGCATATGTTTCATTCCAACAATGACTAGGGAGGGTGCTAAATAACAACTGCTAAGGTTACATATTTTTATAGCTACACAATTGGATAATTTGCACCCAAGAGTTTTAAAAGACTTGGCTGAGAAGCTAACTGAGCCATTGCTATTTAACAAATCTTGGAATACTGGGGACATTCCAGAGGACTCAACAAATATGTATAGTGATGTACAAGTGCAGTAAAAGAATGACATAATATGTATAGTGATGTACCGTGCAGTAAAAGAATGACATAATATAGCTGAGGGAGCACCACTGCAGACCTTTTGTGCTATGTAGATAAAAAAGGCCACAGCCATTCTGGATTGCAGAGTTCCTCTTTGCATTATTGGGATTAACTAAAAATAGAACTAAATAAAACCCAGGTGGCCCCTGCGCACCATTGGAAAACAAGATGCTTATCGAGACACATTCCGAGGCTGGCTTTAAAAGTCCTGATTTTTGCAGCCCTTATCGACACTGGGGACTGCTGCTATGAAGAAGCGCGACTCTACATGAGCAAAGGCCGCAGAATTAGCTCTACAATCCCACACTTATCGAGGGGAAGGAATGTAGTATCGTGGTTAGACAGGAGATACCCATCTGAGCCACCAACTCACTGTGTGAACTTGGGGAAGTCCTAGAACCTTTCTGAGCCTCAGTTTACCCCTCCCACTACAGGATTACAAAGGAATTATGATCCTTAAGTATCTTACATGCAATTTTCAGCAGTTTAGCAAACAGCCCCATGCTGGGCAGCATTAGCCCATCATACAGCTCCACAGGTAAATCCCATACCCAGACAGGTAAATCCAAGACTATCCAGTGTGTTCTGGCCCCTTTGCACTGGTGGTGGAAGTAGCCCAATGTGGCCAGCTTGGGCAGAATGGGTGAATTCCACTCCTGCACCACTCCGCACCCTAGATCCAGATCAAGCTGCACTCCAGCTATCCCCAGCTGGCGTAGCATCCCTTGGCACCACAGGCAGCTGGCGTAGATTAGAACAGCTCCCGGGCTGTCCTAGCCTGGAGGCAGATCCGCCCCGAGGATCGGGGGCTGTAACAGTTTCCATGATGCGCCCCTCCCCACCACTTCACCATGGAGAATCTGCGCCCCACGGACCGACTCTCCTCTTGCTGACACTTGGGTAACTCCATTGACTTCTGCAGAGATGGCCTGATTCAGAGCAGTGCCAGCAGGCCCTCTTTCCTCTGCGCAGTTCTCTTGTGAGGGGCGGAGTCTCCTTCATCAGTAAGCCCTGCCCCCTCCTTCTGCAGCATCTCCATCCAACCTGTTAGTTCCCTGGTCTGCGTACGAGTAGCGCCGGATGCTGTTGTGATATCTCCCTTCAGTCGCGTGGAGCAAGGGGGGTAATAACCATCGTATCTCATACGTGTCAGAACAGCTTAGGCACTGTGCGTTATAAATACAGACGGCGGACGGCGCTTCCCCTCCTGCTGATCCACAGGGAAGAAAGGCAGGGTCAGTGAGAAGTATAGAACAAGGAGCTAAGAACAGCACATGAAATACGTCCCTCCGCAGAACGCTGTCAGAATGCTCCTCTCCTCACGGCTGAATGAGCAGAGAGGATAAACATGCCCTCCCGCGGACCAGCAGGTGAAAACACGCTGCAGGCCCTATGGGGCTCCTGCCCGTTTGCCAACCTTTGATTCTCTATCTCAGAACACGCCCTTGTCTCCGGCCCAGCTCGGAAGAACCAAAGGAGGGCAAAGAGAGACTCAAAGGCAGAGAATGGCTAAGCGCTCGATTGGGCCGCTCCCCGGTTGGTGCAGAACAGCCCAGTGCTTTCTGGCTGGGATGCCGTCCTACGAGCCTTCGTGGCCATCTTTGATGACCCGTATCGCATTTGCTCTGCAGAGGCTGCCCTCCGGAGGCTTCGCCAGGGCAAGGGCCGGCCACCTCCTACACCACCCACCTCTGACGGCTTGTAGCTGATGTTGAGTGGAATGAGGCAGCCCGACTGTACCAATTCCACTGGGGCTCCATGATGAGGTCAAAGACGAGCTAGCCCACATCGAAAACCCCACCCACCTAGGCGCCTTCACTGACCTCACCCTGCGCCTTGACTATCGGCTGTGTCAGCGAAAGGAGGAAAGACGCATGGCCCGAAATCTCCATGCTTGCCTGCCACGCCAAGGCCTGTGGAACCAAGCTCCGAACCCACGCAGGTCAACCTGGGCCGCCGATGTCTGACCCCGGAGGAGACAGAGCGTTGATGACAGCCGAACTGCGAGGGACCAGGACACGCCCTTGCCTCCTGCCCAGCTTGGAAGAACTCGGGAAACAGACCAGACCAGGCCCAGTACAGGGTACAGCCTGGGCACCACCAGAGCTCCATGCTCTGGAACTGCCCCCCTTGCACTGCAGTAGAACCTGACCCGGAACCATGGTACCTCCCCACATTTCCAGTTGCTCCTGCAGCTGCAGGTCTTGGGGCAGGCACAGCAGATTTACCCCCCCCCTCCCCGACCCCCACCCCAACTAGCAATGATTGACCCTGGGGCTGCTGCCAGCTTTATAGATGCTAAGGCAGCCAAAACCATGCAGACCCCCCTCAGGCCGAAACCTGCACCTGACCTGTTGGAGACGATTGATGGGTCACCCCTATCGTTGGGACTGGTGACTCAGGAGAGCATCCCCTTAGAGGCTGCAGTGGAAGAGCACCAAGAAGCAATGTGCTTCCGTGTGATCCGCTCCCCATTCTTCCTGATAATTCTCAGCATTCCTTGGTTGGAACAGCACGGCCCACGTATCTCCTAGTGGCGGAGGAACATTAGCTTCTCCTCCAAACACTGTCAGAAAGGGTATGTCTACACTACGGGATTACTCCGAATTTACAGAATTCAGTTTTTGGCAACCGATTGTATAAAGTCAAGTGCATGCGGCCACACTAAGCACATTAATTTGGCAGTGCGTGTCCATGTACCGAGGCTAGCGTCAACTTCCGGAGCGTTGCACTGTGGATAGCTATCCCATAGCTATCCCATAGTTCCCGCAGTCTCCCCCGCCCATTGGAATTCTGGGTTGAGATCCCAATGCCTGATGGGGCAAAAAACATTGTTGCGGGTGGTTTTGGGTACAGCCTTCCCCCTCCCTCCGTGAAAGCAACGGCAGACAACCGTTTCGCGCCTTTTTCCCTGGGTGAACTGTGCAGACGCCATACCTCGGCAAGCATGGAGCCCGCTCAGCTCAAGACAGCAGTCATGAACATTGTAAACACCTCGCGCATTATCGTGCAGTTTATGCTGAACCAGAACCTGCAAAACCAGGCGAGGAGGAGGCGGCTACGGCAGCGCGGCAACGAGAGTGATGAGGACATGGACACAGAATTCTCTCAAACCGGGGGCCCCGGCGCTTTGGAGATCATGTTGTTAATGGGGCAGGTTCTAGCCGTGGAACGCCGATTCTGGGCCCAGGAAACAAACACAGACTGGTGGGACTGCATAGTGTTGCAGGTGTGGGACAATTCCCAGTGGCTGTGAAACTTTCGCAGGCGTAAGGGCACTTTCATGGAACTTTGTGACTTGCTTTCCCCTGCCCTGAAGTGCCAGAATACCAAGAGGAGAGCAGCCCTCACAGTTGAGAAGTGAGTGGCAATAGCCCTGTGGAAGCTTGCAACGCCAGACAGCTACCGGTCAGTCGGTAATCAATTTGGAGTGGGCAAATCTACTGTGGGGGCTGCTGTGATGCAAGTAGCCAAAGCAATCACTGAGCTGCTGCTACCAAAGGTAGTGACTCTGGGAAATGTGCAGGTCATAGTAGATGCCTTTGCTGCAATGGGATTCCCTAACTGTGGTGGGGCGATAGATGGAACCCATATCCCGATCTTGGCACCGGAGCACCAGGGCAGCCAGTACATAAACCGCAAGGGGTACTTTTCAATGGTGCTGCAAGCAATGGTGGATCACAAGGGACGTTTCACCAACATCAACGTGGGATGGCCGGGAAGGGTTCATGATGCTCGCGTCTTCAGGAACACTAGTCTGTTTAAACGGCTGCAGCAAGGGATTTACTTCCCAGACCGGAAAATAACCATTGGGGATGTTGAGATGCCTATCGTTATCCTTGGGGACCCAGCCTACCCCTTAATGCCATGGCTCATGAAGCCATACACAGGCAGCCTGGACAGTAGTCAGGAGCTGTTCAACTACAGGCTGAGCAAGTGCAG
>QXTE01000016.1:15408294-15444535 GCA_003942145.1 Platysternon megacephalum | reverse complement strand
GATTTAATGCTGCTAAATTCGACCTAAACTCATAGTGTTGACCAGGCCTAAGTGTGTCACCAACGAAGCAACCAACCCCCAAGTGACCCGCATCAGGGGCCCCAGGATGGGAGGAGACCTTTAGAAACAGAACCCTGGACAGGAGGGACTAGCCAGGTAGGAGCAGCTCCAGGCCAGAATCTCAGGCACCCAACAAGTACCGCAACTACCCGGATGTGTTCAAGAAGAAGAATGCAGATTCACTACCCCCACACAGAGACTATGACTTCCCGATAGACCTACAGCCTGGGGCAAAGGTGCCCTATGGATGGATATATTCCATGTCTGAAACTGAATTTTTGGGGAATCCAGATGGATCCGCAGAAGGCAGAAGCCATCTGTAACTGGACAGCACTGCGGACCCGCTGGGAACTTCAGCACTTTGTGAATTGTTATAGGAGATTCATCACCGACGTCTCTCAATTAATAACCCCCTGACTTCTTTCCTCGGCAAAGTTGTGTGATTGGCTTGGTCGCCCAAAGCTCAGCTTGATTTTGACCAGCAAAAGGCTGCCTTCACCGCAGCCCCGATCCTGGCACACCCTGACCTGACTCGTTTGTTTATAGTGGATGCAGATGCAACCAATGTGGCCCTAGGGGTGGTACTCTCACAGCCAGATCTCCACCTGTTTATAGTGTGGGGGAGATAATTTAAAGGTTTGCCCCACCCCAACAGCTTGAGTCACGCCCATGGGTGGCGTGTGAACTGCTGGCTGAGGGAGGCTAGCCCCCTGCCCTGCCCCTTCTACCCAAGGCCCTGCCCCATCCACGCTCCCCACCAGAGCCCAGAGCCCCCCTCACCACCACCACTGCAGCCACCGGACCCAGCCCCACGCTAGTGCCCCCAGCCCCGGCGCGTCCCCAACCCCCTGCCCAGCCTCCCCATCCCCGGAACGCCGGGAGGGCGGGCGGCACGGCTGCAGCGCCCCCCCAGCCCCGGAGCGCCAGGTGGGCGGGTGGCACGGCCCGAGCCAGGGCCACCCCACAGGGAGACTGGAGCTGCACCAAGCGGGAAGCAGGGGGAGAGGCTGGGGGCAGGGCGGGGCCACGCCCGGCTGTTTGGGGAGGCACAGCCTCCCCCAGCCTATGATACCCGCCGCCCATGTTCACGCTCCCCCTCTTACCCTCAGCGGCCCTTCCCTGCAGCTCCCAGCGGTTTGCTGCTGCCTCTCCCCACGGCTGCAGCTTGCCAGCTCCAGGAGCTGCTGTAAAGGGAGGGGGCCTGGCTGGCAAACCCTGGCAGAAACCTGGTGGGGGGGCATGTGTCCCCCATGTGTCGCCTGTGCTCACAGTGACTAACCCCCCAGTCAGTTCTGACTCTTGCGCATTCTACTCCCAGAAGCTCATGGGCAACCCAAACCCACATGCGCACAAATCATGGCAGATGCGGATACAAATGGAGAATTAAAGACTCTCCATTGTGTGACCGTGATCACCCAGAACAGAACTCGGAACATACAACAACTCACTCCCCGATTCACAAATACGAAGGAGGCATGACAGCAATACACTCTGCTACTCCAGATGCAATTATCCGGCTTAACCATCTGAATGTAAAATTATAGTCGTTGCTCTACATTTCCATCCGCCGTATGAAGAAGACCCCCCCTGAAATAAACTACAGAATAGTGGACAAGGAGCTGCTCACCATAAAAACGGCATTTGAAGTATGGCCTCACCACCCTGCAGGGGCTCAGCGCTCATTAAAGGTCTTCACTGATCATAAGAACCTTGAATACCTCTGCAAGGCCTGAGCATTGAACCAGAGGCAGCTAAGGTGGGCCTTGTTCTTTTCTCGATTTCAGTCCACAATTACCTTTCTCCCGGGAAGGCGAAATGGGAAAGCTGATGCTCTATTGCGGAAGAGGGAATACTACCAGGGAAGCAAAGAACTGACATCGGAGCCCCCCTTCTTCTTCAAGCCTGGTAACTTTGTCAATGCCACAGTCCAGTGAGACCTGCTCTCCCTCATCCGGTCCACCTTGAAGGGAGACGCACTTGCCCAAGGGATACAGCCCCTGCCATTGGGGGCTAAGATGTACCGTTCCATGCAGGACGTGGTAATGTACTTTGATGAGCACATAGATGTGCCCCCAGGGTGCCCCTGACTGCAGATGCTATGGCTGTGCCATGCTGCTCCATTGATGGGGCACTTTGGCCACTGGAAGACCTCCTGCATGGTTGCCTGCTTTTTCTGGTGACCTCACATGTGGGCTGAGGTCCAAGCATTCCTGTGAGTGCTGTACATGTACCAAGATGCCCCAAACCAGACCCCTTGGCACCTTAGTACCCTGGAGACTCTGGCTATGCCTTCGTCCGCCATCAGTCTAGACTTTGTCATGGAGCTCCCATCATCTGATGACCATACTGTAGTCTTGATGGTTGAGGACCACCTGACCTAAATGGCCCACTTCATCCCCTGCAACCAGCTGTCCTCTGCCAAGAATACTGCCCAACTCCTACTGCACAATGTGGCCCCGCTCCATGGACTCCCAGACCACATAGTTTCCGACTGAGGCCCCAGTTCACCTCTCCTTTCTGGTGTGAAACGTTCAGGCTACTGGACATCTCAATATCCACCTCCACCGCATACCACCCACCAAACGGACAAAGAGAATGGGTGAACCAAGTACTGAAACAGGACTTGAGATGCTTCGTAAATTATCGTCAAGACAGCTGGTCCATGCTCCTGCCATGTGCCGTTTTCCTACAATAACGCCGACCATGCCTCTACAGATAGGAGCCCGTCCCTCGCTAATGATAGGTTTGACCCCCATTTCCATCCGGCGTTACCAGCAGCCTTCCCAAACCCTGCCGCCACCGACTGGGTCCAACAGATGCACCTTGCTCAGGAAGAACTCAGGAACCACCTAGAAGTGGCAAAGAAGGCCTACAACAGGCATGCGGACATCGGCGACAAGAAGATCCGCTATTTATGGTAGGCCAGAAAGTATAGCTCCCTGCCAAACACCTCCACACCAAGCGACCCTCCTGCAAATTGGGCTGCCAGTTCCTGGGACCTTTTCTGCTATGCCAGCAGATTAACCCAGTTACATTCAAACTCCAGCTTCCTCTGTCTCTCAAAATATACCCAGTTTTTTCCCTGTTTTCCTTCTGAAGCCCTACATGGAGAACTCTTTCCCTGACCAAACCACACCACTGCCTCCACCAGCTGAAATCCAGGCCCACAAGGAATATGAAATGCATGCCATCCTCCTTTCTGGACATCTGTGCTACCTGGTGGATAGGGAAGGTTATGGCCCNAACGTTCAGGCTACTGGACATCTGAATATCCACCTCCACCGCATACCACCCACCAAACGGACAAAGAGAATGGGTGAACCAAGTACTGAAACAGGACTTGAGATGCTTCGTAAATTATCGTCAAGACAGCTGGTCCATGCTCCTGCCATGTGCCGTTTTCCTACAATAACGCCGACCATGCCTCTACAGATAGGAGCCCGTCCCTCGCTAATGATAGGTTTGACCCCCATTTCCATCCGGCGTTACCAGCAGCCTTCCCAAACCCTGCCGCCACCGACTGGGTCCAACAGATGCACCTTGCTCAGGAAGAACTCAGGAACCACCTAGAAGTGGCAAAGAAGGCCTACAACAGGCATGCGGACATCGGCGACAAGAAGATCCGCTATTTATGGTAGGCCAGAAAGTATAGCTCCCTGCCAAACACCTCCACACCAAGCGACCCTCCTGCAAATTGGGCTGCCAGTTCCTGGGACCTTTTCTGCTATGCCAGCAGATTAACCCAGTTACATTCAAACTCCAGCTTCCTCTGTCTCTCAAAATATACCCAGTTTTTTCCCTGTTTTCCTTCTGAAGCCCTACATGGAGAACTCTTTCCCTGACCAAACCACACCACTGCCTCCACCAGCTGAAATCCAGGCCCACAAGGAATATGAAATGCATGCCATCCTCCTTTCTGGACATCTGTGCTACCTGGTGGATAGGGAAGGTTATGGCCCTGAAGAGGGCACTTGGGAGCCTGCCTCCCATGTCCAAACCACTCACGGGGTGGAGGAATCCCAGACAAGCACCACTCCAAAGGGGGGCCTGCGGTAAGAGCCTGCAGGGCTAGAACCTGGGACCAAAAGGTTCTGATGCCTCCACATCACCCCAGGAGGCTGAAGTTGGCCTATCTGCTGGAGGACTCTGTGAGGCTGGGTCCAGCAGGAAGTACCGCCCAGCAGGACCTGAGCGGCAGCTCCTCGCAGCCCACTGATTGGCTGGCAGTGGTACTTAAGCCAGAAAGCCATGACAGGGTGTCGACTGAGCAACAATCCAGGCTGCCTGCCTGCATGTGAGAGATCCCAGATTCTGGCTTCTGACCCTGTCTCCCTCCTGATGCCTGACTCTTGGTTTGCCCTCTGGCCTGTCTTGGACTCTGACCCTCTGGTACCCGACTCCCACTCTGACCACTAGGTCTGACTGCCCATGACACGCTTGTGATAGTGGGACTCGAGAAAGGTTCAGTGCTCTGCTGAGCCACAACCTCGTTAGGTGAGTCACGTAAGGTTTGTCTACATTGCGAAGAGAGACCCATGGCAGCAAGTCTTAGAGCATGGGTCACCTATGTAGAGTGCAAGCTCTTGGAGGCAGGGCTTGTCTGTGCCGTGCGGCGCCTGATCTCAGGTGGGTGCTACCTTCATGCAAATAACATCATGCTTCACGGCATAAACTGATCACCGCAGGGCCCAGGAAGGAATTCCCCACCTCTAGCTGCAACACCATTCTGCCATCTCCACCGACTGGGAACCTGAGCCCACGTCTCTTCCTCAGGTGAGTCACCTTTACTCATACAATGGTCCCGCGGAAGTCAATGGGCCTATTCTCGCACATAAGGGTTTTCAGGATCTGTGCTTAGATCCTTTGATGTCACTTACATGCATCTGTCCTCTTCATTAGAAGCCTTGTGACATCAGACAATCCTAGTATGTAGAGAGGCATCTTCCAGTCTGTGCTCAGCCAGCGTAGGACTGTCCCCCCAAAAAGCCTTTGTATCTCCAGTGATGGGGCTTCCGTTGCATTTTCCTTGGCGGGCTAATCCCAAAGCCAATCCACATTATTGTTTGCACAGGTTCCCGGGTTGAAAGGCTACATTTTGCTTTGCCCAATTCCACTCTGGTCACCCTTACATCAGCCACTCCGCGGAGAGACTGTTTAGTGTGAGAGAGGCAGAGACTCCACCTCATCCCCAGCACATCGGGGGTTCACGCCAGTTTCCTTCCCCCTCCGCTCGCCTAGGTGTTCAGAGGAAGAGTGGCTAGCAAGACAGAGGGTGGAGAACACCAGGGCTCGCGCCCCAGGCTGGGCAAGTTTTTGGCTGCTCTTCTTTTTGCCCATGTTACCTTCCTGCCCGTGGCTGTGGTTTGTTTCAGCTCAGCCACCCCTGCTCCCATTTAGGGATATGGTCGATGGGTGAGGTTGTTGGTTCTTCTCATCTGCTCTCCTCACCTGTTAAACCAGGTGCCTCATCTGCCGGGGAGCAAGTCTTCAGAAGCGCTCAGCACCCAGCCCCTCTCATGGAGACCAAAGGAGGATTCCCCTTCTCACCCCCTCAAACACGGATGCTGAACATGTCTGAAAATCTGGCTCCACAAGTCCAATTGCGTGGGACTCAGAGGGAGCCATACAACTTCTCAGGTCGCTCTTCTGTAGACGATGCGTCACCACTTTCAAGGGTGAGCTCTCGGGACTTCCCAGGGTTAGGGGCTGTGTCTCCCTGTCAAGCCAGGACTCTCCCTTTTCCTGGCCAATAAAGTTCCTGTTTCTAGCCCTGCAAAATGCAGGTCTTATACCTGTCACTAGTGCAGGAAGAATCCTGTCCATCCTTGGGCAGGGTAGTTATTTGGACGCCTGGATCATTCCATACTTGGGGGAAGGAGGCAGCTTTTCTCCAGCCCGGGGAATTTAGAAACACTTAGCATCCATTTGAAGCTGCTTAGGGGTTGGCTAGACTGCAGCTGGGAGGGGCGACTCCCACTGCAGACAGACGGACTCCCACTAGCTCAGCTTGAGCTAGCGTGCTAAAAATAGCAGCAGGGATGTTGTGGCGCTGGCTTGGACTAGCCACCCAAGTCCAAGCCTGCCCAGCCCCTGCGTCCAAGCTCGGGTGGCTCTAACGTCCACACTGCTATTCTCAGCAGGCTAGCTCAAGCCGAGCTACTGCAAGCCTGTCTCTCCAGGCCGGGACTCACGCCCACCAGCGGCACTGTAGATTTACCTTTACGGGTTTCGAATGTAAGACTCAGCCCAGGAAGAGGCGGATTAGTGGGCAGAGTGCAGGGGAAACAAATCTTTTCTGGATCGAATCCTGATTCCTGAACAGGCTGTGTTCATTCCTTACACACCAAACCAGCCCGGGCTGCCTTTCAAGCTTCCTTAGACATGCAGCTCTGTTCAGTGACCCAAAGAAAGAGACCAGCTCCCACGATTGCCTGGTGTCGCAGGAGTAGGGCAACCACCTTTTCAAAAGGCAAAAGCAGGGCACATGCAGGAGCCCCATCCCCCTCCGTGGCCCTGCCCCGGCTCCTTTTCCCCTCAAGGCCCTGCTCTCTGGTCAGGCCAGAGGTCGGAGCCGGGCCATGGCAAGAGCTGCCCAGGGAGCCCAGGCTGCAGTGGGGAGTCCGGACCCGCCCTGGGTGGGGTGCCCAAGAGCAGCCCCAGCCCGTGTCCAGGGCATGCCGCCCAGGGCAGGGGGAGTGTCCTGGAGTCTGGGGCACCCCCAGCAGCCTGGGCTCCTTGGGTGGCTCTTACCATGGCCCAGCCTGGCCTGGCCAGGGACGGGGCCTTGGGGGAAGAGGTGAAGCAGGGGCAGGACCTTGTGGGGGTTGGGGGGGGGCTAAAGACCCCCACCAGGAAGTGGCTGGCCTACCCCTGAGCCTCAGGCAGGCATGGAGCGGTGCCACAGGGATTCCGGGACAAATACTGTCCTGGAGTCATTCAGCCTGGGACCGGCACTTGAACTCTGCATTTCAGGACAGTGCGGGACGGGTGGTCATCCTAAGGAGGAAGGAAGGATTTCAGGTTCAAGGCACAACGCAGAAGAAGCAATTGCAACAGCAACTGCTAACTTCTTCCAGCAGAAGACAGGAATTAGCAAGAATGTTGGTTCTGCACTTTCACCAGTAGGTGGCACTAGCAAGTTCTACACACTTCATGAAAATGGAAAGAATTTTAACACATCAGCAGTGCCTTGTGCCCCAAGCCATGAGTGCTGCGGTGTTTCATGTCCCGCAGCCTAGAGAATAAGAGTGGACCAGCTCAGGCAGCTTCATTTGTGTTTATCATCCGTGTCACTTCCTGCATCTCACCCACTAGCAGCCCAGAAGAGGAAGGTTTCAGTTCAATTAGAAAACTGCTGGGATTGGTCTTTTGTAGCCAAGTGTCATGGAAACCTCTCTATTCATAACACTACGCTAGGAGATTGGGGGCTGAAACAGGGATCTCCACCCCGAAGAGCAGGAGCTGTTACCACGTGCGCTGAAGGAGTAACGTTCCTGGCTAGTAGCCGGGGCAGACTTGTATGTGGGACAGCCACTAGCAGGGACCACAAGATACACACAGTTGGCTCTTAGGTTTTCTACAATCTTGTCTGTATGAAGTGGTGGTGTTGGGCCTAGCTGGAGCTAACTTGATGTCCCTTGGGGGGGAGTGCCAGGATAAAAATAATGTTAATAAACAACACAGAGGCAAGTTCCTCACCCATATCACTAATAACCCCATTTGATGTTAGAGCTGAGAGTGGTAAAGCTCTCTCTCTCTCTCTCTCTCTCTCTCTCTCTCACACACACACACATACACAGAGCACCAGTTCTCATTTACACATGCACACGGCCTGTTCTGCTGGCACAAGTCGAAACAAACTGAAATCTCACAAGTTTAAGAACAATCCTTCCCCTCCTACACAGGATATTCCCTGTCCAGCTTCCAAGCTGGAGGGTCCTGGCTCCCCCTACACAGCCAGCACCATGATGTAAAAATAGATCAGCAGCATTCTCCCTGCAGCGAGGAAATACCCCCACCTCCGCCCACGGTTGTCATGGAAGAGACCATTGTACCCCAGCCCCTTCCCAACATGCCCGGAGGCGCAGGCCTGCAGAGCCAGGATTCCTTCTGAGAGGCGAGAGGGGGAGCCTTGCCTTGCCGGCGCTTTGCCCGCCCCACTCTGCCTTGCCTCCAGAGTCGGTGGCCTGGGTTCTTCCAGTTCAGTACAATGAGCCGTTATTGGCGTGATAAGAGGGTGGACGTCAGGTGGAGGCACTGGACTGGGACTCAGGAGACTTGGATTCAATTGGCTCTGCCACAGCCTCCCTGTGTGACCTTGGGGAAGGTCCTTAAGCTTCCCATGCCTCAGCTCACCATCTATGACAAGGGATAACAATGCTGCCTCCCACCCTTTCTCTGTCTTGTCTGCTTAGGCCCCAGTTCAACAGGCTCTTACACACGTGTGCTTAAATTTCCTCCTGTGAGTCGGTGCAGGATTGGGGCCGTAGACTGTAAATTCTTTGGGGGCAGGGACTGTCCCGTATGATGCTTGTAAAGTATCTGGTTCAACAAGGCCTTGGTTTCTTTTGGTTCCGCGACATGTTGCTGTGACACAAATCACACATAATAATCGAGGTCTACGCGGGGGTTTCATGGATTCATACTGGCCAGAAAAGACCGTTACATTATCTAGCCGGCCCTCCTGTATAACCCAGGCCAGAGAATTTCACCCGCTTACTCCTGTAATGAGCCCAGTAATTGTTTGGCTAAAGCGTATCTCCCAGAAAGGCGTCCGGTCTTGATGGGAAGATTTCAAGAGCTGGAGAATCCAGCGCTCCCCACGGCAGTTTGTTCCAAGGCTCAGTGGCCCTCCCTGTTAAACAAGTAGGAACCCACTTCGGACCATTTGGGCTTCGGTTTTAAATCTTTTTTATTTATTGACAACATCTAAAGTGGGGGCCCAAACGTGCTGCTTTTCAGTCCCGGGAAATGCGAATTTCCTGGCTTCCATGGGCTTCAGCCACCCATTTTATTCCCATGCCATCCCTGCATGCGGGTCGCTATCCCTGGCGCCCGGCGCCCGCTCACAATGTCATGGATGCTCGGTGGAATTTCCTTTCCTTTGAGAACCATTTGGATGGCGGGGGGGGGGCGGTGATTCCCCCGGCCGTAGCAGTGGCAGAAACGGGCGTCTCAATAGAAATGTCAAACAGACAAAAAATTATTTGTTGATCGGGGAAAAAACAAACCCAACAACCCACACCCCAGAGCAAGGCGGCGGCTCCCATTGCATGCACAGCACTGCCAGAAATGCTAATCCACAGCTTTGGCATCGCTCAGCAGCACTGACTCAGGAGGCAGCCAAGGGGGGAATTGGAGGGATCCCTAAGAGGGGCTCAGGGGCTTCTTTACGGGGGACTTGTCTGGAAATGGCAGCCCTGATCTCTGACCCTCAGACAGGCTGGGGTAGAGAAGAGGTGCCCCTGTGTTTGGCACAGGGATGGAGAGCAAGGTTATTTGTATGGGACTCTCCCCCTGCAGAATGAATGGTATGTCTCTCAGGCAGGCAGCTAGCAGGCTGCTGGTACCCCAATGCATTGTGAGTGCAGTGCAGCTAGACAAGGAGATGTCTTAGGGACTTTACTTGGGTTTCCTACAGCTCCCTGGGCAGCAGCTGGCTTCTGCATTTCACCCCCTTATGGTTCAGCAGCAGGATCAGCCCCTCCATTTCTCCCCACTGCATTTGGTAAGTGTTGGGCTCTGGTTTGCCCTGGCTGGGGAGCTGCTGGGATTAAGG
Source organism: Platysternon megacephalum (assembly GCA_003942145.1). Classification (NCBI taxonomy): domain Eukaryota; kingdom Metazoa; phylum Chordata; order Testudines; family Platysternidae; genus Platysternon; species Platysternon megacephalum. The sequence goes on along the minus strand of QXTE01000016.1, from coordinate 15,434,697 downwards.
GAGAATGAGGAAGGGGAGGAGTATTGGGGGGTGGGATAGGCATTGTTCCAGGCTGTCATAGGGTGCCCCGGTCAATTTCACACACAGGGAAAGGAGGTCTTTGCACCATAAAGGGGCTTGTAGGCAGCATGCTGCCGGCTTGGGGAATAAAGGCAAAGGAGGATGAAGAAACAGAGGGAGATAGATGTCAGGACATGGCTGACTCCAGATGGATGGTGGCGGGGTTGGGGGTAGGACATGTGTTTGAAATGCAGGGAAATCAAACTTTCCAGTGGGTTAAAATCACAGAGGGCTGATGATGCTTCCATCTTTGTGAGTATGTAGGACTGATGCCCAGATGCTACGTTCACCCAGGGGTTACAAATACCCCGGACCCAGGGAGAGGTAATTAATAATTGTCAGGGAGTAAGGGGTCACAAATGCAAAACTGCTCCAGGGAAACGGCTGGTATTTCTTGTCATCGCTAATCAGCAGCGACGAGTGTTGGACAGACCCAGGGCATGCCAGCGTAATGGCTGGGAGTTTTCTGTTTGGTAGCTGAATAGTCCCTGGTTTCTGGTGTCTGTGCTGCTGGTTTTGTGATTATTACACCTGGCTTGAAAAGCGGCTCCAGAAGTGTGGTCACAGCTTGCAGTTGTAATGAGTCCTAGCAAGTCTCGCCTTTAACAGCAGGTCAGGACGTGAGGATGAGTTAAACTGGGATATCTGGTGTCAGGGAGCTGAGAACAGGCTGAGTGATTCCTTTCGACACACAAATATACTGTGTATGATTAAAAAGAATTACAAATAAGCAACTAACCCCCCCAAACACTAAACATTCACTCCAGATCCCTATCACCCCAACACCCCATCTCTATCACCCAAGATACCTACAACTCCCACCCATGGTCCCTATGCCCCCCCCAGTCCTAGTTCCTCATTACCCCAGAAATCACACCCTATCACCCAAGGCCTGATATTTCCCGCCCATGAACCTCATATCCATCCTATCCTAGTTCCCTATCATCCCAAAAACCACACCTCTGTCACCAAAGGCCCCATGATTCCCAACTCTGGTCCCCATCACCCCCAAACCCACACCCCTATCACCCAAGGCCCCATCCCAAATTCCCATACTCACCCCATCCTTGTTCCCCATCACCCTCATCACCCAAGGGTCCATGACTTCCACACTAGGTCCCCCTCACCTTACCCCCACTACAGGTCACCATGCCCACCCTCTACTAGCTCCCCATCACCCCCATACCTCTATTGCCCCCATGACTCCCATCCCCAGTGTCCTCACCCCAGGTCCACCCTAGCCTTTCTGTCCCAGGCTTCCAGAAGGAAAACAGATTTCAACAGTTGTGGGAACAGAAATGGCTCCAGCAGTGCTGAGCTGTGTGTTGTGATGAGAGCTTGAATTCAGGGGGCTTTCTGGGCACCCCCAGATCTCCTAGCTAAAAAGCAGCACCAGGGTATGTGGTTCCTGTAGCTACGCCCTGCCCATTGGTAAATGACACGAGCATTCCTGGCTTCTTGCCTTTCCTCACAGGCGCTCTGGGAACTGCGTGTGGCGGATGAGGCTACACAGAAATGATAGTTCCCTTTCCAAATGCTCATGGTTTCACCAGGGCAACGGCCTCTCTGCTGCCCTTGCCACTTGATTTTATCGGGTTTGCCCTGGAATACCCTGGCTCCAAGCCCCTGGCACCCAGGCCCAGCCTGTGCCCTCTGACTACATGGAAATCTTCCAGACAGGAAGGCAAAGTGAAGAGGTCCAGTGTGTGGGGTTCCCCTTGGGGGAGGTGGGTGCCTTGTCCCCTCTCATCCCCCAAGGAGTGGGCAGGAGGTGTGACCGTATGAACCTAGTGTGGCTCTGGGGGCACAGAGCTGGGATATTCACGCAGCTGCCCAGAGCCCCTGCATTGCTTCCCAGGACCTGCCTTCCCCTGCTAGCGCTGCTCCCCTTGGCTGCCCCGAACCCTCCAGCGCAGAGGGGGAAATGCTTAGTGTAATACCGATGGGGCCAGCCTGACCTTACATGTGGACATGCCCGGAGGTTTCCGGGGGTTCGTGTGATACTAGATGGAGAATGGCCATGCCCCACGGCTCTGCCCCACAGCTCTGCCCTGCGCCACCTCCCCCAGCCACCGAGCTCCAAATATAAGGAAGGGCCTTTCAGAGAGCTGGGGGTGGGGTGGGGATTGCTCTTAGGCTCAGCCCCTCCCTTGCTTGCCAATCGAAAAGTTTCATGATTTCCGCGTCCCCTGCTGGATTTTCCAAAGGCCACGTTCTGGCCACGGTTTGGAGCTGAAGGACACGCTGATATGCAGGAATCGCTTCCACCAGCCGCTGAAATGCAGCTATCACTGGGGTGGAGTGCGGCAGCTGTTGAACAGCAGTCTAGGTCAGGAAGGGGCGAAGAAACCCAGGCGGGCTTGGTATAAACGACGGGAGTGATGCAGAGGAAGAGGTGGGGTCATCACTCCACCCAGCAGGAAGACTCACGTATCGCTGGTGCTATTTCTGCAGCCATAAAAGCCCTGTCTCCCCCCAGTGAGGCCGGCTGATAAACTGGGAGCCAGAGCTGCCCGTAAATGCAAGTGGCCCACGCAGCCCTACGGTCTTGCTCTGCTGCTAACCGCGCTCTGAGGTCTCGCACTTGCCGATGTCGCTGGAGGCAGACGGCGAAAGGTGCGTGCGGCAGAGGGATAAGGAGGGTGCGGAGAAGCCTGGTGGGACTCTGGGGGCAGGAGCAGGAGAGGGGAGGCTGAGGAGGATGTGAGGTGGCAGCAGCAGTCTGAGCTGTTTTCCTCACACCCCTGCCTTTAACTTCACAGCCTCCTGCTATGTGCCAGGGCAGCCACTGAATGAGAGAAGGGGGGGGGCCTCGAGGTGTCTTGTCGCAGTGCTCAGGACTGTTCCGAACTAAGACCCGTCCACTGGCGATGGAATTCAAAGCTCAGCTGTTCAGGCGCATTTCCTCCTTGGTTGGTAGCTTTCCCAAGCCCCGATGGGCCAGATGCTGCTGTCAGTTACGCTGGCTCTATGCCAGTGTCACAGGGCAGTTTGGCCCTTAATTTCAGCTCTCCCACGAGCATGCAAAACGCTGCTAACTTGGAGCCACTTACACGCCCTTGGAATTGGGCCCTGTGACTCTGTCTGGGCTGAGGCTGGGACATTAGCTGGAGAGGGACAGACCGGGTGCCCCTGAAAAGGGCAGCAGTGTAATGTTTGTGGGAGGGCGAGGTCTCTGATCGCTCCGGGAGAGGAGCCCAGAATCTGGACCCACTGTGTGACCACAGCCAATATGCCCGGGAAGAGCCATTCGGAACTGATGAGTCACCTAGTGCTCGGGTCCCACCAGCAAACAGCATGGGCGGGAGCAGGGGAGTGTGGAAATAATAGAGAAGAGGATGGGAGGCCGTGACGGGACACACCCAGTTCGCTGCCGTACGCTTGACGTTCGATTGCTGCTGAAATTCTCCTGCCAGGACTAAACTCGTAAAAAATACTAGCTGCTTCTGAGGAGCTCCAAGCTAGGATCCAAGCGTCCTGATTCCCCGGCTCTGCCCTCTAAAGCCCAGCGCCTCCTGGAGCACCTTGATCTAGTCTGCCTTGGTCCCCTGACAGGTGCCTTCTTTGGGTCCTGGCTTTGTTTAATCAATGGCTTGGGTCCCAAAATGCGCAAGTGCTGCCTCTGAGCCAGGAAGCTGCAATCATGGTCCCAATCCCATACACACGCTGGCTTTATCCTCTTCTCGGGGGGTTCTGCTGGGTCGACGGAGCCTTGCCGAATAGCAGGGTAGGCTCTGTAATATCTGCCTGGAGGGGATGGCTCATGTGTCAGGGAATCCCGGAGATGCTCACAGCCTTTGAGGGGGAGGAAACAGCTGGAGGCTCAGACAGGCCTGGGCAGGCGGGTCATTCCCTCCCGTGGGGAGTGAGACACAAGTGTAAGACCTTGGAAAATTTCCACCCTCCTTCCTGGAAGGGAAGCGGTCACATTGCACAGGAGAGAATCTGCTGAGTGCAAAGGGCCCAGGAAGGGGAGTGATGACAAACAGCAGCATGCTCTGCTTCTGATGAGAGACTCCCAGGGGAGTCCCTGAGACACCAGCTGTAGGCACCTGGCCCAGGAAGCCATCCACTGGCTCCATTCCCCAAAGGAATTAGCTGGGTGTTTGCATCTGTTCAGCCACAGAGGCAAATTGAGTCGCGTCCCCTCTGACGTCTGGGGGTGTTATTTCCTGGCGGGTGTTTGTGACTCTGAATGGAGGTTCTGAGGAGGCTGGCACCAGGCGAGAGAGGGGATTGGTTACTGGGTTGGGAGTAGCAGAGGTGGAAGAGGAAGGGATTGGCTGTGAGGGGAGGCCTGGGAAGGAAGTGGTTGCTTATTGGATGGGAAGGGGTTGGTTCTATGTGGGAGGAACAGGGAGGCTGGTTCTTTGGGGGCTGGGGAGGAGGCGTGTCTCTGGGAGGTGGAGCCAGAGGTGAGAGGTTAAGTGACTTGCCCAAGGTCCCACAGGGAGTCTGTGGCTGAGTCAGAAGCAGACCCTGATGCCCAGGCCTGTGCGCTAACTGGAGACACCTCTCCTGGTGCACCCTGGTCCTGCCTCCCTTGTCTCAGATCACCAGACTCAAGCGCAGGAGACACGCGGCTGAGAGGAATTCATCAGTGGCGCCTCTCTGTGTCACCCTCACGGCTTCATGCTGCGGCGTAGTAACTGTCCTAGCCAAGGACAGCCAGCCAGAGCCCTCTCCAGAGCTCATGGTGCTGCTCCTCAACCAGCCAGAGGGGGCTCCTGTGAGCATCACTGGGCAGCTGTCTCTTGCAGGTGGGTGGGGGGCCTGCTACCTTTGTAGGCAGCTCTCTGCATTTATTGCAAAATCCGTGCACTCAAAACAGGTCCCCGCTTGCCTGAGTTGCAGCCCAAAAGCCAGCTCCCTGCCCTATAGATCAGTGGTTCTCAACAAGGGGTCCGGGGCCCCACGGGGGGCCCTGAGCAGGTTTCAGGGGGGCCACCAAGCAGGGCCAGCGTTAGACTTGCTGGGGCGCAGGGCAGAAAGCTGAAGCCTGACCACATGGGGCTGAAGCCCGGGGCCCTGAGCCCCACCACCCGGGGCTGAAGTCAAAGCCTGAGCGATGTAGTTTCACGGGAGCCCGGCTTGCTGCCCCCTAACGCCAGCCCTGGCTTTTATATGCAGAGACCCAGTTATTGTGGCACAGGTGGGCCGTGGAGTTTTTATAGCATGTTAGGGGGCCTCAGAAAGAAACCGGTTGAGAACCTCTGCTATAGATGACTCTAGCTCCACTGCGGGCCTAGGCAGGGAACCTGTCAGGGTGACCAGACAGCAAGTGTGAAAAATCAGGACAGGAGGTGGGGGGTAATAGGCACCTATACAAGAAAAAGCCCCAAATATCGGGACTGTCCCTATAAAATCAGGACATCTGGTCACGCTAGGAACCTGCCTCCTTTTGACCTTTGTTCTTTCCGGGAGCAATGTCTTTCCCAGCCCTAACTCCCCTTGGTTTCAAATCCCTCAGGACCTTTGTGGATCTGGGCCGCCCGGCCAGCCTCGCTGGGCGGAGAGGAAGTGGCAGCTAGTGCAGGGAAGCCTGGCAGTAAATCCAGGGGTTGTGCTGCGCGTTGGCCAGTCGGAGCCTGGCTTTGAGTCCCAGCCGAGGGGCGCGACCCCCCAGGCTGTTTGCTGCTAACGGGCTGTTGGAGGAGACGCAGGTGTGATTCTTGGTGCCAGGCTGGCAGGGCCCTGGGGGGCTGCAGAAGGCCGCAGTTACTGTGTGTTGGAGGGAGGGATGGGCCGCCTGTGGAGGGGGCTGTTTAAGGAGCAATGCTGACGGGGGCTGGCCTGTGCAGCTAGCAGCGGGTGGTGGGGGGTGACCCTGGACAATGGCGGGGGGAGGAAAGCCAGGGCCTGGTGGGAGTGGGAGATCCTTGGACCTGGAACCTCCCCTTCACCGATCCTCAAAGTGACCCAGGCCCATGCAGCCTAGAGTTGAGTCCATTCGTTAGCTGCTGCGTTCGGTTCCCGAGCTCCCCTCCTGGCAGCAGCCCTGAGCGGAGATGGAGAGTCAGGGCCAGGCTGGCGGTGGGGACGCCAGGCATCGTGAGCAGACCACAGCCCTCTCGCAGGGCAGGAGGGCTTGGCTGGAGATGTAATCCACTGGCCGCGCTCTGACACAGTGCTGTCCCTGACGGGGATGGGGCAGCAGTCGAGCCAGCGGAGTCTCAGGGAGCGGAATCTGTTGAGAATAAAATCAGGCCACAAAACCAGCTCCAAGCATCTGAGCTAAAAGGACTGTGGCAACCAGATCAAAGGGGTGTCAAGATCAAAGCCGGGGAGTGCGGCCTAGTAGGAGGAACTGGAGGTGGGGAGGGCGGGCACCAGAGCCCTGTGTGACTGGAAGGGAAGGGGGTCTCATGACTGAAGCCCTGGCTTCGAGTCTTCTCGTGACTCTGCCATAGACTTCCTCTGTGGCCATGACCGAGAGGCCCTGAGGGCTGTATTGCGTAGGAGACGCTGGCTGGAGGAGTTTGACACCCAGACGCTGCGTTCAGGATTTCTGGAGCCCTTGTGCCAGCGTGGCATTCCCCGCTCAGCCCTGCGGGATGTGTGCTCCTCAGCCCGGCATACGGCGGCCAGCGGGGTCTGAACCGCGCCGAGTCTGGGACTGTGGCACCAGCTTCTGGGGTTTCCCCCAAACATTTCCTAGCTCTCCAGTGCTCAGGCAAGGGCTGCTGGGCACAGGCTCCAGGACTGAGCCCTGCAGGCTAAAGGAAAGCGGCAGTCTCCAGCCGTGAGCCACACCCAAGGGCACTCAGCCTTCTCCAGAAGCTGAAGAGCTGCTTTGGCAGGAAGGGAGCCTGCAGCCAGTCAAGACCGAAGCAGATTTAGAACATGAAAATGTGGGTGACACGTGTATTACATAAAAGAATAGTTTGTGCAGTCATCAAAGCAGCTAATAAAGGTTACAGTAGGAGCTGTGTTATTTAGGGCTAAACCACCATAATTACCTGCTATTAGATCAGCTGCCTTGCAACTGAGACACTTCATAGGAGAAGTTTCTATTTACCTTCAGGGGCTATCAGAGCAAATCTAGATTTCACCTGTGTGTGTGTGTCACACTGTCTGAGTGTGTGGAGGGGTCTCACATCTCTGTGTGTGTCTGTGTCTGTCTCTCTCTGTCTCCCACCCCCCATTATCTAGGGAAAGAATCCAAGGGCAGTAATGAAAGTTGACAGCAAACAAAAATTACCCAAGAAGCATGTAATAGTGATTCTCAATCCAGACAAGGGGCAAACTCGTCCCTGCTGCCAGCCATCGAGGTCAGTGGGAGCTGTAGCTGGTTACCCTCAGCTGACTTTGGGCCTCGGGGCTCATTACTGTGATTGTAAAAAGAACGAGGAGTCCTTGTGGCACCTTAGAGACTAACACATTTATTTGGGCATAAGCTTTTGTGGGCTAAAGCCCACTTCATCAGATGCATGCAGTGGAAAATACAGTAGGAAGATATATATATATATATATATACAGAGAAAAAATGGGTGTTGCCATACCAACTCTAATGAGACTAATTGATTAAAGTACTCCTCATTCTTTTTGCTGATACAGACTAACACGGCTACCACTCTGATACTGTGATTGTGTAGATCTCTTAGGCGATCAGCAAGCAGGAGAGAGAGAGGAGAAGTGAAGGGGAAGAGAGAGGGAGGGAGTGGGAGAGGTCCAGCTGTGAGGGAAGAGAGCAAAGGGGCTGAGTCTGACATCTCATCTACCCTATGCTAGTGGGAGAACTTGGGACAGGTTGGGAGAACTTGGGACCCTAAACAGGTGTGTTCAGGTCACACCCCTACGTGAGGCACTGGAGATGGGCAGCCATGGCTCCCTGGATATATTCATTCCCTATGTGTAATGTTATTCTGCACTGTTAAACAATCGCTGTGTTCCACCCCAGAAGTGACTGCATTTCAGAGACACGAGAAGCAATTTTCTGTATCTACAGCATACTATTTAGAAAGTGCTTTGGGCTCCTTCAGGACTGGACGGTGCTATAGAAATGTGAGTTTCTATTCTATAGAGGGGAGAACTTTTATAAAGTTCCCATCTCCTCTCTAACATCCATCCATCCCCATCAGCGGGCCAGTGGGCGGTCCAGATACTGCAGAGGCTTTCGGAGTGCATCTAAGGGATGGTGGCACATGAACAGGACACTTGGTGTCAGCTTGCTCAGCTCTTAAAGGCTGGTCTGTGAGTGCACGTCCTATGGGGGAGGGAGCCAGAGGCTGACGCCTGTTTGGGGACTGTGGCTTATGGATAAATGCCACCTCTGAGGTACAACCCCGCCCCCCAGCTACTTCAAAAAAGGGACCATTCTGGAAAGCCTGGACAGGTGGCAAACCTAATGAACACAACAGCTGGAGAGAACGCAGGCCCCGTGCAGCTATTAGGAGACATGGGATTTCCTGGGGCTCCATGATCTTCCTCGGTGCAGTAGAAGGGAAGTGACACGTGAAAGCACACGCCCACTGTGTGCACGTGCACATGCCCCACTGTTTAACTCAGGAAGGGGTTTCTGCCTGGCAGAAGACGTGTCCCATGCCCTGAGGCAGTGGGGGGCTGGAAGTCACCCCAGAGATCTGCTAGGCTGCACCCCCTTTCCGTGCCTCATTATAGCAAAAGCCAGGCTGTGGAGAAGAGATGCCAAGAGGGATTTGGCCCTGGGGGAGCAGGGCGGGCTGGCTAGAAGTAGGGGGCCCTCTGGGGCTGCATGCAAATACAGTTGCTCTAGGTGTATTCGCCCCCAGCCAAAAACCTGCCAGGGGCCTATTTTTTCTAGGAACGATGCCTCAGGCAAGGCCTATGTAGCTCAGAAAGGATGAGATTTAACGTTTGCTCCCAGTCCCTGTTTCTCTGCTGCTTCCTGACCCAAGAGAGTCAAACCCAGATCCTCAGCTGGTGTAAATCAGCGAAGCTCCTTTGAAGTCAGTCGACCTACAACCATTTATACCAGCTGAGGAACTGGCCCTAAAGCTGGGGAGTTAAATGATTGGCTGAGGCCCAGGCCCAGTCAGATTGCAGGAATTCCACTGCCCGCTCTTGAGCCTTTGTTGCTGAATGATTGGGGTAGTTGCACTGGGCTGGGATTTTTGAAAAGGGATAAAGGAGGAACCCAACTCTGCAAAATCCCAACCTGAGATCTGGGGGCCCCTCCCCACCGGAGGTTAACAACCCAGCAAGAACCAAGGGAGCCATTTTCAAGCCGTGGCTGGCAAGGAAGGATGAGAAGGAGACACCAGTTGCCCCACAGGAATTATTAAACATAAATCCCCACCCGCAGCCCACTCACGTCTTGTCATCGGCGCACCGGGAACAATGGAATCTTTTCCGCTGTGGAAGGAGAGGAGGTTGGAAAGACGGCCTGTGTGCTCAAATGGAGAAGGGTATTAGAGATTGCAAAATTTGCTCTAAATTGGCACCGCCGCCTTCTGGGTCTCCCTGCCCCGACCATCTCCTCAGTGGGTGTAAATCAGCACAGTTCAGGGCCAAGACCTGCTGAGGATGTAGCCTGTTGTTTTGTAGGGTATGAAGTGCACTCAGATGTGACTGCAGTACGGGCAGACAGACCCGCGCTAGCTTTGCCTACCATTGTACGGCTAAAAATAGCTGTGCAGATGCAGCAGTGCAGGCTTCAACATGTATTGTCAAGCCCCCCGGGGACCTACTTGCATTGCTGAAGCCTGCTACACTGCTATTCTTAGCCATGCTAGCATGGGTAAAGCTAGCGCAGGTGTGGGCTACCTGAGCTCCCATCACACCTTGGATGTTATGTAGGTCTACACAGAGTTTACAGTCTAANTAAATCAGCACAGTTCAGGGCCAAGACCTGCTGAGGATGTAGCCTGTTGTTTTGTAGGGTATGAAGTGCACTCAGGTGTGACTGCAGTACGGGCAGACAGACCCGCGCTAGCTTTGCCTACCATTGTGCGGCTAAAAATAGCTGTGCAGATGCAGCAGTGCAGGCTTCAACATGGATTGTCAAGCCCCCCGGGGACCTACTTGCATTGCTGAAGCCTGCTACACTGCTATTCTTAGCCATGCTAGCATGGGTAAAGCTAGCGCAGGTGTGGGCTACCTGAGCTCCCATCACATCTTGGATGTTATGTAGGTCTACACAGAGTTTACAGTTTAACATTTGTACATGCACATATGCAGGGTGGTATTCATGGGTGTCGGCATGTCCTTGTGGAAGTGCCAGCATACACGTGTGTGTGTGCATACCTGTATTTGTGTGTGTGTGCTCGTTTTTGTGTGTGTGGAGTGTTATGTTGCATTGCGCAAGCATGTGTTTGTGTGCATGTGTTTTCATGTGTGCTTGTTTAAATGTTGCTTGTGTTTGTACGCCTCTTTGTTTTGCACGGGTGTGCATGTGTTACTATGCAGACACACTTTGCATGTGCACATGTTGAGGTTTAGGGTGTGTATATTTGTGTGTGTAAATATACACCGGACGCTCGCTAGAACGCGGGATTTGGGATCCATGCGCGGTACCGCGTTAACGCGGGGACCGCATCATAGCAGGGACCGCGTTCAAATGAATTGCAATTAAAGTAATTCAATTTGGGATCCATGGTCGCGACCGCGTTATATGCGAATTCGCGCTATATAGACGCGCGTTCTAGCGAGGATCGGGTGTATCTAAGTTTTTGTGCAGTAGGGGTGTGTGCATATTAATAGATGTGAACATCTGAGTGTTTTAGCTGTGTGTGTATCTTTGTGTGTGTATAGACCCAAGTGTTTGGCTGTGAATGCCTATATATGTGTGTGTGTGTGTGTATGTGCGTGTGTGTTTGCGTGTGTGTGTGTGTATGTCTGTGTGCTTGTGTGTGTGTGTTTGCGTGTGTGTGTGTGTATGTCTGTGTGTGTGTGTGTGTGTGTTTGCATGTGTGTGTGTGTATGCGTGAGGGGTTATCATCTTGTTCTTTGCTCTAAATATCCATATGCTGTGTTCAGCATGGAGTGCCCTGTGCGGAGCGTCCAGGGACAGCTGCCCAGGCTGCCTTCGCTCAGGAAACGCTCAGGTGTGGCCGTTACCTCTCCCTCCTCACCCCCTTGCAACACCCGCACAGAGCTTTTTGTGCGTGCAATCCGGCAGAGTCATTTGCAGGGCTTAATAATCTCTCATTTCCCCACAATAAACTGTAATTCCCCGAATACTGCTGGTGACTTCTCTCGGTGCTCCCAGAGGGTGATGGCAGTGGTGGATCCGATTAGCATGCAGGTTGGCAGGCAGGAGCGTTGCTGGAATGGCTAGCATGGAGCAATATGAGCAGCTGGCAATTGCAGAGTTGTCGCTATGGAGCGTTTGCTGGGACTGTGTCCAGTCTATGTTTAAATGTCCCAAGTGATGCGGCTGTGGCTCCTTTTCTTGAGATGACGTCACACCCACCAAGATCTCACTGCCAGGGTGGTTTTCCTGATATTCAGCCTAGACTCTATCATTCCAAAGGGAATCTTGTCTTCGTGGCAATCCCATCGTCTCTGGAAACGCTGTACCTGGTGTGGTTACCTGTAGCACCTTCAGTAACGAGAACTGAGAGATATTAGCAGAAAATCGATTCCCTCTCTAGATTTCCAGTTTATTTCCTTTGGACATTTAGCAGCACTTTGTGGCTCTGTTTCTCTAGCATAGTTAAGGCAAGACCAAGGGTCGTGGTGGATTCTCCATCAGTGACAATTGTTAAATCAAGACTGGATGTTTTTCTAAAAGATTCACTCTGGGAATTATTCTGGGGCAGTTCTCTGGCCTGTGTTGTACAGGAGTCAAGTTAGAGGATCACAATGGTTCTTCCTGGGCTTGGAATCCATGAACCTTCCCATAATAAGTAAAGTTTCTAGTTTACTGATTTCCCAAAGCACTGAGCCCTCAGTAGCTTCCATGACAATTAGCAGTGTCCTGCAGCAGGTCAGTCGGGACACTGGTGGGGATGGGCCAGGGCAGTACACCCAGGTTGGTGACATCCATTGACTTCAGTGGGAGTTACTCATCTCTCGAAGGAGAGTCAGGAACAGACCCAGGACTTTGGTTGTTCCAAAGAGGAGCCTCTGCTCAGGTTTTACTCTGAGCCCAGTGCATGCTGGGAGTTTTGTCAGTGCTGTGAGGTTACCCAGGCTGTGCAGACATGACCGATAACGCTCACGCTTGAACCTCCCTGTGAAGTCAGTGCTTTAGTATGAGGTGCTCCCGATGTCAGGAGACGCTGCCTTTGGGCAGCTCACATAAAGCATAGTTTTCAATTTCCCCATCTGTAAAATGAGAGTAGCATGTATCTGTGTGCCCATTATGAGGCCCTGTTTTCAGTTGCTTATAACTTTGCCAAACTTTACCCATTCAGGCTGAAATTCCCCCTGCTAGTTATCTGCCTCTGGTTGAGTTTTGTTGGAAATTTTCAGCAAAAATAGCTTAGCAACTTCCGAGAATGAGCTTAGGGAAAAATACGTTGTTTGGCCCATGTTAAAATTCTTCCAACCACGTTATTGAGAAGCTCTAGTAGGGGCTTGGCATTGGGACAGGGGGTGGGGGTTGGGGGCAGGTGGGAAAGGTCACCTGGTGTCAGGGATGTGACTTTCGCTGTTCCTGTAAAAAACTACCCATATTTGGCCACGTTATAAACCTTTGAAAAAATCAGTTTGAACATGCTCAGTAGAGACTTGTTAGCAAGGCCGTCATTACCCAAACGCAAAGTACGCAGCTGCGTAGGGCACCAGGGAATTTGGAGCACCACATTTCCTGGTGCCCTGCACAGCCGCGTGCTGCTCCAGCCCCCGCCCCGCCTCCACCCCGCCCCTTCCCCTTCCCCGCCCCGCCTCTTCCCACTCCTGCTCTGCCCCAGCCCCGCCTCTTCCCACCCCTGCTCCGCCCCAGCCCGCCTCTTCCCACCCCTGCTCCGCCCCAGCCCCGCCTCTTCCCACCCCAGCCCCGCCCCAGCCCCGCCTCTTCCCACCCCAGCCCACCCCTTCCCCGCCCCAGCCCTGCCTCTTCCCACCCCTGCTCCACCTCAGCCCTCCCCTTCCCCACCCCAGCCCCGCCTCTTCCCACCCCTGCTCCGCCCCAGCCCGCCTCTTCCCACCCCTGCTCCGCCCCAGCCCGCCTCTTCCCACCCCTGCTCCGCCCCAGCCCGCCTCTTCCCACCCCTGCTCCGCCCCAGCCCGCCCCTTCCCTGCCCCAGCCCCGCCTCTTCCCACCCCTGCTCCACCCCAGCCCTGCCCCTGCTGAGGACTGCAGCAGGGCTGGACCTGCACTCACTGGCGGTGGGAAGTGCAGCAGCCTGGCCCCAGCCGCGCTGCCAGTGAGTGCTGGTGGGTGGTTTCCCCCCCCCCGTCCCCCAAGCCAGCCCCACCCCACCCCACGGAGGCCTGGGGTCAGCCCCCCCCCCCACGCGGAGGCCTGCCCCCCCTTCAAGGGGGGCGGGGCTGCGTAGGGCCCCAGAATAGCTAGGGATGGCCCTGCTTGTTAGAGTCTGGCTGCTAAATTCTCTGAAGATCCCAGCTGCACCAGGCCAGGGCTGCAGGGGCTAAAAAGGATTTTGCTTGCAGTTGCTGCTTCTGGCTTCTCCAGGCCAGTGTGGGGACAGGCACAGAAACGGAGAGCAGGGCGACTGTCTCTCCTGGGCTCGTGATGCCCTCTGTGTTGGCATCCAGGAAGCCTGGAGGAGGAAACAGCCCGACACAAATGCAGATGGGACAAGAGCTAGACCTAGAGATTGGGGGAGGGAATAGATCGGGACAAGGATGGGGAGACAGGAGCTGGAGAGGAGACTGGGATTGGCTGGGCAAGGAGACTGGGGAGGGATGAGTCGGGTTCAGAGGAGACTTAGACAAGGAGCCAGGGAAGTGAGGGAGAGACAGGACGGGCACAGGGACAGCTTGGAGGGAGTGGGGCAGAAGGTTTCTTGGGGTTTCAGATTGGGAGGAACAGAGGCAAAAGGGTCTGTGACCACTAGACACATTCCTCTCTTGAGCCTGAAATGGAACCCAGCACTCCCGAGTCTCACCATTCCTCTGCTCTCAGCAAATCTCTGTGAAGCCCACTGGCAAAGAATGTGTTGTGGCAGGTCTGCTTAGAGGATGACTCCGTTAGCACGGGTGGCATAGGAATGGTTGGTGGCATGGGGCGAAAGGATGCTGTCATGGTTAAGGCAGTTGAATGCTGCCCTGGATTCTCTCTCTGCCTCGGCCACAGAGTTACTGCAGCTAAGGTCAGTCAGAGCTGTGCTTTATAAACAGCTATAGAAGGCGAAGGACTGCGAAAAAAATCAGGCTTAGCTACCTCAATCTAGGCACCCAAAAGCAGGGGTCATTAATCTCTGAGCCTCAGCTTCCCATCTGTGAAATGGGGATAATACCCTTGCTCAGCCCCACAGAAAAGCCCATGAGGAGCTTAATGAGTCTGTATTCAGAGCAGGGTTTGAATAGTGGGCAGTAAATGAGGCCTGGGCCACACACTGACCAATTAGGATCAAACAAAATATTAACCAGCTGTCGTCCTCCCTGTGCACTGAGTGAGAAAATGAGAAAAGCTCTGTGGAAAAACTAGTATGTGCCCATGTAACTAAGGTGTGTATTATAATGCATATGTAATGCCGACAGATTGAACCGGGGACCTCTGGAGCTTAATGCATGAGTCTCTACCGCATGAACTAAAAGCCAACTGGCTCTTAGCTAAGGCTGTCGAGCAGACTCATTTCATCTCTCTCTTTAAGTGGTCTTGGTGCCAGAACATCACACCCAGGAGGTGTGTGGGTTACACATAGGCACAAGGAGGCTTAATTGACTTTGCAGCCATCATGTTCTTTTAAAGTCGTTTTTTGTTTCTAACTATTATGAAAATGGAGGGCAGAGCCTTTTCCTCTCAAGGTCACCAGTTTGATCCCACACAGCAACACCGGGAAAGGTTGTCTGTTGCTAGGGAGATGAGCCTGGTATCTCTACTTTGGTAGATAGAGAGATTGCCTCATTAAAGAGCAAGTCCCAACTCATTCTAGCACTTTTTCCGTTTGTCCTTGAAATTCTCGGAGAAGCTGAAAGAGTTAGAGGTCAGAGAATGCATAAGCCAGTGTCGTTACCCTAAAGCATTTCAATCTGTGGTGCATGGGCCCCCGGGAGTCTGCAGACTGTCTAGGGGTCTGCGAAAGGTGGTTGTTACCGTAGAACACTTTCTCCCTGTGGTCCGTGGATCCCTGGGGGTCCGCAGACTATATCTAAGGTTTCCAAAGGGGTCCACACCTCTGGTCGAAATGTTTTAGGGATCTACAAATGAAAAAAGATTGAAAACAACCGCCCTGGAGCAGAACTTGGTCTGATTGTGTTTTGACCACTTCAAGCAAAAGCGACAGTTTATAAAAAACAAACCCAAATCCTGTCTGGAGTGGCAGAAGTTTGAAATTGGCCGGCTTTCACGTAGGCACTGAAAACGCTGGGGCTGAACTTTGCTATCCTCACACAGCCGGTGACTCACAGGACAATATTACATTGTTCATTTATCTGACTAGCCTCAATGTGCAGCCCACAGATCTCAGCAGAAATCTCTCTCTCTCCTTGGGCTTCAGGGAACGTGGGCTGCAGATTGAGCTCATTAGAGTCTCCCGTTTTAAGCGGCTTCATTCTGACTGTTTGTGTTGGACTGAAGTTTGAATACAAACCTTTAACTGCCCCCCCACCCAATTGTATCCCTTGTGCGAGTGAGATAGACTGCACGATGCTTCTCTGACTAAGGGGAGCTGTTACATTCAGTCTAGATAAATGGCTCTCACCTTTCCAGACTGCTGTACCCCTTTCAGGAGGCTGATTTGTCTTGCGTAACCCCAAGTTTCACCTCATTTAAAAACTACTTGCTTACAAAATCATACATAAAAATACAAAAGTGGCACAGCCACACTATTACTGAACAATTGCTGACTTTTGCAGTTTTACCATATAATTATAATATAAATCAACTGGAATATAAATATTGTACTTACATTGCAGTGTACAGTATATGGAGCAGTATAAACAAGTCCTTGTCTGTATGAAATTTTAGTTTGTACTGACTTCGCTAGGGCTTTTTATGTAGCCTGTTGTAAAACTAGGCAAATCTCTAGATGAGTTGATGTACCCTCTAGAAGACCCCTGTGTACCCCTAGGGGTCCGCGTACCCCTGGTTGAGAACCACTGGTCTCATGATTACATGAGACTCTCAGCTTTCATTTAAAAAACGAGGACATTTCTAGCCCTCATGGTTGCAGAGAAAACCCTGATAATGTAAACCCAGCTTTCTTCCACTCCAGTGAGAGCCCGAACCCCCAGGCCAGAGTCTTTCTCACGCTCGCCTTCTGGCCCAAGGCCTAGTCAAGTAGTTTATACAAAGGGGAACAGCTTCAACAGGAAAGCCTGAGAGAGCCCCCCACCCACCCCAGCATAGCCAATAGCCTGGCATTTAGGGCAGTCATGGGGGATGTAAGAGCCTTGGGTTTAAGTCCCTGCTCCTGAGCTGCAATTGAAACTTGCCTCTCCCACACCCGGGTGAGTGCCCTAACAGCTGGGCTACTGGGTGTGAAGGCAGCCGCAGCCCTGTCTCCTGGAGCTGTGAGAATCTAGCCTTTCCTGTCCTTTTATTTTAAAAAAAAAAAAAAAAGGTTTAAAATGCCCCAAAATGAAACATTTCGGGCCGAACGAACACAGTTTTTCTGGCTTTTTTGATTTGTCAAAAAACCTGAAAACTGCTAGTTTTGGTTCGACCCGAAACTGGAAAAAACTTTCCTGATTTTTTTCGGAACTTCCAGCAACCTGAAAACTCAGTTTCTCGCTCAGCTCTGCACAAGTCCATACTTGTGGACAAGTCACATGACCTGTCTGCGACTCAGTTTCCTCCTCTATATCACGGCAATGATACTTATCTGGCTGGGGTGTGGCAAAGGTTAATTAATTGAATGGGATGGTCGCTAAGGTGCTTGGGAGAGAAGCAATACTGGCAAAAGGCACATCCCTACGGAGCGTTAATAGTCGGGGGGATTTTAGGGATTATTCTTCACCTGGGGCTGACCCTGATGCACGGTTCTTATTCCCCTGTAGTACCAGGCTGCAGTGGAAGTGCTCATACCTTAGGCTGTGTCTACACTTGGAGCTGGGGCTGTGATTCGCAGCTCATGTAGACGTACCGGTACAGTGTAGCCAGGGGAGCCCAGGCGGTGGCTTGGGCTAGCTGCTCTTGTACATACTCGGGGGTTGGGGCAGGTTACAGGTATGTAGTTGGGCTGTGCTCCCGCAGCTAGCCTGTTGTTTTTAGCGGTACATCTACACGAGCTGGGAATCACACCCCCAGCGCCCAGCACAGACGTGGCCCGAGAGAGCCAGTGAGGAAACAGTGTCTCGCCAGCCAAGCCAGGAAGAGCCACTTAGCTCCCCGCTGTGACCTTGTTACCGGAACAGTAACACGATCAGCGAGACGCCTGGGCTGCCGGCCCGGCACCTTTCACCGGGGCTGGATTCACGGTAAGGAGGAAACACAGTTACTCTGTGCTGAGACGTTAAATCAAGGCCTGGGGAATGTCAGTCGCTCTGATTGAATGAGAGTCAGTTCCCATCAAGCGTTCAGGCCAGTTCTAATGTAAACGAAGCCGACAACTAGAGCAGCCGGTTCTGCGGCTGCCCATCCAGTGCCAGGCTTGAGCCACCCATGGTGTTTTTTAATGCAGCTTTTGTCAAGACTGTGATTACTCACCAATGGTGTCTCTCTTGGTCACTCTCTCACACACACATGCATGCACTGCTCACAGAGTGCAGACCTCCAGAGACGTGTACACACACAGGTGCGCACATGCTGCTCAGACACACGCATTTAGTCCAGTTACTGTACACACCGCCACACAGGGTACAGGCACACACGTCTGCACAGCTGCATGCAGTATAGAAGCCTACAGCTCTACAGTCCTGACACATGCTCACAGATCAGACACATGCAAAGTCTGGCACACAGCTATGTACACAGAGCTCACAACTGCATGCACACACCACTCATCACATGCAAAACCAGCCTCACAAGCATACACTGGCGTGCACAAACACATTCCCATACATTGAGCCAGATCCTCAATGGAGCTGTGCTGATCTACACCAACTGAGAGTCGTCCTGCACAGCCACACGTGGACACGCTCACAGCTGTGTTCCCATGCACGAGGGGAAGCTCAGGCAGGAATTGCTATAGGGAGACGAGGGGAGAAGAAACCATTTTGTCCTTGCAGCCCCTGCAGAGCATGGAGAGGCTTGGAGAAAGGGGCGTTTCTCCCCCACCCCAGGCACTGAGCCACCCATGCTGGCCACAGCTTCACTGCCGTAGTTACTAGGTTAAAGCTGGCTCCAGATGTCTACGCGTGCTGCCGTCTCACCTCCCAGCTGCAGGGTAAACAGACCTTCAGTGAGTTCCTAGCCAGTGGAAGGGGCTGGATTGACAACCCGAGTCAGCGACTCCCTTTAGCTGTCTGCAGAACAGGGATGCTCTGGGTAGCACTAGGCCGCACTCCCACATCAGCACCCCTTGTCCTTGGTCAGGAGACTGCGCTCAAGTCACCGTGGCCCTTCCAGCCCATGCCCTCTCTGCTCAGATTGACACCCGAGGTGCTGCTAACACTGGTGACCTCCACCAGCTCCTCTCTCACAAGCCACCAGGCCTCAGAGAGCAACAGCTTCCAGCATCTACTGATTGGGGCTGGCTTTGAACCAGTGACCTATTGGCAACAGCTTCCACAGCTAAAGGCTAGTTCCCTAAATTGTGCCTTCCTGTTCCTGGGCTAACGTTCCTTTCTGGGACGATGGACAGGTCTGGTAGGAAGGAACAGGACAGGCCTCCAGGAAACAGTGGGTTTCCCACCATTTCCTCCCTGGCTCCCCCAAAGCTCTCAGGGCTCTAGCATCTCATTGCAGGATACAGGTGAGTCCTATCGAGGTCAGTAAGTGTTGCTTGTACCCTTTGGTGGGAGGATTGGGCCCCAGTGGGTATCCAGGATCTGGATCAGGCCCTTCGCTCCTTCTTCACTTAGGGTGAGTTTCAGAGAGGCAACACGAGCCCTATGCACCAAAACCCGATGGGCTGAAGTGGGTCTTATGTGGTGCCTAGGCCTGGTAAATTTCGCCCCTAGGCAGTGATTCCTTTGTATTACGTGTTCACGTAGCGATAGTGCTTTCCAGTCACCCTGTTCCCTGAGCCACCGTGCGTCTTCTTTGCATGCGCTGTGTTGGTCACTTGTGCACGCATGTCGTGAATTAGATGTATTTGTGTGGACAACATGCACAAGCATGGTAGCTGTGTGTGCAAATTAAGTGTGCACTGGCATCCCCTAACCTGTCTGGAAAATAAGGATCCAGTTTACTGACGTGTTAAAGGCGAGTAAAGTTTGGTGATGCGCTCAGGTGGTGGACACCCATGTGAACATTTTAACCCTTTATTCCCAGTGGCCCTGCCCTCTGAGGTGGGTTCTGAATCAGATGCTTCTTTCTTTGTTTCCCGTTATAAAGAATAATAAAAAAGGGCGCCAATCTGAAACCCCCGGCCCCCCGGATGTAAACCCCCCCCCCCCCCCCACACACACACACAACTAGCAGCTTAATCCCTCCCACAGCTGACAATACCCCACCCCCAGTAAAACTCTCTCCCTCACACTGCCCTGGGTTCCCAGCACCCCCCTCCCCTGCTGCAAAAGCCCAGGGAACCAGCTGAATCTTGCAGTATGTCATGAAGGTCCACAGAGCAGGGTGGGCAAGGATGGGGCTCTCCCTCTCCCTCACGAGAGAGGTTTTCCCTGCAGTGCATGGCTGGCAGCTGGTTTCAGCCCAAGCATGGTTTGCAGGAGGGACTTTCTGACAGCCTGAGCCTGAAGCACAAACCCGTTTAGTTTGCATGTTGTCACTGATCATTTTTCTTACAGCGTTTGCTTGTTCTCCAATAGATTTGTATATAAACAAGAAGCTTGGCTTTTTCCCCAGCGCCACGTCCCTTCCCACTCGCCCCCGCTGGGAAGTCAGAGAATGCCTGAGTTGAGACAGCACATTTGCTTCCATTTTTTTCTGCCCTGCTCCTAGCAAGCCCCTGGGAAGCTGGTTATTTTCTCTCTCCCTCTTCCTGAAAGCACGCGCTGGGTTTGTTTCTAGGGGGCTCTTCATGGACACACATTTGCTCAAAACAGTTGGTAGGTTGCTTATGCTACAGGACTGGGTGGACTGGTTTGTTGTTGTAGTATTGCACAGAAGGACTGGACTGCTCACACGCTTGGGATTGTATGGCTGTTAAGAAGCACTGGACTGCTCATGCTGGCTTGTTATTGTAGGGTAGCTCAGAAGCACTGGGCTGTTTGTTACTCATGAGTGCAGGGCTGCTGGCATTGACTATTTTAGAAAACTAGACCTTCATATCCTTTGTTTTCATGGCACCTAGAAAGAACCAAACAGGCTCTGCAAATAGATGCAAGAGACCAGAAAGGCTGGTCCAGCTCTGAGCTTGCAGACCTTGATCCTTCCAAACCACAGTAAGACATTCAAGAGCATTAAGCCCAGCAGTAAACACACCAGAGTCTCTCCCCAAACCTCAGGTGCCTTCTTCTCGGGTGATCACTCAGTTCCTCCGACTCCTGGCTTGTGGTTAATTATCACCATCTGCTCTGTGAGTCTCCAGGGGCTGGGTGGTTTGTTGGGCGGTTGTTTGTCTGGGATTAAATAAACTCCACTGGGTGTTCTTGTTTGTGTGACCTCCCTGCTTATTTTTCTGGCGTTGACTGCGCTGTGTCTCCATTCTAATATGGAGGCAGCTGTCGCCATCCTATTCGGCAACCCTCGTCCTTCTTCGCCTTTGTAGTTACCGCTCTGTAGGTAAACTCCTTGAGCCCTTTTATATTTAATTCTGCTTGTTGCCTCTCAGTGATATCAAGAGCTTCACATCTAGCTTTCCTTGGTTATGGTGGGGAATTCACTGGAGGGCTCATCTCCTGCAGAGGGTCCTGGGTGTTGAATTTTTAACAGAAAGAGCCTTTCTCCAAAGTGTTTCTCAGGCATTTGATGGGTGCTGACAAAAAAACAAACAAGAATCTCAAACAGTCTGAATGAAATTTCCCCTCTTAATTAATCTAGTTTTACTCACTTAAAACTGCAAAGTCCTGGGTAAATCCCAAAGAGATGTAAGTGTGTGCTTAAAGTTAAGCATATGCAATCTGCTGCCATAAATCCCCTAGTCCTGGAACATGAACGTGCCACGTGCCCTGTAGGGAGAATTCTATGGAATGGCATCGGGTTCCTGGTCAAGAGGGCAGGTGGAACAGTCAGTGTGGCCTACGCCCATGATTTTATTGTGATTCTCGCAATATTCAGTGATTTTCCTAAAGCCCTGCCTCCTGGAGTGGTGCATGATGGGAGAATCTCAGCTTTCATTTAAAAAAAAAAGTAAATTTCCCATACTCGTGGTTGCAGAGTAAATCTGAAAACGTGACCCCCAAAGGCTATGACACTAGAAGACCAATAAAAAGAACCCCGACATTACTGGTTTTAAAAGCTGCGTCATCTTTAAGCCAATCGCACGATTTTGTGGGGACTGATTTGTTGTTTTTTGATCATGTGGGGTTGGCAATACAGGCAGTTCTCCCGTCTGCCATAGTGTCTTCTGGGGAAACCAGGCTAGCGAGACCTGCATTTGTAATGTAAAAAAACAAACTGAATTTTTTTTAAAGGGGGCAAGCCCAGTGTTTTCCCTTGCGTCCCAGCTGAGGCGAAGACAGGTTCACTTTATAGTGCTGACTCATCCTTGCCACCCCAGAGCTGAGTGACATGATCCANCTGAAGTCTCTGTCTCAATTCCCCCCTCTCTCATGCCATGCAAGGAATGGGACGGCGCTTCGGGGAAGCCGTTTCCTGGTTTCAGAGCACAAATGGAGCAGTTCTGCACGGTGTTCCCCATCACAGACGCTTGCAAAGCCCGATGCAAGATCAGCTCATGCCCCCACCGTGTAGAATTGTTCCCAGCGGGGACGTTGTTCTGCTTTGTTCAGAGATTTAAGTGGCTCCAGCAATAGGGCTGTCCTGGTTGCAGGGCTGGCTGCCCCTCTGGCCTCTCCCAGTGCACGCCTCAGGTGTCAGGCCTGGTGTCTTTACCTCTCCTGGGGGTGGGATCACACCGTTCCCCCACTCTGAGACCAGGCCCTGGGCTACAGCAGCTTGCAGATCTACTGGGCTTACTGGGTTTGGCACCAGTGGTTCTTCCCTTCGGGAGTGGTGACCAGTGGTGGGCAGTGACCAGTCGGCCTCCTTACACCACCAAGCTGTTTACTCTTAATAGAGGGAATAAAGCATAACATGAGAGAAAGGATTGAAAAGAGCAAACCGGCTGTACACGGAGCGACCTGTCCAGCCCTGCAGATATCCTAGGGTTGCCAACTTTCTAATTGCACAAAACCAAACATCTTTGCCCCACCCCCTTCCCCAAGGCTCTGCCCCTGCCCCGCCCCTTCTCTGAGGCCCTGCCCCCACCCACTCCAGCCCCCTTCCCTCTGTCACTCGCTCTCCCCCACCCTCACTCACTTTCACTGGGCTGGGGCAGGGGGCAGGAGTGCAGGAGGGGGTGAGGGCTCCAGCTGGGGGTGCGGGCTCTGCAGTGGGGCTGGGGATGAGGTGCTTGGAGTGTAGGAGGGGGCTCCAGGCTGGGGCCGAGGAGTTTGGAGTGTGGGAGGGGGCTCAGGGCAGGGGGTTGGAGTGTGGGACGGGGTGTGGGATGTGGGCTGCAGGAGGGAGTTTGTGTGTGGAAGGGGGCTCAGGGCTGGGGTAGGGGGTGTGGGGTGCGGGCTCTGGGAGGGGGCTCAAGGCTGGGGTAGGGGGTGCGGAGTGTGTGCGGGGGTGTGGGCTCTGGGAGGGAGTTGGGTGCGGGAGGGGGGTCTGACCTGGGGCCGGAGGGGGGGGGGGAGGGGGGGGAGCGGGGTCGGGGAGGGAGTTAGGGCGCGGGAGGAAGTTCCGACCTGGGGCAGGGGGTTCAGGGGGTGGGCTCCAGCTAAGCGGCACTTACCTCTGGCAGCTCCCAGTCGGTGGCGCAGTGGGGCTAAAGCAGGGCTTAGTTAGGATCGAGGGCTGTGTTCGGGTCATGCCTGGAAAACAAGAACCGTGTGGGACCAGAAAGCAGTGAACCAAAATTGGTGTGTCAGAAACTAGGCTTAATTGGTGGAAAAGATACCAAGGGGATGGGCTGTTCAATCCACCAGTCCCTGGGTGCGGTCTTAAAGAAAGACTTTGGGGAGAAAAATTAGCTACTGGAGTGAGCTTCACCAGCATGGATGCCGCCTCCACCATGTCCAGGCCAAAGACTAGACCAAAGAGAGAGACCCAGGTGACATCACCAGCTCAACCAGCTCCAGCTGAGTCCCAGACACCAGCTGGAATGAACGGGGATTGGACTGTAACAGCAGCAGCTCCAGCCCATCTCTTTCCCCCAAAAGGCCAGTTGTTACCATGTGAGACTGTCAAACCAGGGGGATTTTCCTCCTAAAAACTCTCTCCAGCTACAGGGAAAGGGAACAAGGGCTGCTGTTAAAATGGCGCCTTTTCTAATACTTGCCATTTCAAAGGCTTTCACTGGTTTAATTAAACTTTAATTAAAGGTTAAAAAATGCGAATGGTGTGTTTGCCGCGGTGCTACGCAGGCTGAGGTCTCCGTGTACCAAAATGCGACCCTTGTTTAACACTGTGTGGTGTTGGATAGTGACTGGGTTATGGTAACATCTTTAGCCAAGATAAGCCCTCTAAATTAATACAAGTCCCACATCGGTCTCAGAAGCATCCCTGCTTTTACCATCCACAGCCTCCCAGATTCTCCCTGTTAGGAAATGATCCTAATTTTCCTTTACTTTCATCCCTTGGCTCTTCATTCTGTTCCCTGCGTCTACCCAAAATTATTCCTCTCCCTCCATGAGCTCACACAGTGGGTTGGTGTTTATGGGGTGTCACTGCAGAGTTTCTTTCTTGCATTCCGATAGCCCTGGCTCGTGGTCTCTCTGTTCACAGGGCAGTGAAATCCCAGCCCTCACAAACCGAGTCTAATGCCGCTTCGCTCCAATTTAAAATCCGTTAGCGAGAGTCTGGCACGGCCCCATGCTCTGATTAGAACAGAAGCACCTTGGAGTGAAGTGAGCAGCTTGCTAAGAAAGCCAGATGGGCTCTGACTGGAATAACCGAGGAAAATGAAATACGAGAGAGTGAAAGAGAGTTAAAATAACATTAGGAATCCTGGGAGTGAGTCTGACACAGTCACCTCTAGTCTTGGCCCATTGAGCCTTGATAACATTGGAGACTCTCAGAATGGGCTGCGGGGTCCCACCATGTCATTACCAATACCAGGCCTGATCCTGCCAGCTGCTGAGCCCCTCCTGGGAGTCTTCAGTTTCCTATGAAGCTGACAGGAGTCAGAGCTGCTTAGGAAGGCTCTTTGCGCGTTTAAGGGACGGAAAGACTAGGAGGTCTGTGGCCATAGCTCGCTAAGGGGGCTCTCCCTTGGCTAGCAGGTTAGTGTGTTTGAAGCTGACGGATCAAGTTTCTAGGCCTGGCTCCCCAATCACAGACATCACCTCACCCATCTTGTCTCTCTAATATCTTGGGACTGACACCACGGCACACAGAGAGTCACGGTGTCTGTTACCTGCAGGAATGGATCTAATACATCCACCTTCTGTACCACAACCCTCGCTCGCTGAGCAGCTCAGCCCTGGCGGATCCTCAGCCGTGACTGTGTTTTTTGGCTTTAGGAGACAGTGAACATACAGGAGGGTTTGGTGGAGGAGGTTTGAATAAGAAGAAAAGCTATGACAGCTTCCAATAGCGAAGCCTTCACACCTCCTAGGAGTGAGCAGTATTAGGCTGCGCCATGAAGCAAGGGGTTTGGGCTCGGGGCTGGGAAATCAGCTATAAGGGATACAAAAGGCTGGAGTTGAAATGGATTCTCTGCTGGGGCCTTTTCTCACAGGCGCTGTGTTTAAACCTTTGCCCAGTTTCCTGGGCTGCGACCATGTCTGTTGGGAGCCAGGAAACAAAGGCGCTTCTACGCGAGGAACCCTAGGCCAATCCCATCCCTGGGGTAACTCCAGTGATGTCAGTGAAGTTACAGCGGGGTTGAATTTGGCCCATTGATACTCATTTCTGGCTCTCTAGTCTCAGCTGGGAATACACTGCCAACCTAAGGGGAGCGGGAGCAGCAAAGATTGGTTACCTATTGCCATCATAATACCAGCACTTATTTGTTTGGATTGTAACTACTCTGCACTGAGGAGCCCAGCCAATGCCCTGGGGGTTCTGACCAGTCTTTTCCAAGCCCTTGTATAATGCTGAGCTGGAAGAACAGACTGCCTCGGGGATAGCAGCTTGGCGGGCCGGGCAGCTAAAGAGCAGGTAATGTTTCAGAGAAGAGGGACCTCGGCCAGCTTTGAAACAATTTGGTCTAGCTTTTTAGAAAACTTTGCTTAATCCCTTGTGGCTGGAGACTGAGATGTCACTCTTTCTCCTCTCCTCCCCGCCCCCCTTCCTTTCCCTAGCTGACACAGCAGGCGGGGAGTTAGAATTCAGGTGCCACTTACATCAGGCTGATAACCTGCCCACTTTGTGGTGAGGACACAGCCTAAACAACCTGAGTGCTGATAGTCCTCCAGTGCCTTCCCACAATTCCCCCCCGTGTGCCCAGGAGGACAGACAAGGTTTCTCACAGTTCACTGGGAAAACTTCAGAGCAGCTCAGCTTCATGCCGTGCAGTGCAGTCTTGTAAAAGTGGTGAACATAAGAGCAGAGACTGTCACAAATGCACTCCCATGCAAATCCAGTCACAGCCCAGAAGTACAGCCAATCAGTCTAGTTGTGTTATATGAGCTGAGTGACTGACAGGGCTGCCACTCAAATACTTTTCACTCCTCTAAATGCTCAAAGAAAAGCAGCACAGCTGCATGAATGGGCTCCCCCTGCAGGGGACGCTGTGGAGTACATGGCAAACCACACATGGGGGTCCTGCTCTCAGTCTCACTGTGAGTTAACATCAGCACAGAATCCTGTGGCACCTTATAGACTAACAGAGGTTTTGCAGCATGAGCTTTCGTGGGTGAATACCCACTTCTTCGGATGCAAGTAGTGGAAATCTCCAGGGGCAGGTATATATATGCAAGCAAGAAGCAAGCTAGAGATAACGAGTTTAGTTCAATCAGGGAGGGTGAGGCCCTGTTCTAGCAGTAGAGGTGTGAAAACCAAGGGAGGAGAAACTGGTTCTGTAGTTGGCAAGCCATTCATAGTCTTTGTTTAATCCTGAGCTGATGGTGTCAAATTTGCAGATGAACTGAAGCTCAGCAGTTTCTCTTTGGAGTCTG
>QXTE01000016.1:15362425-15406409 GCA_003942145.1 Platysternon megacephalum | reverse complement strand
CTCAGGAACCAATCCATGCAACAAACCTCGATGCCAACTCTGCCCACATATCTACACCAGCGACACCATCACAGGACCTAACCAGATCAGCCACACCATCACTGGTTCATTCACCTGCACATCCACCAATGTAATATACGCCATCATATGCCAGCAATGCCCCTCTGCTATGTACATCGGCCAAACTGGACAGTCTCTAAGGAAAAGGATAAATGGACACAAATCAGATATTAGGAATGGCAATATACAAAAACCTGTAGGAGAACACTTCAACCTCCCTGGACACACAATAGCAGATCTTAAGGTGGCCATCCTACAGCAAAAAAACTTCAGGACCAGACTTCAAAGAGAAACTGCTGAGCTTCAGTTCATCTGCAAATTTGACACCATCAGCTCAGGATTAAACAAAGACTGTGAATGGCTTGCCAACTACAGAACCAGTTTCTCCTCCCTTGGTTTTCACACCTCTACTGCTAGAACAGGGCCTCATCCTCCCTGATTGAACTAAACTCGTTATCTCTAGCTTGCTTCCATATATATACCTGCCCCTGGAGATTTCCACTACTTGCATCCGAGGAAGTGGGTATTCACCCACGAAAGCTCATGCTGCAAAACGTCTGTTAGTCTATAAGGTGCCACAGGATTCTTTGCTGCTTTTACAGATCCAGACTAACACGGCTACCCCTCTGATACTTGTGAGCTAACATGTGAGCTTACTCTGCATTGACCTCAGAATCAGGCCCCAGGCCAGCAAACAGGGTTCTCACTAGACTTGCATTTCTGCCCTGCCCAGCATAGATGGGCCAGGGGGAGCGGCAAGCACCGTCCAGCCCCCACCCTCAGCTGGTGCTGTGCTAGTTATTTAATTATTTGCAATTGTGTATTAATGAAACCAAACTCCAGCAAGCCAGACTCTGTGGTGCAAGGGTCACAGTGCCGGGTGTTCCTCTGACATCACTAGATTTACTGCCTTGTGTTTATGGTGCGCAGGGATCTGCGGGTGATTATTTATGGCCCCTAGGATGAGGAAGTGTGACTATTGTTCCCCATTTCATGGTGTTTGAGACACAGCAGGCTTTCAGAAGTGACCTGTCTGGGGTGGGTTAGGTTTCGGGAGCCTGGTCTCAGACAGCGTGGGCCTGATTCCCAGAGGTGCTGAGCTACTGCAGCTCCCATTGGCTTCAGCACTTCTGAAGGGGGAGGGATAGCTCAGTGGTTTGAGCATTGGCCTGCTAAACCCAGGGTTGTAAGTTCAATCCTTGAGGGGGCCCCTTAGGGATCTGGGGCAAAATCAGTACTTGGTCCTGCTAGTGAAAGCAGGGGGCTGGACTCGATGACCTTTTGGGGTCCCTTCCAGCTCTATGAGATAGGTAAATCTCCAAAATCCAACCCAGGGGATCTGAGCTTAGATCCCCAGAACTAGAGACCACTTTGGGAATGTTTTAGTCTAAGCAACTTGACCATGACAGCACATCAGTGGCAGAGCCAGGGAAAGAACTGCAGAGTCATCAGTTCTGGTCTATACAGAGAGCTTCTGATTTCATGTTTTAACTAATCAAATATCCCTGGTACACCCCCTGTCACGGAGTCACCAGGCGATGCTCTGGAACTATTCCATATGAAGGCAGTCAGGACTCTAGGGGGAGCCTCCTCTCTCTGAGCAGACTGTCTCCAGGGCAAGAAACTTACACAGCTTTGACCTTCCTGGGTCTGACCTCGGAGCATTCGGCATCCCCTGCCACAC
This sequence comes from Platysternon megacephalum, assembly GCA_003942145.1. NCBI lineage: Eukaryota > Metazoa > Chordata > Testudines > Platysternidae > Platysternon > Platysternon megacephalum. The sequence goes on along the minus strand of QXTE01000016.1, from coordinate 15,404,665 downwards.
CGTGCGCTTCCCACAGCGAGTCCACCCGGGCGGGGCTCTTGGGGAAGCCAGAGGGGCCCCCCCCCCAACTCTGCAGTCAGACGTGACTCTCAGCCAGCCAGTAAAACAGAAGGTTTATTATTCAACAGGAACACAGCGTAGAACAGAACTTGTTAGCACAGAAATCAGTGACTTTCAGCCAAGTCCATCTTGAGGAGTGCTGGGCTAGACGCCCTGGTCTCCCGCTCTTCCAGTCCCCCACCGCAGACTGCCAGCTTCCAGCCACCCAACCTCAGACACACCCCTGTTGCTCTTCCTCCTTGTCTCGCTTCCCAGGCAAAGAGTCACCTGGTCGTCACCTGGTTGCATCCCCCTCCTGGGTCTCAGGTTACGAAGGGCACCGGTCATAGCACACCTGCCCCAGAGGTCTCAGCCAAAGTCACACACCCCTATTCCCACCACCAAGGTATTGCTGCAGCACACAGGGAAACTGAGGCACACCGTATTCATGCAAAATGGTAAAAACTCACATAGGGTCAACAGTAAGACTCACATACAACATAACAAGGGGAAATTCCTACTTCGTCACCCCCCGCCAAAAATAAACAGTTAGTGTTTCTCCGGTAAACATCAGAAGAAACACTGGAGGGGGTGACTCAGTTTGTGTTGACTTCACCCCTTTCCCAGAGCAGTTTGTTTATGCAGGCAATGCCTCTGCTCCTTGGCTCCTATCGAAGGGCTTAGCTACACAGAGCAGTAATGCAGACTACAGGGGTGTGGTTTCTAAAGCGCACTAAAGTGTTGCACATTAATTGGTCCATGTAGACCCTGCTGGGGTGTTTAAACATTAGGGCTGTTTGAAACAAACACTGTGTTAAAGTCGACAAAGGAACAAACACACTGAACACGAAACCAGCGGTTCAGCAACAAGGATACAAAGCTTCAAATAACGTGTACACCATTTTTATACAGATAATAATTAAAGTAGTTCTTATTTAGACAAGGATTTTGGGAAGTACTTGATAAAAATCTTTTCATACTGGATCAAAAAGAAAGCCCCGGAAAACCCCAATGTTTGGACATCTACAGAGAACTTCAAAATTGCTAAAAATAACACCCCTCCTCCCCCCAAATGAAATTAATAAACCCTGAAAGCCAGAAGCCCTGTGTGTGTATTACACTGTGGCGGAAGTCAGGGCAGGAGAGAGCTATGGGGTTCCTGGTCCCGACTCGCCTGTGTACTAGACAGCTCTGTCCCTCTCATATGGACTCCATAGACGCCAGTGCATTTCACTAGCTCTATTTTTACCACACCCTCCAATATCCTCATTAGAAGGATTTTCTCAGGAAACCCTTCCTTGTGACCCTGGAAGCCTGGTGAAGCAGAGGCCGCTCTAAGCCTACAGGAAATCAACCCTGCTTAGAAAGCCCAGAAATGAACCCGCTGCCTTGTAGGAGTGGAAGCCCAGTTGGCTGGCCCCAGTCCCAGGGTCGCCAACAGCCACCCAGTGCATCGGCTTTGCTGCAGCAGGCTGTATTTATTCAGATTTATGCAACACAATTAGCTCTCATTAAGCAGCCCCGTCTCCTTGACCTGTTCTGGATTAGACTGCAAACTGTTGGGATCCACCAGGCGCTTTTAGTGGCTGATCAGCTATGAAGGCCAGGGATTAACCACCCGGAACCTCCGCAAGGAGAGTGCAGCACCTGGGAGCGTTTGTGTGAACGTTCGTGGGCCCCAGGGACAGGGCATGCTGCAAAAGGCAGAGCAGGCAGAGGGGATGGTGACGCTGAAGTCACAGGTGTCACTGCAGCATGGGTCGACCTACCCAAGCTAGCTTTGATCTAGCTCAGCTAACAAGAGCGGTGAACCTGCGGCAACACGGGCAGCATCCCAGACTGCCGGAGCCGCTGCGGCTTCCCTGCTATTGTTACTTGAGCCAGCTAAATCCAAGCTAGCTCAGGCGCGGCAGCGCATGCTGCAGTCACACCTTCGATGGCAGGGGAGACATACCCTGCCTTGGCTATCCAGCCCCAGGGTCGGATGCCTTAGAAGGAGATGCTGACAGCTAGGCCTCAGTGATGGTCTTCGAGAGCAGCCCTTTCCTCTGCAGGCATGGGGAGATTCTGCAGCAGGTGTGCACGCGTCCTGCAGCGCCAGCAGGCTCGGTCTGTCCGCCACTGTATTCGTTCACTTTCCTATGGCCCCCATTGCACCTCACAGCCACGAGCAGCCTGACCCTCACAGCAGCTCCGTCAGCAAGGGGAATCTTTTCATCCCCGTCTTGCGGGTGGGGAACTGAGGGTGAAATTCACTCCAACCACAAGGATCCACTTCCTAGCCCAGGCCAGCAGGTGAAACACCCCCCCAAGCCAAGCCACCTCCAGCCTGATTTCCAAATGTGCTGGGCACCAACAGCTCCCATGAAGCTTTCTGTTGAGCTGTGGGGGCTCAATACCTTGAAACTCCAGCAATAGACCCCTTGAGTGTGGTGTTATTCTGGCTCTCTCCTGACTATCACCTGAAGCTTGACACCTGCGGACTCACCCNACCACTTAAAGGAGGGGAAAGTGATCAGGAACAGTCAGCATGGATTCACCAAGGGCAAGTCATGCCTGACTAACCTAATTGCCTTCTATGATAAGATAACCGGCTCTGTGGATGAGGGGAAAGCAGTGGATGTGCTATTTCTGGACTTTAGCAAAGCTTTTGATACAGTCTCCCACAGTATTCTTGCCAGCAAGTTAAAGAAGTATGGGCTGGATGAATGGACGGTAAGGTGGATAGAAAACTGGCTAGATGGTCGGGCTCAACGGGTAGTGATCAATGGTTCCTTGTCTAGTTGGCAGCCGGTATCAAGTGGAGTGCCCCAAGGGTCGGTGCTGGGGCCGGTTTTATTCAATATCTTCATTAACGATCTGGAAGATGGTGTGGACTGCACCCTTAGCAAGTTTGCAGATGACACTAAACTGGGAGGAGTGGTTGATACGCTGGAGGGTAGGGATAGGATACAGAGGGACCTAGACAAATTAGAGGATTGGGCCAAAAGAAATATGATGAGGTTCAACAAGGACAAGTGCAGAGTCCTGCATTTAGGACGAAAGAATCCCATGCACTGCTATAGACTAGGGACCGAATGGCTGGGCAGCAGTTCTGCAGAAAAGGACCTAGGGGTTACGGTGGACGAAAAGCTGAATATGAGTCAACAGTGTGCCCTTGTTGCCAAGAAGGCTAATGGCATTTTGGGTTGTATAAGTAGGGGCATTTCCAGCAGATCGAGGGATGTGATCATTCCCCTCTACTCAGCACTGGTGAGGCCTCATTTGGAGTACTGTGTCCAGTTTTGGGCCCCACACTACAAGAAGGATGTGGATAAATTGGAGAGAGTCCAGCGGAGGGCAACAAAAATGATTAGGGGGCTGGAGCACATGACTTACGAGGAGAGGCTGAGGGAACTGGGATTGTTTAGTCTGCAGAAGAGAAGAATGAGGGGCGATTTGATAGCTGCTTTCAACTACCTGAAAGGGGGTTCCAAAGAGGATGGATCTAGACTGTTCTCAGTGATAGAAGATGACAGAACAAGGAGTAATGGTCTCAAGTTGCAGAGGGGGAGGTTTAGGTTGGACATTAGGAAAAACTTTTTCACTAGTAGGGTGGTGAAGAACTGGAATGGGTTACCTAGGGAGGTAGTGGAATCTCCTTCCTTAGAGGTTTTTAAGGTCAGGCTTGACAAAGCCCTGGCTGGGCTGATTTAGTTGGGTTTGGTCCTGCTTTGAGCAGGGGGTTGGACTAGATGACCTCCTGAGGTCCCTTCCAACCCTGAGATTCTATGATTCTATGAATGTGTTGATCTCACCCAGCGAGCCGNCCCAGGTTCTCATTCCTACCTGCCCAGCTGGACACAAAGAACCATCGCCTACCTGTGACTCAAGAATGTGTTGATCTTACCCAGCGAGCCAGATGGGTTGTTTTCCGCACTGCACGCATCTTGGTTGGGTAGACAGATTTGGAGCAGCAGGGAGAGCCAAGAGGATGGGGCTGGGGTCGTTCTCCTCCCTAACCAGCCCAGCTCCCTCATTGGCTGGGCTGTTCTGTCTTTATCCCTGCCATAGAGACGATGGGAATAAAGGAAGCCCAATTATTATGGAAGGGAGAAAAATGTCCTCATCTCTGAATCTCACCCGCCTGATCCCAGTAGTCAAAGGGGTAATCGAGCTCCCGGGAGCAGCTTGGGATTTGATCCAGTGTGTTCACAAGAACTCGGAAGGACACGTGTTAGCTCCAGGACATTTTGAGGGAGGCAAGGAGCATGATAACATCAATTACATCCTGCGAATGAAAAGAGTCGATTGTATAAGTCTTGTGCTTGGCCCACAGCCTGAAGGAGGCAATGTCCTGCTCTATTGACGTGGTGATTAAAGAAGAATCTTCTGCCCCCAGGGACTGAGCTTTATTAGCTCTGCTTATAGAGTGAACAGGCTTTGTGTCATCCGAATAATATACCCCACCGGGCACCATGACAATAAGGGGAATTTACTTGGAAGCAACTAATGAACAGACATTCTGGGGATACACCAGTTGGGAAAGCCCAGGGCTTTGCGAGCACACAGCACAGGCCCTATGGGCGAGGTTTGGATCTTTAATTCCGGAATGACTCCACATCACCCAGTGACACAGCTGGGCAGGGAATGGACTTTCCATTCTACAGGAAATTCTGATATTTCAGAATTTGTTTTCATTACCAATTGGAGCAAAAAGCCAAAACTTTGAAAGTTCCTGTGGAACAAAAATTCTGAAATTTTTTTATTTGGAACCATCCAAACATTTAGGTTCAACAAAGTAAAAACATATGTTACAACACTAAAAAAATATATATATAAATAATATAATATATTTAAATTAATATTTACTATATGAGTCAAAATGACTTGAAATGAGAGTCAAAAGAAAAAGTGTTTTTACCTTATCGAAATGAAACATTTTGACATCAGTTCAGTTTTTCCTGTTGAAAATGTTGTTGAAATTAGACACATTCCTACAAAATGTTTCCATTCTGATGAAACTGCATTTTCTAATGCAAAACTATTCTGTCAAGAAAATTTTGACCAGCNTCCAACCCCCTGCTCAAAGCAGGACCAAACCCAACTAAATCAGCCCAGCCAGGGCTTTGATACATTCCTACAAAATGTTTCTATTCCGATGAAACTGCATTTTCTAATGCAAAACTATTCTGTCAAGAAAATTTTGACCAGGTCTACAGTGCAATTTCCCCACCAGACAGTATGAGAACAACAGAAGCACTCGCGGTTTTAAAAGGCAGCACATTTTAAACAGACAAACAAGAAATCAAGGTAGCGCACAAACTGGTGGAACTTCCTGCTGCAGAGGGGGGAAGACAACAGCAGGGGCCCGATGACTTTCTGACTCTCTGTGCTAAGATTGTGAGAGCTGAGGGTTGTGAGATTGTGAGAGCTGCTTCATGGTACCAGCTGATGCCTTCCAGGGGTCAGGAAAGGAACTAACCTTCCATTTGCTACTGTCACAGGACTGGGATGTGGGCAGTCATACCTCATAGCTGGAGCAGGAGTCAGAGGCCAGAGCCAAAATCAGAACTGGGTTACACGGAGCAAGGCGAGGTGGTGCTGGAACAAACAGGCACAGAAGCTCTCTCAGAGTAGCTGGGGGCAAATGCTTTGAGAAACCACTGAACTGCTGCTGGTGCTGAGTTTAAGAGCTGGTTTGCTGACTTTTCCAACTAGTCAGGGGGTGTAACCAATTAGGCAGCCTACTACAGGCCAGCTGTGCTCGTTAGGTTGCCTGGAGACTGACTCTTCTGCAAGCCCTGCTTCCTGACAGCTGCCCTGTATAATTGGTCAAGTCCACTACTAAGAGTTTTCAGCTTCCACCATACCCCCAGGCACTGGTCACTGCTGGAGGTGAGGTCCAGACTGGATGGCCCTGGGCCGTGGACCAATGTACTGTCTGTTAGGAAAGATCTCTCAAATACAGATTAGGCTCCAAATCTGACCAACCTTGAAATTATTCTCATCTGGTGGGAAATGCCTTCTTTATTCAAGTTGGTAAACAGAAATAAAACCTTTTCCACCCATCAGTGTAGAAATTTAAAAGAAACAAAACAAGCAATTAGCAGAGTTTATGTAGGACCTATGCAAACACATTGTTTTGGCTCCCCCTGCTGGTTTTTTTTAGCAACAACAGTCAGCTAGCCAACATTAAGCCTGGGTCTCCCTTGCCCTGCACCTTGTGTCACGGCTGACCGCTGTGCAGGGGGGTGAGCCCGTAGCCAGCGCTGAGCAGAGGCAATTGGTGATGCAGGTGCCTTGAGCAAGGCAGTAAACAGAAAATCCAGGAATGAGTGATCACATTTCCGCTGCTTCACTTCCCCTTTAATATGCTTCCGCATCTTTGGAAAGGAAAAACAGTCCCCCCTCTCCTGCCCCACTGCCCTGAGACAGCGCACGGGCCCTTGCTGTGATTCACCAAAGGGTTTCACTGCTAGAAGGTACAAAATAGCCCCCAGCAGCGGAGCCAGAGGCACTTGTCAAAGCGCCGGTGAATCCAGACGACCTTTTAGCTCATTTATCAAAGCTCCTGCTGTCATCCCTCACAGTCAGCGAGACAGCAATCGATCGCCGGGAGAGGCTGGGCGGCAGGAGCCAGAGCAGGGTCTGGGCCAGTCCTGCTCCTCCCGAATGGTGTGGAGCCAATGTTGTGTCAGATGGAGGAGAAGAACTAACTAAAGCCAAGAGCAGTGCGTCAGGTTCCCCAGCCACAGCTCTGCAGCACGTCTGCACTCCTGGGCCCTCACCAGCTCCCCCTCCATCCTGACCCACAGGCCCCCGGACCCTCACCAGCTCCCCCTCCGTCCTGACCCACAGCCCCCCCGGGCCCTCACCAGCTCCCCCTCCGTCCTGACGCTAGGGTTGCCAACGTTCTAATTCCAGAAAAGCGAACACCCTTGCCCCGCCCACTTCTCTGCACCTTCTCTGAGGCCCTGCCCCCGCCCCGCCCCTTCCAGAGGCCCCACCCCCCGCTCACTCCATCCCCCCTCCCTCCATCACTTGCTATCCCCCACCCTCACTCACCTACTCATTTTCACTGCAAGGCCCAAACGGGCATGTTTATTGTTTTGACAGATGTATTATGCTAAGATCAAGTGTTATTTGTTACAGGACGCTAGAGCTGGCAGCAAAGTAGTCAAAAAGGGTAATTTTAAAAAAAATGAAATTTCACAAAGGTTTTCATGATTCTTTCCCTCCCCTCTTCCCATTTTTCATAACCAGCTCCATGTTTTATGTTCACTAAAGTTATTGTAATTTTATGTGTGGAATTAGGACCTAGGATGACCAGATAGCAAGTGTGAAAAATCGGGACAGGAGGTGGGGGGTAATAGGTACCTATATAAGAAAAAGCCCCCAAAATCGAGACTGTCCCTATAAAATGGGGACATCTGGTCACCCTATTAGGACCACACATTATCACAGCTGCAATGGGCCCATTAAAGGCCCACTCCTAAAGCCCAAATACAAATCCATAGAGCACAACCACAGAACTGCACAACTGTCCAGGTACCTATACAATTAAATCTGTAGAAACTGACTCCCACACCTACATGCAGATACACACATGTATTCATGTGTACACATCTAGCATGCACTAACACATAGACTACCACATTATTTAATATTACAATTGTTGTTTAGTGCCTAGAGACGCCAACTAAGATCAGGGCTCCAGAGTGGTAGGTGCTGGACATACACATAAAAAGAGAGAGTCTGCAACAAAGAGTTTATAATGTAGCTAGACAAAGGTGGGGAGAAATGTCTGATCCGTCGGCTCTTCTGCAATTACTAATCAACAACATTCACTTTTTAAGAAATAATACATTTCTTTTAGAGTTCCCTTCTCTTTTAAAAGCTTGTTGTGAAATGAATACACACATATTTTATGTCATCAATTTTTGGTGCACGAGCCAGGAAAGTATCAGAGGGGTAGCCGTGTTAGTCTGGATCTGTAAAAGCAGCAAAGAATCCTGTGGCACCTTATAGACTAACAGAGGTTTTGCAGCATGAGCTTTCGTGGGTGAATACCCACTTCTTCGGATGCAAGTGCCAGGAAAAGAAATAGAAGTCAAAGTGTTAGGCTGCACATTTTATTCACACAGGTATACACATGCGGCAATACACACACCTCCCTACACAAAGACACACAGTCTCTTACACACATACAGTGTATGCATGCACACACTTGCCTACACAGAGACACTTTTTCATATGCTTTTCCAGGGGCTGCCTAAATCACCCAGGCAGGAAGGGAGGAGGGTGGGCTGGAGGGGTAAAGATGGGGGTGGAGGAGAGAGGATGGGGAGGGAAAGAGGCCAAGGACGAGAGCAGGGTGGGATGGGAGGGGGAAGTGAAGGAGAGAGGTGGGGGTGTGGGGGGTATGTGAGGTGGATGGGGATGCTGGGGGAGGCAGAAGGCTACAGGTGCATGAGGATGTTGGGGGCACAGGATATATAGGGACATAATGGGAGTGCAGCAGTGTATGGAGGTAAATGGGGTGCAGGGGTGAGGGACATGGGGAGGTGGAGAGGATGGGTGGGAGAGCACTGTAAGGGGTACAGGGCTGGGATGGGTAGGTGTGGGGGGCAGGATGGGACGGGGGAGGGATGCAGTGAGGGGGATGGGGGTGCAGCCCCATTCCCAGCACTCGGAGATGGGGATACACACACCTCCAACTCCTGGGTGCCAGTGGTGGGGCGACCGACCGCGGTTCGCTGCAGAGCACGTGCCGCAGCTCAAGCCAGCGGGGGACGCCTGTGCCACGCGACCCCTCAACAGCCACCTGCTGAGCGCTCGAGTGGCGCTAGTTCCTGCCCTGCCCCAGCCAATGGGAGCTGTGCCTGAGGGCGGGGTAGCATGCGGACCCCCCCCGGCTGCCCCTAGGGCTAGGAGCATGCTGGCTGCTTCCCGACCCAGGAGCTGTGGTCCGTGGCACCGCGGTGCTGACTGGAGCCGCCAGGATCCCTTTTGGACCGGGTGTTCTGTTCCAAAACCGGACACCCTGGTCACCCTGCCTGACGCCCAGCCCCCTGGGCCCTCACCCAGCTCTGCCAGTGCCCCTCAATCCTTACCCAGAGCCCTGCCTACCCCTCCCCTTCAGCTCCGCCAGTGCCCCTTAATCCAGACCCTCAGCCCTCCATTGGCCCCCCACAGCTGTGCCAGTGCCCCTCCATCCTGACCCACAGCCCCCCGCGCCCTCATCAACTCCCCCTCAGTCCTGACCCACAGCCCCCCAGGCCCTCATCAGCTCCCCCTCAGTCCTGACCCACAGCCCCCCTCCCCCTCTGGGCTCTCTTCCAGAGTCCCTCAATCCTGACCCACAGCTCTCCCAGGGCCCCTCTCCCCACAGATCTGCCAGAGCCCTTCAACCCTGACCCACAGCACCCCGGGAATTCCAGCTCTGAGCCCCCACTCCAGCTCTGCCAACGCACCTCAATCCCGACCTGCAGCCTTCCTGCTATTCCAGTCCTGGGCTCCCCACATACAGCTCTGACCATGCCCCTCAATCCTGACCCACACCCCGCCCTCCCCCTGCTATTCCAGTGCTGAGTTTAACATGAGCACCTCTGTCTGTCCTACAAGTTGTAAGGTGGTTTTGCAATGGAGACAAATTCCCAGTAGGAGCTACTTAAAAACACTAACAGATACATATTATCTGTTAGTCTTTAAGGTGCCACCGGTACTGCTCATTGTTTTTGTGGATACAGACTAGAATCATAGAATATCAGGGTTGGAAGGGACCTCCGGAGGTCATCTAGTCCACCCCGTTGCTCAAAGCAGGACCAATCCCCAAGACAGATTTTTACCCCAGTTCCCTAAGTGGCCCCCTCAAGGATTGAACTCACAACCCTAGGTTTAGCAGGCCAATGCTCAAACCACTGAGCTATCCCTCCCCCAACACGGCTACCCCCTGATACTTGACATCAGGGGCTAGAAGAAACCTGCTGGATCCTTTCCCACTGTGGGTTAGCCAGCATACCAAGTCCAGATCTGGGGAGGGGTACGGCTGGTGAGTCCACCCACTGGGCTGTCTAATCCCAGGATGCAGGTTTTCAGACTATTAACGTGTCACAGACAGACCAAAGCCCTGACTCTGCAGAGCCAGAACCCTACTGGTGCGAAATCAGAGCTGGCTGGGCTCATCCACCACTGGTACACCCCGGTCTCTGTTGATGGCCAGGAGGAACAACCTCAATAACAAGGACAGTACAGGGGATAGCGCCTCAGTGTCCCCAATATGGTCTCTGCTCGGTTAGGGTTTGCAAATACAAAGAGCTGACTAGAGTGTATGTCTCTCCCTTGCAGAGGTGGTAGATGGTGTCTGGTGACCCGGTCTATGCCAAGGAGGGGGTTGGGTTTGTAAACCAACCAGAAGTATGTTTCAGCCAGGGGATGGGTAGGAGTGTTTGGGTTTAACACTGTCTTGGGGGTCAGACTAGAAAAAAAAAAGGGGGTGGTACTCTCTCAAGCTCCACCCAAATCCAGGCTCTACCAACATGTCAAGCTCTGCCGACTTGTCACTCCAAAATGGGATGCCACTCAGTAGATTGTGTGGATTGCCGTAATGCTAGGTTCATCTCTCCCCTTCCTTGTATGCTTTAATCAGCAGTGAAACATTTACATTTGCATAATTAGGCTTCACAGTCACTGCCCCATTGAGATGAATGGGGGAAGTTCACACTTTCGTTGGAGCTATTGGTTCAGGCTGTCTGCAAACTCAAGCAAGCACCACTGAATTGCATTATGCCAAGTTCCAATTCTGCAGAATTTCTGTGCAACTGGAAGCAAACAGAGACTTAATATTTTTAATGAAGGTTTAAACTGCAGCGCACAAGCTGTCTGCCCCCAGAGGAAATCACTGGCTCACTGAGACACTGCAAACCACCCTGCCCCAGCCAGCCAACATGTATCAGAACAAGCATGGTGAAAGCCAACTTTGAACCTTCTATTAACAGGTTCTCAAACACCCCTCCCTTTAAACAGGCAACTGGGCCTTTCCGAGCTGTGTCTGTGCACCAGCAGGTGGGGACAGAGAACGGAATGAGAGGCAGCCTGAAAGGCTTCCCTGGGCACAGAGCAGCCTCCAGGCAACTGAGCCAGCCCAAGAAAGGCCGACGAAGGTAGAGCGTGCACCCATGCATGCATTATACACTGGATTAGCCATCCATTGCTTTAACCACTCAACCACCTTGCCACACAAACGGGGCCATTTGGCTACTAAGCAGGGACTCTGCATGGCTGTGCAGTGGGGAAGGGGGGGGCACATCTGTGTGCAAAGCCAAGTGTGTGAGGACCAGATTCAGCGCTAGCAGCCACCAGGCCCTGCTCCTGAACGGTTGCTATGGCAACACGCTGGGGGTTGCCTAGGGCCCCGAGGTCTGTGCTGCACTCTCCATTGTGCTGTCACGCCGGGAGGTTTGAGCATCACGGAGATTGGACCTGGCTGGGCGACTCCTAGGACAGGATTATACAGGCCAATGGCACATGAGGAGCCTCTTTCCTGGGCTGGCATTTGTTGATTGTGGCTGGATTTATTGTCTAGGCCATAAAACAGATACTTCCCCAAGGTCGTGTCGTGGTTTAGTGCAAGGTAAAACCTAAGGCTTTGTCTACACTGGCACTTTTGTCACGAAAGCTTTTGTTGCTCAGGGATGTGAAAAAACACCCCCCTGAACGACAGAAGTTTTAGCGATGAAAAGCGCCGTGTGGACAGCGCGTCGTCAGCGGGAGCCGTCGGAGGTGGTTTCATTTTGCCACCGGGAGAGAGCGGCCACACAGCGCACTTTACAACGGCACGGCTGCAGCGGCACAGCGACGCCGTTGTAAGGTGCTGTGCGCCGTGTAGACTTAAACGGCCACTGTGGAGCAAAGCCGGTGACCAGAGCACCTCCATACGCTCACACACGTGCACTACGGACACACGTGTACTGCACATACATGCACACACACATATGTAAGCAATATGCCCTCTCCAGTTTGACTGTGTGCACCGGCACAGTTCTGCTTTCATAGAATCATAGGGCCAGAAGGGACCACAAGGGTCATGTAGTCTAACCGCCGACTGCTGTAGCTTGTCCTGGGCTCCTGGATCTATTCCTGTCCGCATTGGGGTGAGTCACTGAGGACCTGATCCTGTACTCCTTGCACACACAAGTTTCCCACCGAGGGGCCTTTGCCTTGCTGTGCCTCAGTTTCCCCATCAATAAAGGGCGCACTGACACCATCTGGAAAGCAGAAAGACATTCAGATCCATGTCTGGCACATCTGCTTTCCGCCCTGCTAGAGGCTGCTTGTCAGACAACTTCTTGGTGGGCGGTGGCTGGATCCTGCACCAAGGCAGAGTGGTTTTAGTTCCTCCAAAGGAGGTGTGACACTGACACTTTGCTCCAGGCAGTGATTCAACCCCTGGGTTAATCATTGACTCCTCCCTTCTCTCTTCTCCCTCGCACGCCTGAGCTCACTTTTATTCTTGCCAGGACAGAACCTCTGCTCACTTCCCACGGGTATATTTCTGTCTGACTGGACGGCAGATGCAGCATTCAAGGACTTCAGAACCTTTGATGTAATTGCTTAAAAAGTAACATCAAAGAACATGGGCAGCTCTGCCTGAAAGCGGGAAAGTCTGGGTGAGTTGGTTATTTCCGTCTGCTCGGCCCAGGGCTGTGTTTTGGGAGTGTTACACTAGCACAGGGCAGGGAAGAGTGCCAGCACTGTATTCAGTCACCTTGATAACGGGGACATGCTTGCTGCTCTTGTGCCTGGCCTAAATTTCTCTCTGCACCTCCCACCCTAACCCTAATCCCCCAGACTGGCTGGATCTCATTGTTTCCAGCCCAAGGAGCAGTGACTGTTTGTTTTCTTGCTGTTTCTTAATTGCAGGGCGTCAGGCATGTGCCAGGCTGAATAGGCAGGGAGGGGCCATTTGTTTGGATTCCTTCTGGTGCCAGCCAAGGGGCTCTGTATTCGACACCTTCACTCAGTGCTAACAAATTCTGGGAAATTTCATTTCCCCTGCCAGAATTCCCCCGAGAGGGAATACTTCCCCACTCCCCCTCCTAGAGCCTGGGGTGCCGAGCTCCGTGGGAGTTGAGAGGACTCAGCACCTCACAGGATTGGGCCCCAACCTGATGTGTGGCGTGGCTGCCGGATGTGAAATAGCTGCCACGTTCACCAGCCGGAAGGAGCTGTAGGTACTATGCCCTGTGGGGCCGCCAGGGGGGGAGGAGAGGGTCATTGTCCAGAGGCCACACCAAAAGCCAAGCAACTGGGGGTAAACATTCTCTATCACATCAGTGGCACCTCCATCCATCCCAGTCCTCCTGCACCCCTGCCCAAACAGCTGGCTCTGTGGGGCTGAGACCCTATCTGGGAAGTGCCACCTGGCCCTTATATCTGCAAAGCAAGAAGAGGCGAGAGATTTCTCCTGGAAACCCATGGCACCTCCCCCAGGCAGCTGGGCGTGCCTGGCATAAAGAGCAGGAAGAGTTACTGCCCGCTGTCTTGCTGGGTAACACCTCTGAGCAGAGAAGAGATAGGACAAAAGGGTCTCGTCGCATTAAAGGCCCCGCACTCCCCAAGGAATAGCAGCAGGCAGTTCCTCCTCCTGCTCTCTCGTTTGTTTTGTGACTAGAAAATCGCTGCTCTCTTTGCCATGTTTGATTATTTATGGATTCATTATATGATTGTTGGAGTTAGCTGAGCAGCAGCAGCCCGGACCGGTAGCTCTCCGGCCAAGCAAAGTACGTTTCTAGCCACAGGACTCCTAGTTCTACCACTAGCTGCCTTTATACCCTTGGGCAAGTCAGATCCCCCTCTCTGGGTCTCAATCCCCTTCTTTTGGGGTCATTCACTTACCAGCCTCAAAGGGAGTCTCAAGGCTTAATCCACTGCTGTTTGCAAGTTACTTCGAGATCTCTGCAGCCAAGTATTGTTATTTAAATGGGATCACCGGTTACTGACCTTCTCTTTTCTCCTCTATGAGTAACTTGGGCTCAGCCAGCCGGGCTCCCTCCCTCCCTGGCAACCTGCTCTGTGTACACTGTTCAAAGTGACAGCAGTTCCCACTTTGCTTCTGATTTGATCGCAAGTGACTGGTTCCCCAGCCCAGGCTCCAGCAGCTGACGCAGAGGGATTTGCTGGGTAAGGGATGGAAAATCACCTTCAAATAATATTTGCTGAACTCTAAGTAGACAGGGAAGGAAAGGACTGGCTTGGGTCACCTTGGGCTGCATGATGCAGTTTCACTGCAAAACTGACCTCGCAAACCCTATCGGGTTCCCTCTGTCAAATTTAGAATCTACCAACCAAAGAGGGCCAGATTTCGCTCTCATGTACACCCATTTAGATCAGGACTATCTGCACTAAGACAGTTAGCAACACTGCAGTAAAACTGGTGTGAGATCAGCAGTATTGCCAACCTCAAGAGATCAAAAATCAGGAGGCAGACCCCCCAAAATTATGAGATTGGCCCAAAAAACCATGAGGGTTTTTTTTTTAAAATCAAATCTTTTTTTTTTCCCCCAGTCTGTTGTTTGATTTTATCTATCCCCTCTCTATTTCTGTGCCAATGTTCGAGAGAGAAGTTCAGGTTGAAAGGGCAACTTTTAAAGCGCACCGAAATGTACGTCTCTCCCTGGCTGGTCTGGTGGAGACTCCACGGACCTTGTCTTCATCCCTGAGATAGGGGAACTGCCAGCTATTCCTTCACTTCTTGGCTTTTCCCCAGCCTGGGACATAATGACACCACTTCCCTGACTCCCCATTCCTCTGCTCTGGTCCCACAGCACCACTTCCTCAACTCCCCTCCCTCACCTTCTTCTGCCCCAGGCCCTCTCTCTGCTCGGGGGCCACATGTGAAGGCATGGTCCAGTGGCAGGGCCTAGGGCTCTCACACAGAGCTCTGCCCAGCCCTGAAAAGCACAAGATCAGAGGAGATCACGACAGCTCCTCCTGCAGGCATCAAAATCCTGTGACTCAAGATCAGCTCAAAAGAGTTGGTGTGATGCTGGTACACTGCCTTCCCCTATCCCTTCCCCACCAGCACCCTAAGCTGGGGGAGCTGCCATCTGATCCCCACCCATCACTGTCATTTGCACCCCCCTCAGCCTTCCCTGTCCCCGTATCCCCCCACATCCTCAGCCTCCTGCTATACCCCCATCTCTCTGCACCCCCTTGGCCTTCCCTCTGTCCCCCCACAAACTCCTGGCCTCATTGGCACAACCTCCCACCCCCCTCAGCTTTCCCCCTGCCACCCCAGATTCCCCTGTACCCCCCAACCTCTTGCCCCACTCTTGGCCTCTCCCAACCCCCAGAGCCTCCTCATGCCCCTCACGCCCCCATCTGCCTCCCTCCTGCTCCCATGCACCCCCTCATGCCCCAAGCCTCCCCTTGTCCCCCACATCCCCTAAGCCTCCCCCCTGTCCCATCCCCCTGCCCCCCACATCCCTCTGCACCCTCCAGCCTCCCCCCATCCATCTGAACCCCCCCTCAGCCTCCTCCTTGCCCCCCCATCCCTTGCACCCCTCTTGGCTTCTCCCCATTCCCCTCCCCCTATTGCCTGCACCCCCTAAATCTGCCTCTTAATACCCCTCACTCTCCCCATCCCCTTTTTACAGGGTCTCTCCTGCTCCCCACAGTCCCTGGATCCCACCAGCCCCCGACCCATTGAGTGGCAGCCATGTGGGCATGGTGTCACTCTCACTGAAACCAGCAGGAGGCAGCAGCCATCTTTGCTAAGGGCAGGCACACTTCCGATGGGGCTAGACTGTGGGGAAATGGCGGCCATCGTGCTGGTAATGGGAGATGGAGGCCATTTTGAATAAGGGAAGAATTGTGAGTTGGGGCCTTTCATTATGTTTTCATGAGACAGGTTAACTCCCCCGCTTCAAATCACTAGAGTTGTGATCGCATTGTGGGAGTTGGCCACTGGATCCGAATCTGGTCCCCGGGTTCCGGGACAGAGCTTGGATCATTGGGGCCCGATTCTCCATTGCTCTGCGCTGTGCCGGGTGAAGCGTGTGAAATGCTGCCTCAGCGGAAGGGTGGCAGCCCTTTGTAATGGCAACAGGCGGTGTGGAGCGACAGAGGGTCGGGCCATTGAGCTCTGGCAGCACCAGGCCTCAGCGTGACGTTTATTTGATTCCGTGCGTCCTAGAAGCAGAGCATGAAGCAAGGACTGTTATTCTTCCTATAGTGCTGCCCTGCCGGGCGGTTGGAGGTACATGCTACGGGGGTTGTCGTTGTCTTTAATGTAATTTCCTTTGGAAAACAAGGGTGTAAATTAGAGGGAAAATCTGAGGCTGTGTCATCTCCCCAGTGATAAGGAAAAGGGAACACAGGTTGCCAGCTGGCAGGGAGGCAGATGCAGCCTGCAGCCGCCTGCTGAAATATGGTCATGCCAGGACAGCAGCTGCATTTAAAGGGACAGCTACAAGAAGGAAAAAATAACGCAAGCCGAGAGAGGGTGCTACACAAGGGTGATGCTGCAGGGACAAGGGTCAGTAGGGATTGACCAGGCTGTATGGAGGGGACTGCCTTCCTGCCTTTGAAAGGGCAAGGGATGTGGCTGGGAAGACATGCTCAGCTTTTCAAGGTCGGCGTCTGGTGTTTGAAACGGCTGGGGCTTTTCGTTGACACTGTTTCTCTACAATAAAAGCAGGCGGTTTTGGCATCACCTGCTGTGGGCATGCAGAACCCATACCTTGCCCCCAGTAGCAGAGAAGATGTCTTGGGAAACGGAGAAACATTTCACAAAGGGCCATACTTTGAGCTAGCAAGTTACAGAGGCTGCATCAAAGCCAACTGCCACCCCCAAGTGGTTACGTTCACGACAGTAACAGCTAGAGCGCCCACTGCACTAGGTGCTGTAATACACCTAGTGAGTGACAATCCCTGCCCCACAGAGTTTACAGTCTAAATAGACAAGGCAGAATTATTATCCCCACAGGGAACTGAGGCAGAGATTAAGTGACTTGGCCAAGGTCACACAAGGGTGAGGAAGGAGTCAGTGGCAGCACCAGGACCTGAACTCAGCATTGCTGAGTCCCAGTTCAGTACCTTAACCCCAGGATCGTCCCTGTCTGCACACTGAGTTACCTGACTCTGCAAGGACAGCTAGTAGTAATGGAGAAGAATGGCATCCAAGTGTCTCCTGGCTATTGTGTCTGTCTATGAGTATCCTGTGGTGCCAGTCTTCAGTTAGGATCAAGTCATTTTATACCAGAAACGGAGCAATAACCGGTCCTGAGCAGGTTCTATGTAGAGAAAAAGGGATATTTGGGTGGATATTGTAATCAGTATATTTCAATCCGTGACTGCCCAGGCCAGGAAGACCCTGGACAGAGACACTAGGCAGCACAGGCCGCATCAGTCAATGTGGAGTCGAGAGCACCACGGGATCTCTCTGTGGCCAGCAGCCTCAATAATGAATCCCCTTTAGAGATGTTATAGCCGAGTGCTGGCTCTGCTCTGCCTCTGGAGGGAAATTGAGAGGCTTACGTCCGTCTTGTAAAGCAGAAGGTTTTGTTTCCCAAATGCTGTGGCCTGGGGAGTTTCTTTGGCTNTTGAGAGGCTTACGTCCGTCTTGTAAAGCAGAAGGTTTTGTTTCCCAAATGCTGTGGCCTGAGTTTCTTCGGCCGTGTTGACTCTGTAAAGGCAGTTCTGGGAGGAGACTGAGGGTATGTCTACACTCCAGGTGCTCCACTGAGGCTACTCCGCTGTAGTGTAGACACTTACTACAGCGAAGGGGTTTTCCCTGTCGCTGCAGTAAATCCACCCCCTCGAGAGGCAGTAGCCAGGTCCTTAGAAGAATTCTTCTGCCGGCCTAACTGTGTCTCCAGTTTGAGGAACCTGGACAGGATGGGGCTGTGTGCTGGGGCTCAGGGCTGGTCTACATTTTCACAGCCCTGAGCAATGTAGCTAGGTCAACCTATGTTTTAGGTGTAGACCAGGCCCGAGCCCCAATGCACAGCCCCATCCCATCCAGGTGCCTTTCGTGAGCGAGTCCATGGCTCTGCTGCTTCTCCGCTCCACTCCTCATCTGACGGGCAGCCTGTCTGGAGTGAGCGATGGGTCTGGGGGGCCCAACCTGCCTGCCCTGCCCAGAAGTGGGTCCCCATTGTGCTGGGGGCACGCGCACACACACGCACGCACGCACACACACACGCGCACACACACACACACAGTCATAGCAGTGCAGGACAGGAAGGAACCGCGAGAGGTCATCCCTGCACAGAGGCTGGACCAGGCAAACCTAGACCGTCTCTGACCGGAGTTTGTCCAACCTGTTCTTAAAACCCTCCAAGGACGGGTTAGTTCAGCCTCCCTGGGGAACCTGCTCCTGTGCTGAACTAGTCTCAAAGTTAGACCGTTTTTCCTAACCTCCAATCGAAATCTCCCTTGGTGCAAACCCAGCCGATTCCTTCTTGTCCTAGAAGAATGGAAGGCACCCAGCGACAAACAGCAAATGGGCCATTGTCGGAGCTGCTAATTCACACACCCTGCCAGCATCCCCTCAGATAACGGCCCTGTCCCCTCCTATGCCCTGAGTCCAACTACCAATGCCCCTGGTCAGCCGCTGCTCATCCACTTCCTCGTCCCACCTCCCCAGGCCCCACAGTAGAGGAGTGAGCCTGGCTTTGGGAGGGGACAGTCACTGCTTCATTGCACACTTTCAGCTCAGCGTTGGGGGCACCAAGCTGCTGAGCAACCCAGCCAGCCAGTGTGCTGAGCCCAGGGCCCGCGGACACAAAGCAGCAGGCCAGCCCCTTGCCTGTGTAGCAAAGCAGAGTGCCCAGCCCAGCTCTCACAGGGAACCCTACAATAACAAAGCAGGGGCTGCACTACAAACCTTCAGCGTGACAAGCGTCCGCGTCCCGGTGCCAGCAGCCGCTGGGGCAGCAGGGCGGGGGATGGGAAATTAACGAGTCTGCCACCTTTTATCTATTTCACCATCTGTTCTGCTCTAAGAGGGCTCGTTTTCTTTCATGCTACCGCTGGGTAATTACCAGCATGGCGCTGATGGTGCCCCTTATCCTAATGAAGTGAGCATCCTCTCCAGACAGTCTGCCAAGGAGCCCGTGGGGCCGGTTCCAGCTCCCTGCCCCCACGGGCTCATTGCATGGGCACTGGAGAAGGAGGCACCTTGGGGGCTGGATGCGGGGCTGGCAGGGTATTGCATAAAGCTTTGTTCCTGAGACGCTCATGCATGCAGAGATGTCCCTGCACTCTTCAAGACAGAGCAGTTATCATTTAATGCCACCAACGATGAGGATGGAGTTCGCCATGTTCCCCTGGAGACACCTAGGTACATCGAGGGAAATGCCACAAGGGCCTTGCAGAGACTGGGGAATTAAAGACAATCCATTTATATTAGGCTGTTGTGCAGTGTCCCATAAGTTCCGCTGGGGCACGAGAAGGCAGTGTTGCCAATTCACCTTATGCTATCACAAGTCTTGTGATATCTAGTTTATTTCTTAAAGCCCCAGCTCCTGGAGTCATGTGATTACACGAGGAACTCAGCCTTCATTTTAAAAAAAAGGAAGTTTCTAGCCCCCATGTTGGTGAAGAAAAGCTTGAAAACATGACGCAAGTGTGTCCTCAAAGCTCCAAAACCAGACAGCAAAGAAAAAGAACCCCACAATTACTATGTAATCCAATCTCATGCTGGTGGGGCCTGGCGTATGATTTGGGAACTTGGGGGGCTGATGGTACCAGGAAGGCCACTTTCCAACAGTCTCTTGGATGCCCCCAAACAAACCACCTCCCTGCAATGTTTTTTAAAGACAATGGGGAAGGAGCAGTGAGCTGCACTGGCCCCTTCTCACTCAGCAGAGCTGCCCCCCGTGCGTGTCCAGAGGCAGCGCTTCAGGGACCGACGTTGGTGTTCACAGCTTTCGCCCCCGTGGACTGGGGCTGTGACTCGCCCGCTGGCAGCCGTGTTGTGTCCCAAGGTCCGGTAGCAGGACCTGAGGATGTGGAGAAGGTTCTGCAGTAGCACAGACAGCTGCGAGCTGCTGGGAGTACGAAGCTGCCTGCACCCCATGGGTATGTACTTGGGCCGCTATTTTTAGCATGCCTGCTCACGAGCATGTCTGCGTGAGCGGGAGTCACACGCCTCGCTCGTAGTGTCGACCTAGCCTTAGAGAAACATTTGGCCCCATGTGAGTCTAGTGGTAGTTCTAAATATAGCATTTCATAGCACAGGAGATGGAAAGTTGGGAGCATTGTTTGCAGTCAGCCTCATCCTCTGCCCTATCGCAATCTCCCTGATGCTACAGGGGCTGCTAAGAGGAGGGATTTGGAGGAAAGCAAAGGTACTTGGCATGAGGTGGTTGCAGACTCCCTTCCATTATCAGGGTCCGGCACCCAATACCCGACCAGAGCCAGCTTCCGAGCAGCAACCCCAGAGAGGATCCGATGCTGTGAAACTGACAGAGGGTTTGGACCATGTGGGCTGCTGCTATCCCATACAGGCCTTGTGCTGTGTTATTTCCTACAGATGCCCTTTAGTACCTGGAAAGGTCGGTGACCCCGCAGCTGTAGCATGGGGAGAGCAGCACTGCCTCACCTGATGGTGGTGCTGGGAGACTCTAACTCGGGAATGTTTATGTGGTGCTTTGAGATCTTCAGAGGGGAGGTGCTGGAGGGGACTGGATACCTTTCTTATGCACCAGCAGCTCTGAATGGTCCAGGTCACATTGAGAAATCTCCCCCCACCCCCCAAGTAGTCGTCTGTGCTCAAGAGCCTCTGACTTTACAATCTGGGGTCTGGGTGAAGGCTGGCTCCCTGCACTCTCTGGTAGCCACCACGCGACATGGCCCTGCCTTACTGTCCCCTGTCAGCACTAGCTGGGTCATGACCTGCGTTCCAGCGGCATCGCCTGCAATCAGAACAGGAGAGGAAAGGAACACGCCCTCCTGTGGGCTGTGGCGCTTTGGTCTGGTTTCGGTTGTTGGGTGCAGTGTGGTGGTGGCCGGTGATATACAGGAGGTACGACTAGACGATCTGGTGCCCCTAGGGGATTAAACTGTGCGACTCTCTGGGTACATCCGCCCAAGGGGCTGGTTAATTGTGGGGTAAACGTGCTTGGGCTGGAGCCTTGGCTCTAGGACTCTGAGGGGGGAGGGCCCCAGAGCTCGGACTGCAGCCTGAGACTGAAGAGCTGCACTCTAGTTAAACAGACCCTTAGCCCTGTGAGCCTGAATCAGCCCGGGCCAGCCACGGGTATCTAATCGCAGTGTAGACGTACCCTCGGACCCCTTGCCTGGAGAAAGGGCAATGAGTAGTGAGTCTGGCTGGCTCTGATTAGCACTGTTACTGTTATTGGTGCGGGGAGCCAGTGTAGTGTCTCTCCTTTCCCTAGACATTGGGCATATGACATAAAGGCCTGTCCTGCTGTGCCGTATTGCTCGGGGCGCTTGCATTTGGGAAGATTAACGCCGTCGTGCAGAAAAGCCGATGGTGATATTTCCATCCCCGGCCCGGGGAGCAGCGGCCAGCGCCCGCTGCCCAGAAAGCACTCAGTGAATTAGCAGCCTGATGCTCTTCGACTTTCTCCCAGGCGCTGAAGGGGAAATTTTGGCACATTAGAGTGACGGGCAATTGATCAGAAAGCTCTGCTTCCAGCGAGGCAGCGCGTGTGTCTGTCTGTCTGTCCCACCCCCCCACCTCTTCCTTCCTAGGGGCCCCAAATCCAATGCATTTATGCCCATGATTGCAATAGGAGCCACACACTCATATCTGCACTCCCCTTCCTCCCGGGGCATTATCCATCGTTTTCTCCGTCTCTGTCCCATCCCTCGCTGTCCCTTGCTGTCACTCTCTGGCTCTCCCAGGGTTTTGAAGTTACTAGTTCAGTAAGGGCCTGATCCTGTGATTAGTNGGGGGGAAAGTGGGGGGGGGGGGGGGCCTGCACTATACATCTTGTGGGCACATACAGGAGCACTGAGGTTCACCTGCTCCCCCACCCCCAGGGCCTGGGAGGAGCAGGAGGGCTCTGACCCCTCACTGCCTCTTTGTGGGAAGGGCCCTGGAGCCACCTGGGCTCCGGCTCTGCGGCTTGAGGTCAGCCCCACCCCCTCACATTGCCCACTGCCCTGCAGCATAGCTCTGCTCAGTGCCTGGCGAGCCCACCACTAGCAGCCCTCGGACAGCCACAGCGGCAGGACCAGACCCTTTGCAGGGTCCGCTGGTGCCTGCCTGCCCCGCTCACAGCAGCAGCATCCCCTGTGCTCCCAACGTGGCTGCGGATCCCTGTCCCTGTGCCACCCCCACGGCGTGCAGTGCCCCACACCAGGCTGCACATTACAGCTCCACCGTGTGTCAGTCCCCTCCTCGCATGGTCTGGGACTCCTCCCGCACCTGCAGTTCCTCTGTTCGGGGCTCTGTGCCCCTCATCCATGCCCCCTTCCTCTAACCATGCCCCCCTTGGTGATCCCCCCTCCCCAGTGCATCCGCCCCCCGCTGTGATCCCTTCCCCATGCATGTTCCTCTTCCCTTGTTCTGTGACCCCTGCCCCAACCAAGCCCCACCTCCCCATCTGTGATCCTCCTCCCCCATGCATGCTCCCCCTCCCCATCAGTGATTCCCCCTCCCCTATTGATGCTCCCCTGCCCCATCTGTGATCCCCTTCCTTATGCACACTCCCCCACACCGTCTTGCTCCCTGCATGCTTCCTCCCTTGTTTGTTGGTATTCCCACCCCTTCCTGTGCTCGACATACCTCCCTTACTTCTGTGCTGCTGCTGGCGGCAGCGCTGCCTTCAGAGCTGGGAACCCGGCCAGCAGCCGCCGCTCTCCAGCCACCCAGCTCTGAAGGCAGCACCACCGCCCGCAGCAGCACAGAAGTAAGGGTGGTGATGCCGTACCATGCCACCCTTACTAATGAGTAACATTTGAACTGTGCGCTGGGAGGGGTGGCTACAGGGTCCCCCCTCAGCACCGCCCCTGTGGGGAACAGAAATCAACCCACTGTGGCTAGCACCCAATGCCCATTTGGGTGGAGCCCACTTCATGCTTGCCAAAGGGCTGGGGGGTGTAGAGTTTATACTGCAGGGAGCAGTACTAGGATCTTATATGGCATGTGAAGTGGGGTGCTTGGAATCCCACATACCCCACTCAGGACTGGATTCTCCATCACCCCGCACCTTGTGTGTCATTTACACTGTGCAAAAACACCACCGTTCCCAGCTGGCAGCCTTTAAATGCACTTTGCGCTGGCGTCGGTGACCACTCAAGGAGCAGAGCAACGAAGATGCAGCCCCTCTCCCCAGCAGGGGGCGATAGGAGGTCTAGGTTGTCTGAACCCTTTCTGACTGCCAGTATAAGTGCTGGCTGGCACACACAGACCGAGCCAGTGCCCGTCTCTGCCCGACACAGAGCGTTCACAGCCTCCCATGCCTCTCCCAGAGAGCCCCGCTCCTGAGTGGGAGAGGAGAGGGGGCAGTGGGGCAAGACAGAAAGGGATTCTCTGTTCGCCTCTAGGAAATAATCATCTCTTGCCCCTTGAATGTGGAGCGTGGTGGAGAGAGGCCAGGCTGCGGGAGCCAGGGGAGTTAATTGTGGCGGACATTGGGGCAGCTCTGTCTGGGAGCGGCCGCTGGGCTGCATATGGGCATCCCCAGGACGGCTCTGAGGGGTTCGCTCTCTCTTTGCACAGGCCATGCTGCGTCGCTCTGTGGGCAAAGGCCAGCCACACTGGGACCGAGCCCCGGTCTGAGCCCCAGATTCTCTTGGTGAAATCGCGCCCCAGGCTGGAGGACGTCTGGAGGGGGCGACCCCACCCCAGGGAGCCTACCCCAGGCGAGCGGGGCCCCTGGGAACTCGGCGAGCCAGAGCCAGTCCCTTTTGGAAGGCTGCAGGTAAGGCTGCACCTCTGCTCCTGTTCCCTCTGGGCTTGGCTGAGTGTCACCCACGTACCATGCGCTAGGACAGAGACAGGGCTGCTGGCAATGGCAGGTCTCTGGAGATGGTCAGCTGGAGGCTGTGAATCCCCCCAAGGGAAACCTGCAGGGTGTAGAACCAGAGGGGAGATGAAGCCTGGTCCAGTGGGTGCCCTGTTCCCATTGCCCTTTTCAACAGCGCAGACAAGGTTGCTCTGCAGCTGACTGTGTGCACACATGGTGCCCCCGAGCCCTGGTACACCCTGACCCGTCCACTCCCCTCCTGGCAGCCCTGCATACCTCACGAGAACCTTCAGCCCAACCAAACCCAAACAGCAAAGTCCCAGGCCAACCTTGGGCCTGCCCAGTTCCTTGTGGGCAGGAGACCCCGTCAGAGAAACCAGCCTCCACTGGCATCGTTGGGCGTCTGAGCAGAGAGGCCGAGGAGTGGCTGGGCAAAGGAGACTGAACTGCCCTCTTCCCCTACCAGGGATGAGGCACTTGGGCAGGGCACGTGGGGGAAACTTGGACTGCTCTCCTGCCATCCCTGCCCCTAGAGCACCCACACGCACACCCTGAGTCCTAGGGCTGTCACCTCCGAGGCACAGAAAAACCGGCCGATCTGTGGGTGGGGCCAGGGCCAGGAGGGAGGGGCTGATCTGTGGGCGGGGCCACATCCCGGGGAGGCGGGTCCGGGACCCAGGGGAGCAGGGGTTGGTCTGTGGGTGGGGCCAGGTCCCAGGACTGGGGGGAACCATGGGGAGGGGCTACTTGAGACTTGGGGGGATTCGGGGCAGGACTAGGGCTTGGCTTCCCCAACAGCTGATGGCTGCTGCAGGCAGGCAGAGCAGGACCTGGGTGCCAGGGGGGCGGCTGTGGCGCACTCCCAGCCATGCCATGCGTAGCGGGGCTGGCACGTGCTGAGAGCCATTGAACCAAACTGTAAACCCTGGGTCTGATGGAAACCACTTCAGCCCAGGGAGTGTGGCAGCACCTCCAGCACCCCTAGTTCCAGCACCTACGGGTGATAGCTAAGATCACCCAGCAAAAACACTAGCATGTTACTTCTGAGCGGAAACCAGCAAGGCACGAGAAACACCAGCCAAGTGGCAGCCCTACTAGCACCAACGTCCCAGGAAGCGCCTGAGGACAGGAAATGGGGCAGGGAGAAACCCAAGTCTGTACCCCACCAGGAGAGCTCAGGTTACCCACCGTCCAGTCCAGTCCCCATCCTGTACCGAGTCACGGAGGAGGGAAATCTGTTGTAGCCCCAGGTACAGAGCCAGGCTCTTTAGTTCACGGTATAGATACCCTGGCTCCTGCCTCTGGAGCTCCCCTGATGCCAGCCCCCATGGCTGCTGTCACTGCCCCTGCCAGGCAGGGCTCTGCACTCCAGCTCCCGCTTCCCGGAGTCATTCCCAGGCCAGCGAGTGAGTGTCACAGACAAACGGCCTGGGTGGGCCAAGGCCTGGTGCTGGGGGTAGTGCCAGCTCAAGGAAGCCCCGTACCGTCCCCTCCCAGGAGCCTCTGCCTCCCCACCCTGCTCCTCACCCCCTCGCAGCAGCCCCGAGAGGACCTGTGTGTTTAAAAAACCCACCCCCACTGCATAGTATTTCTACAGAATCCTAGGCATTGGTGGTGCAGATGAAAGTAACAGTATGTTCCCTGCCCCCAAGAGGCTTACAATCCAGGTTCAATGTAGCACAGAATGGGGCCGATAGGCACAGGTTCTAGTCCGGCCGCAGTCTCAGACGTGACATGCGTGGTAGTTACAAAATGGCGTGTGAACATCTGACTGGGAGGGCTGGTCCCAGCCAAGGGACAAAAGCCGGCACGTTACACCTTTTCCCTGGCAACCAGCAAGGCAATACCAAACCCAGCCAGGTGGCCACCCTAGGCATGGGGGTGTGGGGAAGACAGAGGATTTCTCTGCCTCCATCTCAGTGTGAGTCGTGCTCTGCCGCTGGGCAGAGGCTGATGCACTGTGCGTGCCCGAGGGTTTGCTGTGGGGTCTGCGACTGCCCTGCAGCCCCTGTAGGGGCAGAATACCAGGCCTGGAGAGAGAGGCAAAGGTTAGCGAGCCTGCTCCAAAGGGTCTGAGCTCCCCAGGCAGGCCCCTGGGTTGGGATGGGGAAGCAGGAGATTCTAGCCTGACCTGGGTGTGCCTTCTAGGGGAAGCATGACTGAGGTGGAGCCTGTACTGGACTTTGCATCCTCTGGGAGGACTGGCCGCAGGAACGCCCTCCCTGACATCCTGGGCTCTCCGGCCGGCGTCAGCCCCTCCGACCTGCCTCTGAAATTAGCTGAAATGTCTCTAAGCTCAGGTATGTACCAGACAGCAGGTCTGGCCCTGCCTGATGGGCCCTGCCCTGCGTCCCCCAGGGAATCTGATCCTGTGGCCACTGGACCACCGGAGACAGAGGGCAGATGTGCCCTGCAGAAGGGTCACACTGCCTAGGAGCATGGGCTAGTGGTTACAGCAGGGAATGAGTGACTCTTGTCACTTCCTCTCAGCGCCTCTAATTCCCCATCTGGAACAATGGGGATTGTTATGTGTTATTATTCTGATAGGCATCTCTCTAGTGTGAGTATCGTTATTTATCGCTTGTGTTACCATAGCGCTTGGGAGCCCTAGTCACAGACCAGGCCACATGGCGCTAGGCGCTGTACAGACGCAGAACGGACAGATAGTCCCTGTCCCAAAGAGCTGACAGGCTGAGCAGTGCCATGGCATGCGGGTGCCTTGCCAGAGCACACAGACAGCCTTTGCCCAGCACTCTTCGCCCCGCTCCAGCGCGAGGGGAGCCTTGCCTGATGGCTAGTTCCTTCGGTGCTGTGGTCACTATGACATGGCTGCCTTGAACAACACGTTTGGCATCCTTGGCAGTCTCTGAATAAGCCAAGGATGGTCCCTTCCGGGCAAGGTCTGAGGGTTGGGCCACCTGGGGTCTGGGAGAAGTCAGGCTGGCCCGGGACAAGGATACTGGGGGACTGGGCTGGACTGCTGGGGCTGCCTATGGGCTGGGGGGCCGCCCAGGGACAAGAGATCTGGAGGGAATGGGGCTGTCTGTGGGCAAAAGTGCTGGGGGACAAGGGTGCTGGGGGAGTGGGCTGGATTGCTGGGGCTGCCTATGGGCTGGGGGGCCGCCCAGGGACAGGAGATCTGGAGGGAATGGGGCTGTCTGTGGGTAAAAGTGCTGTGAGTAGTGGGGCTGGCTGTGAGTAGTGGGGCTGGCTGGGGGGAATGGGTCTCGCTGGGGGCTGCAGAGAATTGGGCTTTCCAGGGCTTTTCACTGCACTTGCCTCCCTTGCTCTCTCCACAGACAGATCCCAGGAAATGCAGTCCCCCTCCACAGAGGTGCCCCCACAGCAGCCCCAAAGCCCAGAGCTGAAGGACACGTCTTAACACCTCCCCTGGGATGCATTTCTGACCAGCAGGGAAAGGAGAGACTGTCGAGCATCAACCCAGCTTGAGTGGTGGGGCCTGGAGCTTGCTGGGTTTTCCTTGGTGCTATGCAGCAAGAACATCTTGTGTTCCTTGGAGCGGGGGAGTAGAGGAACCTCCAAGGGGGAATAAGCAACCAGGCGTTTGGCAAAGCTGGGAAAACCCCTGCGGGGAAACGTTTCTTCGGTGGCATTTAAGGACACGACTTAGGAACCAAGGGTGTTTGTTTGGGGGCATTTTCTCATCTTCACACCCGGACAGCTGAGCGGTGCTGCCGCTCGCGATGTCTCCGTGCTAGGATCGTGACGAGCACCCAAGGGTTGCTCTTAGCTGAGTACGTTTGTTCACTGTGATGTTCTGGGGCACAATTTCCTTGTCTTTTCTTTTGTGATAGATGATCCAGTATCCTTATTCAGGCCTTCTGAGAAACCTGGGGCAAATGGCGCAGTGGGGGTCCGTAGCACATTCTCCTCTCTGGCACCCAAAGGTGAAGCCCTTGTCAGTTAAACAGAAGCGAGTCCCTTCCCAGGCTGGGTCCTGCTTATGCCGGGACCCCTGCGACTTGCAGGATAAAGCTACCTGGAGCCCTGGCTCCCTTTAGGAGCTTGCCAACCAAAGGGGATGAAGTTTGGCAGTTTCACCAAAGTCTCAAAGCAGCCAGCGGGCCACACCGGGGCGTAAGTGACTCCAATCCATGGAGCTTATCCCCCCGGGCTTGCCTGGCTCCCCGCCCCGCATGCAGCACCCCTGCCCCGGGTTGTGGTTAGGGACCAGGGCAGTGGGCATACTGTGCACAGCTACCTCCCCCACGGCTGACTCTGCCCCCAAGCCATGGCTGCCGCCCTGGGGACGAGAAACTGCGGAGAGAGAAGGGGCGTCAGTGGGTTTCATTACCCCAGAGGAGGCCGCCCTACACAACAGCAGAGAACCGGAGGCCTAGGATTTTGCTGCCTAAACACAGGTGTTGTCTAACTGGCAGCACACTGCCCTCTGCAGGGGGATGGGTGCGTTACACAGCCCCAAGTTCCCATCCCTTACCGGCCAGGACGGCAGGGAACTATCTGCAGGCGGTACAAGGCGCTACTCAGGTTTTGGGGGGATTTAATGTTTGCTTTTCACTACAGGCGTAGAGGGACCCCTCCACTGTGCCTGGATCCTCCCTGCCCCCGAGTGGAGGAAAATATAAAGGAAACTTAGTGGTTTGGCTCAGATATACTGTGGCACTTCAGCGAGTGCTGCTGTGGCCACCCGGGGCAGGGTTCTGGATTGAGAGAGGGCTCCCCCTGCCCTCCTGCCATGGTCCTCTCCAGAGGGGAGCTCTGGGACAGAGAACCCTGGTGTCCTGCTCGACATGGCCTCTCTCTCACTGTTCCTGGTGTTTGTATTGCAGTAGTGCCTAGGAGCCCCCGTCACGGGCCCAGGCCCCACTGGGCTGGGCGCTGTGCAGACACGGCGGAGACACTCCCAGCCCCGCAGATCAGATGTGCAAGGGGCCGTGCCCCAGGCTGCATGAGGGCTCGTGCTGGCTTTCGCCCCAGCACTCACTGTGGCCAGCTGGCTCGCGGGAGGGAGACGAGCACTGTGCATCCACCAGGACTCACTGCCACTGGCCACGTGTCCAGCCTTGGGCACACAGGAGCCAGGAGAATAGCCATAGGCCTGGGAGGACTCTGCAAGGATTCCCTCGCGGGAATTAGTTTAGATTCAGACCTTCCCCTCCCACTTGTGTCCCTGGGCTCCCTAACTCCTCCTTAAAGTGGGCACCCTGTGCCTGTGCTGCCAGCCCCTCCACGGTTGCCTCCAGCCATGATCTCTGGTTTGGGTGCTCAGGGGACCAGACAGGCCCTTTTGGATTTTGTTGTCCTTTCCCTGGGGGCCGGGCTCATCGCCTTTGCTGGCCTTTCACCTTCTGCCAGTGCAAAGGCCAAGGCTACCCCCAGTCTCTGAGAATGCAGAACTGCTGCCCAGGTTTCTTACTGACCTCCTGGGCTCCCAGACCCAGCAAACGGATGTGAAGAACACTCCTTCCCCATCTGTCACCCTTTCTAAGGTCAGGTCTCCAGCGTGGTAGCTCCTGCCTTGGCACTGGGAAGTTCCTTCTGGGAGAGGACTGAGCCGTGCAGGGGCTCTGGTCTCCCGGCTGTGGAATCAGGGTAGAGCTCAGTGCCCAGGCAGGACTGGGGTCATCAGAAGACAGCTGGAATGCAGAAACACATCGGTGTCGCAAGGAACAAGATGCTTCTAATAAACCTGGAAGGACTTTGTGCTGCACAGTCATACCGGCCCTTTGCCATTCTCCAGCACCTTCCAGCTGAGGATCTCAGTCCTCTACAAAAAGATCCCATGTTCCCAAAAATACAACCCGACCCTGGTTATAGACAGGAATGAATATATCACTGGTCCAAGGTACTTGCTAAAAACCTACAGCTCCATTGATACACACAACTCCTAAAGGCTTGACAGACTTAAATTCATTTCTCACAAACTACCTAGGGGACAAACAGACACTTCCGGCCATTAAAAAGGCTGGTATTCTCAGCTTTCCAGGGGTACAAAGCACTAATTTCTAATCATCAAAAGGTCATTTTATCAGATCTTTTAAAATCTCATCACTCCGATTACCATCTTGCTTCCCACCCCCCTCTCCCCACACTTGAATTCCAATGTGTTTTGGTAGCTGCCATCTCAAGAACTACATGAGACAGAAACTGATGCTGCCTGTCCTCTCGAGTGGAAGCTTGGGAATCTCAGATTTCCAAGGGGGTAAAGCATCAACCTCTAACTTGAAATATCAGCTGCTAAAAATCACACTGGAACGACCATTACAAACGTGCTTTGTTGATGGGACCAATACAAATGGTTTCAGGACCAATCTGATTTTTCTAAGCACTGATCCTATGCTGAATTTGCAAAACATCCGTCTGCCAAGATATTGCTGGAAGGCTCAGGCCTAGATTCTGATCTCAATGACTACCAGGATAAATCTGCAGTAAATCCATTGCAGTGAATGGAGTTATTCCAATTTTACACCAGTGGAAATGAGACCAGACTCTGGCCCCCCACGGCTAAATAATGCTTGTAAAAGGATACTGGATTTAGCATCTTTCCTAACATGTAAACAAGAGGTTTCCTGGATTTAATGTCTGTGTAATGTGTATGTGTGGGTGTGTGTCGGCTGTGTATAGTGCGTACATGCTGCTTCCTGGAGCGTCTGAGCACAGCTGGGAACAGAGTGAATGTGGAGACTGGTTTGTGGTTGACTCTTGTGACCAGGGATTGGGGCTGGGAGGAAGGTCTGAGGACTGGGATTTCCAAAGGGAAATTTCAGATGGGCAGATGCCCCCAGCGCCCAAACTGTCAGATCTCATTGGTTTTGACTTGGTTGCTGTCAGGAATTGAGATGGGGCGGGGAGGGCAGTGAACACGGCGGGGTCTTTTTTTAAGGGAGCAGCGTGCGTCTCTGGGAGAGTCCTGAGCTGCTCCCACCTGGGGACTTGTTTGGGTAATAAATTGTGAGTATTTTCCTGTGAACCCTCCGTGCAGTGTGTGGTTTCTTTGGTCAGAGGGAGCGTAGCCACGGTGGGAGGGCCGGCCAGGAGAGAGCAGGGCTTCCCAAACGAAATCCCTCTCTCTGGTTTGCAAAGGGGCCTGGGGAGCTGAACTGCATGCAGGGTGTGGATGTTTGTGGAGGGGGAGGTGTTGCAAGCTGGGAGGATTGTGGAGTGAAGATCTCCTGGGCTAGCAGACGATCAGCAGGGGAGGGGGTCAGGAAGTGATATTAGCGAGAGAAGCAGGTAGCTCGTTAGGGGAGAGCCATTCAAAAAGGGATTGGACATTTATATGGCTATCAAGAAAAGCCGGAGTTCGCACAATTGGCCATGCAGAGTGTGGGGTGAGGACGTACTCTCAACTCGACAGCATTTCGGTGACAATCTGAAACCCCCAAAAGCCTGGTTTCCACGAGAACCAGGCCCACTGAGTGCCAATTCGGTCAAGATACAGAGGTGAGACAGTGATGTCACAGAGGCTTGGGGGAGGGGCAGCCTTTTCTGGTTTTCCCCTGAATCAGTGGGGTTCTGACCAGAGTACGGGGCGAGGGGCCTGGCCATCATATGGGGGAGGGCCCAGCTGGGTGTACAGCATGGCCTACATAAGCAATGAAGTGTGCAACCCCCTGGGAAAGTTGCGTGTGTAATAGGAGATTCCCCTGGTCTCCTGCTGGGCTCTGTTAAACCGACGGGTGCTAGAACGTAGTGCACCCCTAGCCGTGTCACCAAAAGCAGCAACGAGATCGGTCTGTCGGCTCAGAGTGTATGGCAGACAACAAGCATGCTTGGATTTAAAGGGAGTGATTACTGGTGGGGCAGGGAGGCAAGGGGAGCTTGGGCTGAACTGCAATGGCTGCCAGCACAAGTGGCATAGGATACACGACGATGGAGGAGTGTTCAGCTGATGTTGACTTCAGTTCTGGGTTTGTTCTTATCACTTCTCCCGTGGGAAGCGAGTCCGATCTGGGGTCTTGCACAGGGGAGGATGGGGCATTGACCTTATGATGTGCTCTCTTCTCCTGCAGAGACTTCATATCCGTGCCTCAAAAGTGGGCACAGACCCCTCCATCTGGGTCTGTCCAGGGCAACAACTTCCCAGGTTTTAATGTCTAGCGTGCATGCTTTGAAGTCGGTCCTCAAGGTATTTTTATATCTGAGGACGGGCCGACCCTTAGAGCAGGTTCCTGTGCTCAGCTCTGCTATCGGCATGCGGGAAACCTCCATGCGGACCATGCATCCGACCCAGTGAAGCTGAGCCCTGAGGAGGATGCTGTCGAGGGCAGGGATTTGGCACCTGTCAAGGATTTCAGTGTTGGGGATCCGGTCCTGCCACTTGATGCTGCAGATGGCTGTTGGGCGGTGAGAGGGGACGCTCTCCTGCTGTTTGATGTGGTGCTGGGAAAGCGTCCGTGTCTCACAGCCGTAGAGGAGTGAGGTGAGCACAACAGCCTGGTAGGTGGGTTCTGAGGCAGACTCCACGCTCTCTCCAGAGCCCATGGGTGAGCCTGCCAAGGGCCAAGCTGGCCTGCGCCAGTCGCTGAGTGATCTCATCACCCAGCGCGGCGTTGCTGGGAACTGTGCTACGCAGGCAGCCGGATTTCCCACCTGGCTTGAGGGGTGTGTTGTCAGCTGGGACGATGGGATCAGGTGCTCGTGATGCTGGTGGTCTGGGGCTGGCTGGGACGTGACCTGCGTCTTTGTCAGGCCGAGTTTGGAACTGAAGCATTTTGAGGCCTAAGCAAAGCACCCCACGAGAAGCTGAATGTCCTCGAGTGTGTGCGCAATGAGGGCACAGTCATCAGCACACGGGAGCTCCTTCAATGGCTGTTCGATCGCCTTGGTGCAGGCCCTGAGTCGCTAGAGCCCAGCCAATCTGAACCAGATGTGTGCACCTCTGTCAAAGTCCTGGGATGCAAACGAGCATGGCTGGAAAGACAATGGCAAAGAGAACTGGAGCCATTACACATCTTTGTTTGGTGCCCTTGGTGATGGGGAAGGCTTCTGATGAGTCACCACCCTCCATCACGCCATCGTGAAATGAGCAGATGACAGCAATCATCTTCTCTGGGCAACCAGATTTATGAAGGAGTTTCCTAGGCTCTCACAATTCACCATGTCAAAGGCCTTGGGCAGGTCAACAAACACCACGTACAGGTCTCTGTTGTGTTCATGAGCCTTCTCTTGTGTTTGTTGGCCTGCAAAAAATCATGTCCTTGGTGCCACGGCCAGCATGAAAACCCCACGGTGACTCTGGACACACCAAATCCACTAGATGAGAGACGAGCCTGTTGAAGAAAACCCGTGCAAGGATCTTCCCCATGATAGACAGCTGTGAGATTCCAAGGAGGTGTTTCATGAAGATCTCAGCAGGTCATCAGAGGGGTGCCACACCAGGACAAATTCATTGTCCTTGGCGACTTTAGTGCTTGTGTGGGAGCCAACACTGACACCCGGAACAGGGTGCTAGGCCATCACGGCATTAGAAGGTCAAACTCCAATGGTCAACTACTTCTCTCCATGTGTGCAGAATTCAGTCTCACTATTACCAACACAGTTTTCCAAAAGGCCAATAAATATAAGACAACATGGATGCATCCCAGGTCAAAACAGTGGTACATGCTGGACTAAAGACATTACAGTACAGTACAATCTAAAGACATTAAAGATGTGTACAACACCCACTCTTTGAGAGGCACCAAATGCTGGTCAGACCATCGGGTAGTGAGGTGTATCATGTCGCTACACTTCTCACCAAAGCGCCCCAGAAATCATTTCAAACCCCCAAAGATGATCAATGTGGCTGCCATGAAAGACCCCAGCAAACAAACAAAGTTGGAACAGACACTGGAGACTGTGTTAGCTGAGGTCCCAAAGAACTCCACAGATATTGAGGCAACCTGGCAGAAGCTCAGAGATGTCACATATAATACAGCATCCAAGGTTCTTGGCTTTCTAAGGCAGCAACACCAAGACTGGTTCAATGAGAATGACCCTGAGATAGACTGGCAACTGAAGATCGTGCACACCACACACAAGTCCTACATCTTGGACAAGAAATCAGCAATGAAGAAGGCCAGGTACCATCAGGCCAAACATACACTACAAACCTGATTAAGGCTGATGAAGAAACACTGGTGGGAGCAGAAGGCTGCAGAACTGCAGGAAGCAGCTGACAAGCATGACATGAAGGCCCAAAATCCAGTGGTACAGCCCCTGTCCTCACAGTGGACAGTAGCTGGCTGCTCACAGATGACAGTGATATTCTCTCTCGCTGGGCAGAGCACTTTGATAGTCTCCTGAACTGTCAATGCCTATGTCCAATGAAGCTATCTACTCACTTCCTGCAGCATCCTGTCCTGGAGGAGCTGCCCATCACTCCTTCTTTAGACGAGGTTACTAAGGCCATGAAGCAGCCGTCCATGGGCAAGTCTCCAGGCCCTGACAAAATTCCACCTGAAGTGTACAAGTGTGGAGGTGCCCACCTGGTCAGGAAACTCACCAGCCTTTTCAAGACTATCTGGGAACAGGGCACCGTGCCCCAGGACTATAAGGATGCTTTCATAGCTCATCTATACAAAAGGCATAGGATAGGACAGGTAGCATATGCTATGCATTGTGAACTCCAGGTGGTGTGCAGAATTTGGTTAGGTTATGAATGGCTATGGATGGCTGTCCTGTGGGCTCCCTTGGCCACGTGTCGTTAGCAGTGCAGGGCTCTGGTAGGGGTTGTGCTTTGGCTTGTTTTACATCCAGAGGATTCGGACGTTGGTTCTCATGGCAGTCTACCGAGGGCGGAGTGAAGTGTGTCTTGACTGATGAGGTTTACAAAGGGTGGACGATCCAGGTCTGGTTCTGGGGTGAAGGCACAGCATTGGGGTTCAGGTCCCAGCTCAGGGTGTGACCTTGGGCCAGTCACTTCGGATCAGATTTGACACTGGCAGGGGAGTTTAAAATGACAAGTAGCAGATCGGCATTTGGTTGGTTTTCTAGCTTGTCTGCCACACCCTGCTGCTGCCCAAATGACATCCTGTCCCTGCTGTTCCCTGAGACCCTCCACCCAGCCGCCCCTCCCCATGGATCACAATGGGCGTGGTTCTCCAGCTAAGCCCAGTGAATTGGTGAGAGCTGCCTGCTGCCAGAGCGGGTTCCCTGTGCGTGGGGGGAGACAGACTGTGGGCAGGGAGGTGGGGGCCTCCCTGCATTTGCGGGAATAGGAGCAAGTTTCTGCCATGAGGAGGCATGACCAGGTGAGGAAAGTCATGCATGGGGCAGGTGCAGAGGAGGTGGATGGTCCATTCCCGTCTCCCCCTCCCATTGTGGCTGATTCGGTGGAAGCAGGTGAGCTAATGAAAAGACTTAAAGTGGGGGGAGCCATATGGTGAGAAGCCAGGACGGGTATCGCAGGTGCAGCATCACAAATGTACCGGAGTGGGGGTGGCCGGAGAAGCTGGGGCTCACCAAGGCTTCCCCCCATTACCTGGCACAGCGGCACAGGAGGGAAACCAGCACCGTTGGTGCAATTCTTACCAGGCCTCAGCCCCACAGCACGTGCCACCGCCTGTGAGTGGGCTTCCCAGCCCCATTCCTGCCTCCCCTGTAGGCAGCCCAGCCCCTTCTGCTCCCTCGAGTCTCATTTCGGTGCCCAATGGGGAGCTGAGCACGTCTGAAAATCTGGTCTTCAGTGTGTCTGTAACCCACTGGGGAGCAAGTCAAGCCACCCACCAGTGGGTGTGTGCACTCAGAGTGCCTCGTACAGCAGCACAGCACTGGGGGACAGCCCCACCCCCACCCCGACTGCCCTGTGTCACAGAGCGACGGTGAAAAGGGAGAGAGCCCGCGGGTGCTGAGCCAGCTCGTTTAGCTTGGAAAAAATAAGAGGAAATGCTACGAAATAAATCGTCCGGGGTGAATTGGCATCAGCTCCTGGAAGCTATTGCTGGGAAATACCTCTCAGGGCCTCCGGCCCATCTCCCGATGCCATTGCAGGCCTGATCCATCCCCGAGGGGGCATTTCCAAGGGCTCTTTCCAGACCAATTTTAAATGTCCTAAGTCAGGGGTGGGCAAACGTTTTGGCCCGAGGGCCACATCTGGGTATGGAAATTGTATGGTGGGCCATGAATGCTCACGAAATTGGGGTTGGGGCTGTGGGCTCTGGTTGGGGGTGCTGGCTCCAGGGTGGGGCCAGAAATGAGGAGTTCAGAGTGCGGGAGGGGGCTCCGGGTTGGGGGGGGGGGCTGGGGATGAGGGGTTTGAGGGTGCTCCGGGCTGAGAGCAAGGGGTTCGGAGAGCAGGAGGGGAATCAGGGCTGGGGAGAGGCTCAGGGGTGCAGGCTCTGGGCGGCACTTACCTCACGCGGCTCCCGGAAGCAGCGGCACGTCCCTTCTCCAGCTCCTACATGGAAGCGCGGCCAGGCGGCTCTGCACGCTCCCTGTCCGCAGGCACCGCCCCTGCAGCGCCAGAGGGGGGCCATGCCACGGCTTCCGGGAGCCGTTTGGAGCGACCCCCGACCCTGCGCTGGAGCACGGCAAGCTGGAGCACCAGTGGAACAGCTTCAACAGGAGAGACTATCAGCCCCCCACACCAGCCTATCCCATAGCCCTGCTCAAATCCTGCATTTCCCCTCAGGTGGGGGGATGGAACCTGGGTCTCCCACAGCCCTCCCCACTGGGCAAACACTGACCACATAGGCGCCGCCTCCGAGTCCCGCAGCAGGGCTCAGATTCCGAATGGGACCCTGTGGTGGGGGACACGCCTCTTGGGAGCACCCCCTGGCGGCTGTGAACCGCATCAGGTGGGTCTTTGGGGGCTCAGCCCTCCATCTAAGTCACACAGTCAAATGCATGTGCCCTCAGTAATGTCTTCAGCCCTGGCTCTGGGCTCAGCCCTTCTGGGCTAGCTGTAAGTCCGTGTCTGCCCTGGTACAGAGCAGTGCCCCCAGGGCTCTCTCCCTGGAGACTCAATAAGCAGGAGCGGCAGGTTTGTAGAAATGTTGGTGGTGCCCAGAATGCCCAGAGCCTGCCACCCCCAAACTCCGCCCCCACCTGCCTAAGGCTCTGGGAGGGAGTTTGGGTGGGGGGAGGAGGTCTGGGGTGCAGGCCCTGGGCTGGCACAGGGGATTGGGGTGCAGGGGGGTGCAGGGGGCAGGCTCTGTGAGGGAGTTTGGGTGCAGAAGGAGTGAGAGGTTGGGGTCTGGGAGGGAGTTTGGGTGGGGGAGGGGGTCTGGGGTGCAGGCTCTGGGTTGGGGCAGGGGGTGAGGGTGTAGGAGGGGGTGGGGGTGCAGGCTCCAGGCTGGGGCAAGGAGTAGGGGTGCAGGAGGAGGGGTTGAGGGGTGCCAGATCTGGGAGGGAGTTTGGGTGCAGGCTCTGGGCTGGGGTGGGGGTGCAGGCTCAGGGAGGGAGTTAGGGGCAGGAGGGGGGGGTGTGGGAAAGGGGTGGGGGGTGCAGCGCTTACCTGGGGCTTCTAGGCAGGGTGGGCTGGGGGGCCTCCATGTGCTGCTATCCCCAGGCACTGCCCCTGCAGCTTCCTATTGGCCACAGGGTCGCTTGGGGCAGGAGCAGCGTGCGTGGACACAGACCCAACCCACCCCGCCCAGGGGCCGCAGGGAGGGGCCGGCAGCCACGTGGAGCGAACAGGCAGAAGCCGCTCAGCTCCACTGCGCTGCCGGTGGTGGTGAGGGCCCCGGGGCCATTTAAAATCGCCCGGGGGACACGCGGGGCGCCCAGGGGCGGAAGATGGGGCCGAGGGAGAGACCCGGCCTCAAACAGTGCCGGAGCCGGGCCCCGGGGCAGGAATATTCCTGGTGCCCAGGCACCACAGGTCCATAGAATTCGCCACCTATGTCAATAAGTCCATGTCTTCACTCAGGCCTCATCTCCTTCTCAGGGCTTACGCCACCCAGTAGCGGCGCCAGCTCTTCCGGTGCCCTAGGCGGCGGAAGGTCCCGCCCCCGAAATGCCGCCCCCAACAGCGGCGGCAGAAGGTCCCGCCCTCGAAATTCAATGGCCGGCCGGGGCACCGGTGCCCCCAAAATAGCAGCGCCCTAGGCGACCGCCTAGGTCGCCTAATGGGTTGCGCCGGCCCTGACGCCACCCTGACAGTGGGAGGACCCAGGCCCACCCACTACTCCAGGTCCTGACACAGGGACACTATAAGAAGCAGCCACGTGCTGCTTTCTGTAATAGTCGCTGCTGCTATTCCCTGGTCTGCTTCCTCCGTAGCCCCTTCCTCTTCACCCTTCCCTTAGGGCCGAAGTTCTCCTCTCTTTCCTCATGAAATGACAATGTCACCAAAACCCTCTTCTGGCTCTCCCTTAAACTCCAGCAAGGAGCACCTGCCTTGCTCCTCTGGTCCCCACTAGGAACTGACCTGCTCAGCCCTGGCAGCTCCTTTTAACTGAGCCTGCTGGGCTCTGATTGGCTGCTTCCCTGCAGCCTTTCTAGGCAGGCCTGGAGGACCCACCTTTACTGCTCCTTTTCTGGGGTGGTCTGTGGTAGGGCTCAGTACACCCCATCACAGATCCAATCTGGTAGTGGCCTCCGAGCACACCTTCTGGGTTAGGCCCTGCATGTGACTTATAGGGTTGCCAACTTTCTACTTCCACAAAAACGAACACCCTTGCCCCGCCCCCTGCCCCACCCCTTCTCTGAGGCCCCGCCCTCTGCTTACTCCATCCCCCCACCGTCAGTTGCTCTCCCCACCCTCACTTTCTCACTCATTTTCACCGGGCTGGGGCAGGGGGTTGGGGTGCGGGGGAGGGGTGAAGGCTCCAACTGGGGGTGCATGCTCTGGTGTGGGGCCAGGGATGAGGGATTTGGGGTGCAGGAGGGGGCTCTGGGCTGGGGCAGGGAGTTGCAGTGCAGAGGGGTGTAAGGGCTCTGGCTGGGGTTGTAGACTCTGAAGTGGGGCTGGGGATGAGGGGTTTGGGGTGTAGGAGGGTGCTCCGGGCTGGGACTGAGGGGTTTGGAGGGTGGGAGGGA
This sequence comes from Platysternon megacephalum, assembly GCA_003942145.1. Lineage (NCBI taxonomy): Eukaryota > Metazoa > Chordata > Testudines > Platysternidae > Platysternon > Platysternon megacephalum. The sequence continues at coordinate 15,365,753 of QXTE01000016.1, read as the reverse complement.
GATCAGGGCTGGGGCACAGGAGGGTGAGGGCTCCGGCTGGGGGTGTGGGCTCTGGGGCGGGTCTGGGGATGAGGGGTTTGGGGTGCAGAAGGGTGCTCTGGGCTGGGATCAGGGGTTCGGAGGGCAGGAGGAGGATCAGGGCTGGGGCGAGGGGTGGGACGCGAGAGGGGGTCAGGGGTGCAGGCTCTGAGCGGCGCTTACCTCAAGCATCTCCTAGAAGCAGCGGCATGTCCCCCCTCTGGATCCTAGGTGGAGGCACGGCCAGATGGCTGTGTGTGCTGCCCTGTCCGCAGGCGCTGCCCGTGCAGCTCCCATTGGCCGTGGTTCCCAGCCAATGGGAGCTGCAGAGCCGGCGCTTGGGCCGGGGACAGTGTGTGGAGCCCCCTGGCTGCCCCTACGCATAGGAGCCAGAGGGGGGACATGCTGCTGTTTCCGGGAGCCTGCCTCAGTCCCGCTGCGCCGCCAACTGGACTTTTAACGGAGCTGCCAGGGTCCCTTTTTGACTGGGCGTTCAGGTCGAAAACCAGACACCTGGCAACCCTAGTTAGGCGGGTGAGCCCCGACCTTCCCCCCAGTTCATGGATTGCTCTGGGGATCAGGTGGGCGTCCAGACGCCTGGAGGGAGGGAGCCGCGCACATGGCCAGAGGCAGAGACAGGCCGTGGGAACTTTTACCCTGAAAACGTAGGGGCCAAGTGAGTTTAGGCGCTTGCAGGGTTCAGTGGCAATTTTGTGGCTCGGGATTGGGCCCAAAACTGGGACGTAGGCACCTATGTACCTTTACGGACTGGGGCCTAAGGGCTTCAAATCCTAATGAGATGAATGGGAATTGGGCCCTGAATTCCTGTTCTGGGTGGGGGTGGAGTCATTAGGGCTGGCAAATGCTATTCCAGGAGTCATTAGGGCTGGCAAACCTCCCCCTGGAACGGCACGGATGACCCCTGGCCCGGTGCTGCTGTTCAGGGACCCGTTCGTCATTCCTCATTGCTTGGGACCGGCAGTGATGAGGCACCTGAGGGACGTGGTCCCAGCCCAGTTTTACAGAGCCTGGCCACTTCTCCAGTCCCAAACCCGGTGGTGTCTCCTCGGCCCCCGATTCAGAGAGCACCCCGGCCAGGCGCCGTGCAGTCCCTCGGCTTGTTCTTTGTCGTCGGCATGCACAGCGCTTGTAGGACAGGCCCCACAACCTGTGCCCTGCAGACAGGAGAAGACAGACGGACCCAGCACGCCGAGAAATGAATCCCGGCACCTGAGGCAGCGCGCTGAGTAACGACAAGGTAGCCCCTTGGAGCCAGTCAGTGTTACAGACTGGCCTTTATGAAGCACCAGGCAGAGCCCCGGCCCCGCTTGCCATAAATGAAGCAGAGTCTTTTTATGGCAGGGGGTGGGAGTGGGGCTGTCATTTAAACTTTACAATGAATTTAGGTCCAATGAAAACTATGCCATGAAAGTGTGACAGTCTCTCTCTAGGGAAGGGGTACAGCATGGGCAGGGGCAGGGCAAGCTTCGCCCACAGCCCCTGCCAGCAGACCCTCTCTGGGAGCCACCTTTCGAGGTGAGAGGGTTGTTCGGTCTCCATGGCCCATCCAGCCCTTGGCATCTCTGCTGAAGGGGCCAGTTAGTGCCAGCCGTGGTGAGAATATTTTGTGACATGGTCACCTGTCCGTTAGGAACTGGGCTGAGCACCTGCCCACCAACTCATCCCACAATTGACCTGGAGGGAAACACTAGTTGGAGAAACCCTGAGGTGTCCCTTTCCTGCCCATGAACACACGGGTGGCTGGGGGACTTGAACTCCTGCCTTGCGATCTGCAGCTGTCTCATAGGGACGGTCAGAGGGCTCTTGGACAAAGGAGCTGGGGAAGCTAGAGCCCATCACATTCGTTACAGAATTGCAACTTGGAACAAATTGCGCATGTATCTTTAAATGTGGGTGATTTATTATGATTTTAAAGGACCCAGAGTTTTAATTTTTTAAGGACGTCTCCTGCTCTTATCAAACAAACTAGGGCTGCATTGATACCTTTTGCCCAACAGGTGGTGCTCTAGTGTTAAAACTGTAAAGCCACCCCCTTGTGCTGAAGGAGTCTGATCCGATGATTATTGTTCAAATCCATATTTCACGCTCCAGGATTTATCAGGGCCCGGTGTTCCTGGATGTGCTGAAGTCTGACAGGGCTTCTGGGGCCAGTGCAAATCTGCTCATTTGCTCTGCACTGCAGTTGCCCCATTGGTGAGGTCGGATCTGATTGCAGGACGGGGCCTTAGCTTGGCTCTATGCTTGTAATGCCCGTGGGCAGCGGGCTGAGGTTGTATGAGGGGGCTTTGTTTCCTGCCCTTCACTCACATGCCGCAGGAGAAGATGCAGCCACGCAGCCCTGTGCTGTGAGTCTATTAGCCCTTGCAAGTGAAGCAGCGTTTGGCTGGGGCAGTAGCTGGAAGAGCTGCAAAGAACAGCTGTGCTGTAACGCTGGCTTTCAGCCCGCGTCAGTCCTGGGCCAACGCTGCTGTTGGAGGGTGCAGAGGGGAGCTAAACCCCAGTCCTGGCTAGTTATGGTAATTAACGATTTGGGTAACGCCACTGCTGGAGGAGTCACCCAGGAGGGCTGAACGTGGGGCCTCTGAATCAAGCACGCGCTTCTGCTAAAACGGGTCGGCAACCTATGGCACACGTGCCAAAGACGGCACGCGAGCCGATTGTTAATGGCACACGCAGCAGCGTGCCATTAAAAATCCTGCCCGGCCTGGCCCAGCCCAGCTCGCTCTTCTCCACACACACTGCCCCCTCCCGCGGGGGCAGGGGGAAAGGGGCAGGGGGCAGAAGCTGGGTCCTGCCGGCTCCCCTGCCTCTTCCGGCAGTGTGCTGGGCTCCTGCCCCTCCTGCGGCTCTCCCTCCCTCCCTCCCTGCCGCCGATCAGCTGATGGCCCTTACGAGGGAGGGGGTCAGGAAGGAGCAGAGTCAGCCTGCTCGCTGCTCCCGTCGGAGGCAGGGCCTTGGGGAAGGAGGGGGTGGAATGGGGGAATATCCCCTCCAGGCCCCTGCCCTGACCCCCCCCTCACACCCTCTCTGCCCTGACACCCCCTCACACACACCCAGCCCTCTGCCTTGAGCCCTGAGCCCCGCACACCCCCAGACCCATCCCCTGAGCCCCCCTCACACACACCCAGCCCTCTGCCTTGAGCCCTGTGCCCTGCACACCCCCAGACCCATCCCCTGAGCCCCCCCTCACACACACCCAGCCCTCTGCCCTGAGCCCCGCACACCCCCAGACCCATCCCCTGAGCCCCCTCTCACACACCCCCAGCCCTCTGCCCTGAGCCCTGTGCCC